>JAPXFQ010002120.1:564121-1139963 GCA_028564705.1 Apricaphanius iberus | reverse complement strand
TTAGAGGGTTTAAGAATGAAAGTACATTTCCATAAAAAAATTACATTTTAAAATACAATATATGGTACTGGTAAGAATGGTGGAGTCAGAAAGTCCAGCAGAGATTTTGATTTGACCGCAGAAAAACAGAAACTATAGGCAGATCTAGGTGAAGCCTGCACTAGAGAGGTTGGATAAACTCATCAGGAAGGCCAGCTCTGCTCTACAGCGCCCCCTGGATCTAGGACTCCAGATTTCCTCCATGACCGGTACGGTACAGAATGGAACGGGTCGGTTGTGTTTCCATTACCATCTCAGAAGAACTTTAGTGGGCGGCAAAGCTTAAGAAAAAGCTCCAGCAAAAAGCATCTCTGTTCCGTTTATGAAGATTTAACTTTTGGAAAACAGAGATTTGTACTACTTAGGCTGAGTGATTTTACACATCTTGTTTTATAAGGATACTTTGCTGCTTGTTTTTAGTTAAACATTAAATTAAATGCAGCTACAGGACAGGATGATTGCAATAAAACTGATTTTGAAAATATTTTGTATCACTTGAAATTTCTTCTTACGAATAAAAGAAGAAACATCTGAATCTGAAATCATATTTGGTATAAAAATAATCAGATTTAATATTTAAGCCATATATCGCCCAACATTTCTACGCCATCCAGAACGCAGAAACGGGGACTTTCCTCCTGGATCGGTAAGCTAACTCACTAGCTAACTATGCTAACTTTAACTCCTCTAAAATACCTTCCTCACTGGACACAGTTCAGGTTGGTCACTGGGCGTATCGGCAGCAAACCTGGCAACCCAACATCTGGAATTGATGTTTTTTATTGTTGTAACTACAACCTAAGCACACTAGATGGCGCTATCGTGCTCATGCTCCACATCCAACCTTTAAAGAATCCAATAACTGAAGTGAAGGTAACAGAAAATTGATGCTCTCCAAAAGGGGAGGAGCTAAATGTGCGTCAGCTTGTTGACATGAACTCGTTTTAAATAAATATTCTTGTAGAACTTCCTGTTTCAGGAAGGATTTTATAATCGGTTCGTCTATCGCCCAACTCCACCTGGAGCCAAACTGCTCCTTAATGGACCAGAACCGGACCTCTAACAGCCTAATGGACCCCAGCTGGACTGATACTGGACCCAAAATGGTCAGTATGTCCAGAATAATCCTCACTGTTTTTTTTTTGCTCGTGATGAACCAGATAAGTGATGTAAGAAAATATAGATATGCCGATATATCGCAATATTTTATGTCACATTATATCGATATTCAAGATCAAAAAATCTTTTTTTTTTTTTTATTTCTATGAAATTCTGACACCACAATCACTTTGGCAGTAAATATAAGTCCTACTAAAAGTAGGACTTATATTTATTGTCTTTTTTACCTCCTTTGTTCCAGTGGATCAACTAGAACCAGTAATAAATATGGATGAAACATTGGTGTTTATGATGCTGTGACAGGTTTTCTACAGTTAAATTCAGTTTTTAAAATCACAATCTATAATATTACTTATCGTATCCTGATACATATCGTATCGCCTGATTCTTGCAAATCCTTAAACCTGATGCTTTCTGTATCTGCTCTGCGTCTAGCGCCACCCTCTGACTGGAACCAGTATGATTACAATAACCTTCATTAAACCAGGTAAAGAAAAATAAATCCCACTGAGATCGAGGTTTCTTTTCCAAACGCTCAAAGATCTGAGGTCGGTGGATGAGGCGTGGATCAGGGCTGCAGGCGACCTTTGACCTCAGGGATCAGAGATGGGCTGATGTGAGGCGGTCCGCCCACCGTGTGGCGCCGTCCTCCGCAGAGCGTTAGTCATCCAGAGGAGCGGGACAGACAGGCTGCCGCTTTATTCCCACGGTTAGAAGCGTTTATGGATTATTAATGTGACCGATGGAGACCAGGATGAATTATTGATCTCATCCAGAACTCTGCTGCAGGAAACAGCAGCTTCCTTTCTGGGTCAGGAACACACAGCAGAACCAGGACAGTTACTCAGTACCGCTGCTGTTAACATCCCATAATAATATGAGGTGGATGTTAACCGCCGTCTCTGATGTTTCTGCTGGGATGAAACCTGAAGATCAGCCTCCACTGGGTCCAAAGCTCAGGAGCTGTGGAGGTGGCTCCCCCTGCTGGACGATGACCGCAGACACTCCCTGAATAGATGTGGAACTAAAACAGAGGCACGGTGGTGGCAGCAGCATGATACGACCCAGATCAGCACGACACTAAAGTTCTGGACCGGCTCAGGTACCAAACCCGGTCTGAAGAAGTTCTGGTTAACGGTCAGACGGAACACGAACCGGAACAAACTTCTGCCCGCTGATAATTTTAAGGGCAAGATTCCTGGTTAGAACTGTGAAAAGTTTTTAATGGGTTCTGATCAGAACATCCGCCTGCATCCTGGGTGGACTTCTTCTCTGGTTCTACTCTGGTTCTAGGAGCTCGTCAGAACGTCAGTCTGATAACGGAACACGGAGAACCTTCAGAGACGACCCTGAGGATCAGAGTGAAGCTCCTAGGAGAAACATCTGGAGTAATACAACGAAACAACAAAACGACAAACGTCCGCAGTAAAGCGACAAACGTCCGCAGGAACGCGACAAACGTCCGCAGGAACGCGACAAACGTCCGCAGGAACGCGACAAACGTCCGCAGGAACACGACAAACGTCCGCAGGAACACGACAAACGTCCGCAGGAACGCGACAAACGTCCGCAGGAACGCGACAAACGTCCGCAGGAACACGACAAACGTCCGCAGGAACACACAAACGTCCGCAGGAACACGACAAACGTCCGCAGGAACACGACAAACGTCCGCAGGAACACGACAAACGTCCGCAGGAACGCGACAAACGTCCGCAGTAAAACGACAAACGTCCGCAGGAACGCGACAAACGTCTGCAGGAACGCGACAAACGTCCGAACGCGACAAACGTCCGCAGGAAAACGACAAACGTCCGCAGGAAAGCGACAAACGTCCGCAGGAAAACGACAAACGTCCGCAGGAAAGCGACAAACGTCCGCAGGAACGCGACAAACGTCCGCAGCAAAGCGACAAACGTCCGCAGGAAAGCGACAAACGTCCGCAGGAAAGCGACAAACGTCCGCAGAAAACGACAAACTCCGCAGGAAAGCGACAAACGTCCGCAGGAAAGCGACAAACGTCCGCAGGAAAGCGACAAACGTCCGCAGGAAAGCGACAAACGTCCGCAGGAAAGCGACAAACGTCCGCAGCAAAGCGACAAACGTCCGCAGGAAAGCGACAAACGTCCGCAGCAAAGCGACAAACGTCCGCAGGAAAGCGACAAACGTCCGCAGGAAAGCGACAAACGTCCGCAGGAAAGCGACAAACGTCCGCAGGAAAGCGACAAACGTCCGCAGGAAAGCGACAAACGTCCGCAGCAAAGCGACAAACGTCCGCAGGAAAGCGACAAACGTCCGCAGGAACGCGACAAACGTCCGCAGCAAAGCGACAAACGTCCGCAGGAAAGCGACAAACGTCCGCAGGAAAACGACAAACGTCCGCAGGAAAGCGACAAACGTCCGCAGGAACACGACAAACGTCCGCAGGAACACGACAAACGTCCGCAGGAACGCGACAAACGTCCGCAGGAACGCGACAAACGTCCGCAGTAAAATGACAAACGTCCGCAGGAACGCGACAAACGTCTGCAGGAACGCGACAAACGTCCGCAGGAAAGCGACAAACGTCCGCAGGAAAACGACAAACGTCCGCAGGAAAGCGACAAACGTCCGCAGGAAAGCGACAAACGTCCGCAGGAAAGCGACAAACGTCCGCAGGAAAGCGACAAACGTCCGCAGGAAAACGACAAACGTCCGCAGGAAAGCGACAAACGTCCGCAGGAAAGCGACAAACGTCCGCAGGAAAGCGACAAACGTCCGCAGCAAAGCGACAAACGTCCGCAGGAAAGCGACAAACGTCCGCAGGAAAACGACAAACGTCCGCAGGAAAGCGACAAACGTCCGCAGGAAAGCGACAAACGTCCGCAGCAAAGCGACAAACGTCCGCAGCAAAGCGACAAACGTCCGCAGGAAAACGACAAACGTCCGCAGGAAAGCGACAAACGTCCGCAGGAAAGCGACAAACGTCCGCAGCAAAGCGACAAACGTCCGCAGGAAAGCGACAAACGTCCGCAGGAAAGCGACAAACGTCCGCAGGAAAACGACAATCGTCCGCAGGAAAACGACAAACGTCCGCAGCAAAGCGAAAACGTCCGCGCAAAGCGACAAACGTCCGCAGGAAAGCACAAACGTCCGCAGCAAAGCGACAAACGTCCGCAGGAAAGCGACAAACGCCGCAGGAAAGCGACAAACGTCCGCAGGAAAGCGACAAACGTCCGCAGGAAAACGACAAACGTCCGCAGGAAAACGACAAACGTCCGCAGGAAAACGAGCTGGGAGGTAATTTACCTGGATATGAGTGAACTGGATCAATTCACCCATCAACACCGACTGAAACCGACTGAACCTGACGGACGTTTCCATGGAGACCAGGAAGGGAGGAGGGGCCGATTGAAGAAGTTAGCATCATTCATGATTCCCACCATCATTCCTCATTAGGGCGGGACATCGGGAATCGATGGAACCGGGACTTATCGTTCATTTTTAATGCCGATTTTTTTCCCTGTCAGCCTTTGCTGATGACCGATGCGAGTAGCCGATTTTCTTAAGCCGATATTTGGAGCGGATACTGATTCTGCTCCAACCATTTACATCATAAAAACAATGATGACAAATTTAACTTTTATGGAACATTAAAACAATATTTAACAAATAGTAAACATAGCTGATGAAGAACAAGTAGATAAATAATATTTAAATATTTAATTGAAATATTTTAAATCTAAAATTAAAACGTACCTATTTAGACTTAATTTTTGAGTAATTTATACGACTTTTGCATTCATTCTTTTTAATTAGGTATTGCTTTTGTTAATCACCAGATGTTTTTAGTTTTTAATTTTCATAATTTTACATTTTCTCTGATGCTCTAATCACTATTTTTTAGGTTTTATTTTACTGGTTCTTTGTTTTAATTTTCACATTTTTGTAATCATGTAAAAATTGCCTTGTGTTGAATGTGTGCTAAATAAATAAAATTGCCTTTTTAACAAATATAAAAACATTTGAGGTAAAACAAGTGAAAAAAGAATTCGGTGCTGAAAAACTGGTAATTAAATATTTAAGCATTTAAATAAAATTGTTACACTATTACACACAGTAGAAACAAGGAAGCAGCGTAATAAAGTGCACAATGTGCGATAATCCTGGGAAAAACTATCCGCGAACGCAGCGGTTGCTTATCGGCCGATACACGTAAAAAACGTAATATCAACCAGATATATCGTCGATATATCGTTAATTCTCCCGGAATAGTTAATTTTTTTAATTCCGATTCCATAGTTGCGACTCCCAGTTTGCCGACCAGAAGAAGAACCCACCGAATACCAACAAAGAAGAAGTGTAGCGTTACTGCACAGTCATGTAAAGTGCGTAGAGGATGTCGCTCCACGTTAGGAAACGGTGCAACACCATGGCTCAGTGGGATACCTGCACAGGTGACCTCATTAGCTCCTCCTCCTGGATCAGACCGTCAGCCTAGCGCCGCCCTGCTGTCCAAATCCCGTCAGTAAAATATGCCTGATGTCAACATCGAGGCAGCAAATAAGTTATACTAGAACCGCTGTTCAACTCAAAAGCAAATATCCGGCTAACATTAGCATCATGAACAAACGGCCTGAGATTGCTAAGCTAACGTTAGCCAAGCTAAGCTAACGTTAGCCAAGCAGCGATGTGCTCCGCCTCCTCCGTTCACCATCGTAGCCGAGAGAAACGCAACAACTAGAGGAGTTCCGCAGAGAGGTTTCTGATGTCAAAGTCAAATTTATTTCCTTCAGAAGAATTAAAGTTAGCATCGAGCAACGCTCATAAAGCAACTAGTAAGACGCAAAAACATAGAAGATACGTTTTTAAGCTGAAGCTAGCAAAGCTCGTAGGCGGGCCTTTCTCTGCTGCGTGTTTTAAACACTCGCAGATCGTGGTTGGCTAGGCAACGTCACTACAGTGATTCGCTTTGATGCGTTGCTAGCGTTATGAGATTTGAAGCTTGAAACGCAGGAAAAGTTGACGGAGCCAAAGCTCACAAAGCGCCGCAGAGACTGAGATGCTCCTCCAACCGAAGACCTAACATGTAATCTTGATGTTGCTGACGCTGACAAAACCTGCGGTCTGAACGCAGCACTATTCGCACAGTCGTGCTCAAAAAGAACCAGAACCAGCTTTTCATAACAGAACATTAGAAAATACATTTAAATTAGCAGGAAAACCAGCCAATCACAAGCCAGAATCTAACAAAGCAGTAAAAAAAACAAAAAAAACTTTATTAATAAATAAAACCAGATTATCTACAGGAATAAAAACGGGTTTTAACGTTAAAGTAAATTCATAACCAGCATTCCTCTGTCTTAATTTAACTGATATTTCATTTTTTCGTCATTTAAGACCCGAAGTTAAAACTTTAAATACAAACTCCATTCAGAAAAAAGCATAAATAAATATAATTCCCGAATTTGGAAGAAAGAAATAATTTAAAAATCTGAAATAAATCTACTTTAGATTAGGAGTGTTTTACTTTTAATTCGGCTGCAGTTTGGTTTAAAAAAATAAGTATATTAGTTATTAATCGTTATTTTTTTTATTTGTTACGGGTTCCGTTAATCGGCAGCGGCGGGAGGCATCCAGCGGAGAGAACCGTTTTAAAAAAAGTACATTTTGTACCAAAAGAAGCCGGTTTGATGAGTTCTAAACCCGCCGAATTAATCACCGACTCCCGCTGACTTAAACCGTCTGGTTGGAGTGCTTGTGTGGCGGGGCTTCCTCCGGTTTTTACCTTAGTTGTGACGATACAAATGCAGTCCATCGTTCCGAGGCAGCGGCAGCATCAGCATCCCATCCCGCGTCTTCCCTCCACAAACACCGGTACATCCAAACCGACCTGCCGGCCACCGCCGCCTCTTCTACCCGAGTCAAAGAGCGTCCTCACGGGGAGCCGCCTCCTCCTCCTCCCTCCCGTCCTGCCTCCTTTCCTCCCCCGGGTCTGCCTTCTTCAGCCCGGTCCGGTCCGGAGCGCAGCGGGAACAGAACCCCTCTATCAGGGGGCGTTCAAACGCCGACACAAAGCTCGGATTTTAACAACTTATAGTTTACACTGAAGGAGACAAAAAGAGTTACAAAGCTGTAAAAATAAACTGAATAATAAAAAAGGGGAGAAACAAACCCTTTGTTTTAAATCAGGCAGCTAATAAAAAACCTGAAACTAAAGATTTTAACTTATAAAAAACGCTAAAGATGATTAAATTACTTGAAATGACTCTAAAAATACATCTAAGATCAGTTCTAACTGATAAAGCTTTTTTCTTTTAAACACGTTTTCATGAAAACAAATTAAACCATGCAGCCATCCCTTCGGAGGTTCTCCAGAGAAGACCAGGAACTCCCTGGACCCTTTCTGACCCGGGAACACATCAGGATGGATGGATTCATCCGACGTCATATCTCTTTGTTCTGGGTGCTTCATCTTTAAGCACACAGTAAGTGCCTGGGAACAACATGTATGATGACTCAACGCCAAATGGCTCAGGAGGAGGAGGAGGAGGAGGAGGAAGAGTGTGCGCTACGGCAGCACACCAAGCTGTGTGGGCAGGCGACACAAGTACCAATCTTTCACGCTCCCATGAATCCGTCATGTGGCTGCATCGCCTCGCGTGTGCCGTCATCATCACCATCATCATATGGTGTGCTGCATGGCTCCTTATGCAACAGTCCACAGGAAGTGATGTCAGCAGTTACCTGTCGTCTGTTTCTCCTGCTCGTTGGCAGAAATTAATCACCAGTTGGGTTCTGACGTTCCTCCTCCTGGACCTGCCGGTGCCTGGAGGCAGCAGGTCATCCGTCCACGTGTTCCTGGAAGGGGCGCTTTCATACGTTAAATGATCCCCAGCAGAGCAGATACGGCTGAAACATCACATCCTGCCTCTACAACCAGACGACATAATCATGATTCAAAAACCGGAGGGTTTATCAGAGGTTCATGATCTGACGTTCTCTGAATCACACAGATCCACAGTCGACTTATTAGCGGTGATTAAACAACGTTAACGACATAAATGACAGAGTAGTCGTACACCAACGTGTCCTGAAGTGCCGCTCCTAGTAGAAGAAGTCAGATTTCAGTGTAGAAACGCCTTCAGGGTCAAAGTCGGATCCTGTGCTTCGATCAAACTGAAGTCGTCAATCGCGTTAGCTCTGGAGCACGGAGGTGGCAGCATCATGCTGTGGTGAGAGTGTTGTAGAGCCTCAGCGATGACCAAAACAGACCTCCCTACCAGTGGGGGGCGCTAATATGCATTCTGGCTTCAACAGGAGGATTTGAGTCAAAGGTTTCGCTTGGAACAATCAGGATATTAAATTTAAAAACAAATTTTTACATATTCAGAAATGGGCTGATTAGAATGTTTTCCTTGTAGGTCAATTACTGTAATGAAAACGGTCAGATAATTTCTCATGAAGACTGTCGTTTTATGGTTTCCCTTTCACTCCCAAAGAATATGTTGTAGTATTAGATTCAGTAGCAGGTGGAGACGATTATTAAAATCAGTAACATCTGTCATTTATTCGGTGATAAAAATAATAATCTATGTATTAGACAAATTATTCAGAGATATATTGTTTCCAAACCTGCAGGTGTGTTTTATTGGAATAATATTTACAATGATATAGACTGGAACATCACTGATTCTGTCAAGGAAACTTATTTTCACTAATAAAAAGGTCAGAGAATTTACTTTTAAATCGATACGGTAAATATATATCTGGGTAAATGTAAGAAAAATATTGATTCTCTTTGTGCTTTTTGCAGCAATGCAGAGGAAACTATTTTTCATTCGTTTTGTGATTGGACACATGCGCATATATTTTGGATCGATCTAAATAATTTTATAAACACCAAAAGTGATCCTTCATGCAAACTGATTTTTCAGCATATTATATTTATGTTTCACATAACGATAAAATAGATGCAGATAAAATATGTATTATCCATCTTTTAATTATTTTTGCCAAATTTCACATACATTGTACTATATTTACACACCACCGTCCAAACTAAGGCTCAACGATTTAGGAAAAGAATCTAATTGCGATTTTTTCTTTTCTTCAATATTGCGATTGCGATTTAATGTGCAATTATTTTTGTGGGGCTTTTTTCATGCATTTTTTAATTAATGCAAGCAAAAATATTGTGTATTATAAACAGATTTTTATACATAATGTATTCTATTCCATAAGATCTTTTACTTATTTTAAGACAAAGGCAAATATTAACAACTTTATCTACTTTTAATCATCACACTCGATGGTCATCGGCGTCGTTCTGCAATAAAAGTTTTCTTCCTTTTGATCCCAGCTAATAATTCCCTCCGGCTGCAGTGTTTTCCTTCGTGTGGTTATCCAGGAAGTAGGATGCTTGAAGCAACAAGCTCTGATTTTTAATTCTCCATAGATCTAATGCACTTTCAGACTCTGGTATGGCTCAGTAGAGCGGTTTGATCTCAGATCAGTTGTTTCAAAATACTCCGCTGTTTTCGGTGCGGCTTTAACTTTCTGTCTGCATTTTTATACAGCGCAGGTAAAATGTGGCTAAATGTGTGTGTGGGATTGAATCCTAGCTTATTAATCATGGTTAACAAAGAATACTTTTGGCTATAAAACCCGTTATAGCACGAATTATTTCAGTGTGCCGTTTTTTTATGTTCGTAAGGAGCGATTCCTGTCGCCTCGAAGTTTGTTTACTGGAAATTGAAACACTGGTGGCGGCCATTTTAGCTGTGTAACTCTCATATATGGTGTTGTGATGTTTTTAGGTGTTGATAAAGGTTCGTACTGTAGCCTACCTCGTGAGGCAGCAACGATACAAGACGGGTTCTGCATAATACCGGTCGTTGCGCAGCATCAACGTTTTCATAGCAGATAGAATTTCTCACAACTGATGTACTTTTCCTGTTTGGTACCAAATATTGTGCAGCGTTGGATTCTGTTAAGCTTTTGGTCATTTTATAACGGGTTAAAGTGAAACGTTTCTTTCTCTCCCTGTGTTGTTTGCAAGTCAGGTGACTTTAACAGATATGTTTACATCAAGTCAAATCGCAGCCTTTGCGATTAGAAAATCGCATTTTACCAAATCGCGATTTAATTGCATATGCAATTAATCGTTCAGCCCTAGTCCAAACATGTTTTTGAAGCTTCGTTCTCCAGTTATCTAGAGAATCTAAAGAACAGCATAAAATCCAAGAGCTGAATGTAGTTTTACTTGATTTAAATGTTCTTTATTTATACCTCCAGCACCCTTTATTTTTTTATCTTTTAGTTTTTTCCTAATGCATACCTTTTTTTGTTTAACTGCAGGTATTTCTATGTGTGTGTTGTAAAAGATATTATAAGATGTGAAGTATCTAATACCATTTTAATAACTACATTACTATGTATATACTTTGTTTAATTGTTCAAATAAAAAATAAAAATAAAAAAAGAACAAAGTGGAATTCTGGGTGGAACTTCTTCATAGACTCTGCATCGGGAGAGAAATATTCGCTTTAAACTTCCTTCGCTGGCAAGGGGAGCAGATCCAACCGATCAGCTGAACTGCACCTTCATAAAGGAATCGCTAACTTACAGATTCTTCTCTTCTCAATGCTCTGCTACCCTTGTGCTGTTAGAGGAGCTGCAGCAGGAGCCGATTTGCTCACCTGGATCTTCTTAAGCCAACAAACGGTGACCTGAGTGAGCCGCGGCTGCTGAGCTGAGGAGAGAACCCAAAGTTTGAGCCAGTGGTGGCTAGCTAGCCACAGAACCCATCAAAGCCTCACTGCTAGCTGTGGTTACATGCTAGTGTTAGCCAAACTGTTAACAGCTGGTTTCCTTCCCCACCAACGGATCAACCTGGGGAACTAAAAATCGCTCAATATGGTTCGTCTGGGCAGAGATTTAAATGATTTTATAATAAACCATTTTTAAGGGTTATTTTGATTTTCTATTTCGCTGTGTTATGCTGAAGTTGTACATTTCATTCTGTATTCAAATTACAGAAAGCTTTAAAACAGTTTGAAAACAGTTTGAAAAGTTGTTTTTGAAACCACATTCCTAGCATGTCGAAATACTAAAATCAGATTGATCCATGCTGCGACGGATCCATAAAGTAGAATCAATTATCCAAAGGTTTGTGATTTCTAATTAAGCAAATTATTAAATAAAACCTAACTTCCTCCAAACATTTTTTTATTTTTCGCTTTAGATTGTTTATTGGTTTGGACACAAACTAAAATGTTTTTATTAGTTTTATACAAATCAAATTAATTTAAAGCTAATTTAGTTTCACTTTCAAACATTTCAGAAAACACCTTGGTCTTTAAGCAAACATTTTCATACGGAACTGTGACACCACAATCATTTTAATATTGTTTCTATGTATTCGCATTTGTATAGCAATTTTATTTTTGGGTAGTAAGTTTTATTGTTCATTCTTTTACTAGTAGCTGTGTGTTGCTAGCCTGGTGAGTTGTCGATTTAAGTGTTTGGACTGGTCCACCAGAACCACTCGGCCCGTTCAAGCTTTAAAACACGTTAAAACACAAGACAGATGAGAGCATGGCTGATGTTTCTGCAGCCTGAACAGAAACCACAAACCAAACCACCACCATGTATTCGGGTCGTGATCACCAGTACAGCTCCAGTCTGGCCACCAGGAGGAGGCTCCAGGGTCAAAGGTCAACGTTGGAGGAACCTTGTTAACTAAATGAATGTTGGGTTTATGACTCCACGGTTCTTCAGTCTGGAGGTTCGTCCTGTGGGCGGTTCTGGTCGGTCTAATAAAGGTTTTCCCGCCATAAGGTGTGGGACAAGCTGACGTTCTCTACGTTAAAGCCATTAAAGCTGCTCTGGTTCTGATCCAGGTTCAGCTTGGAACTAGAGCTATAAAGGCTTCTTCCATCTTGTTCTGATCCGACGCAGTGGAAATGCCACAGTAAGAAGCAGCAAAACTCTTCTAAAGCTTTTCCCAGAAAGCTCACTTAGCCTTTTCATCATTGTAACTTATATCCTCATTACCTTCCTCCTTGTGACCACGGCCCTCATCTTTATGACAACTTTCTTTATTACTATCATCTTCAAAACATTTTTCCTCATGACCTTTATCCTTATAGCTGTATTTATGACATCCTTATGACCTTTGTCTTCATGACCCTTGCCCTAATGATCCTTATCCTTATAGCCTTCTTCATGACCCTGTGTCTATATGACCGTTGTCTTGATGAACCTTGCCTTCATAGCCTTTTTCTTCATGACATCCATCTCCATGACCCTTGCCTTCATGGACCTTTTCTTTATTACCAATGTCTTAATAACCCTTTGTTTTGACCTATAACTGACCCTTGTGTTAATGACCCTTGCCTTCGTGACCTTTGTCTCTTTGATCCTTGTCTTCACAAACCTTGCCATCATGACCCTTGTGCTCATAGCCTTCTCCATGAAATCCATCTTCATGACCCTGACCTTCATGACCCTTTATCTTGATGACCTTTGCCTTTATGGTCCTCGTTTTCACAACCCTCGACTTTGTGACCCTCGTCTTCATGTCCCTTTTCCTCATAGCCTTCTTCATTACATCTTCATGACCCTTACCTGTATGACAGTTGTCTTCATAACCGTTTATCTTGATCTTTGACTTTCATGACCTTTGCCTTCATGACCCTTGTCATCATAGCCTTCTTTGTGACATCTTATGACCTTTTTCTATTCGTGAACCTTTCCTTCATGACCCTTGTCCTCAACGCTTTTTAATTACATCTTGATGACCCTTGTTTTCATAGCCTTGTTCATGACCTCTTCATGACCTTTCTATTCATCACCCTTTGTCTTACTGAACCTTGCCTTCATTGCTTTCTTCTTCATGACATCCATCTTCATGACCCTTGCCTTCCTGGCCCTTTTCTTTATTGCCAATGTCTTCATGACCCTTTGTCTTGACCTATAACTGACCCTTGTGTTAATGACCCTTGCCTTCATGACCTTTGTCTCTTTGCTCCTCGTCTTCACAAACCTTGCCATCATGACCCTTATGCTCATAGCCTTCTCCTTGGGACATGAAGACCGTCGTCTTCACGTCCCTTGTTCTCATAGCATTCTTCCTTATATCTATCTTCATGACCCTTGCCTTCATGGCCTTTTTTTATGACAGTTGTATTCATAAACATTTGTCTTGACCTTTGCCTTCATGACCCTTGTCCTCAACCCTTTTTAATTATATCTTCATGACCCTTGTTTTCATAGCATTCTTCATGACCTTTCTATTCATCACCCTTTGTCTTACTGACCCTTGCCTTCATGGACCTTTTCTTTATTACCAATGTCTTCATAACCCTTTGTTTTGACCTATAACTGACCCTTGTGTTAATGACCCTTGCCTTCATGACCTTTGTCTCTTTGATCCTTGTCTTCACAAACCTTGCCATCATGACCCTTGTGCTCATAGCCTTCTCCATGAAATCCATCTTCATGACCCTGACCTTCATGACCCTTTGTCTTGATCACCTTTGCCTTTATGGTCCTCGTTTTCACAACCCTTGACTTTGTGACCCTCGTCTTCATGTCCCTTTTCCTCATAGCCTTCTTCATTACATCTTCATGACCCTTGCCTGTATGACAGTTGTCTTCATGACCGTTTATCTTGATCTTTGACTTTCATGACCTTTGCCTTCATGACCCTTGTCCTCAACGCTTTTTAATTACATCTTGATGACCCTTGTTTTCATAGCCTTCTTCATGACCTCTTCATGACCTTTCTATGCATCACCCTTTATCTTCATGAACCTTGCCTTCATTGCTTTCTTCTTTCTGACATCCATCTCCATGACCCTTGCCTTCCTGGCCCTTTTCTTTATTGCCAATGTCTTCATGACCTTTTGTCTTGACCTATAACTGACCCTTGTGTTAATGACCCTTGCCTTCATGACCTTTGTCTCTTTGCTCCTCGTCTTCACAAACCTTGCCATCATGACCCTTATGCTCATAGCCTTCTCCTTGGGACATGAAGACCGCCGTCCTCACGTCCCTTTTTCTCATAGCATTCTTCCTTATATCTATCTTCATGACCCTTGCCTTCATGGCCTTTTTTTTATGACAGTTGTATTCATAAACATTTGTCTTGACCTTTGCCTTCATGACCCTTGTCCTCATAGCCTTCTTCATGACAACTTATGACCTTTTTGTATTCGTGAACCTTTCCTTCATGACCCTTGTCCTCAACCCTTAATTATATCTTCATGACCCTTGTTTTCATAGCATTCTTCATGACCTTTCTATTCATCACCCTTTGTCTTAATGAACCTTGCCTTCATAGCCTTCTTCTTCATGACATCCATTTTCATGACCCTTGCCTTCCTGGCCCTTTTCTTTATTGCCAATGTCTTCATGACCTTTTGTCTTGACCTATAACTGACCCTTGTGTTAATTACCCTTGCCTTCATGACCCTTGTCCTCATAGCCTTCTTCGTGACAACTTATGACCTTTTCTATTCGTGAACTTTTCTCTTTATGATCCTTGTCTTCACATCCCTTTCATTCATAACCATCGTCTTCATAGCCTTCTTTATGACCTTTCTATTCATCACCCTTTGTCTTCATGAACCTTGTACTCGTAGCCTTCTTATTCATGACATCCATCTTCATGGCCCCTTCTTTATTACCATTGTCTTCATTACCTTTTTTCTTGATGACCTTTGCCTTTATGATCCTTGTTTTTATGTCCCCTTTTCTCATAGCCTTCTTCATTACATCTTCATGACCCTTGCCTTCATGACCATTTGTCTTGACCTTTGACCTCCATGACCCTTGTCTTCATGAGCCTTGTCCTCATAGCCTTCTTCATGACATTTGTATGACCTTTTTCTATTCGTGAACCTTTCATTTTATGATCCTCGTCTTCACAACCCTTGCCTTCATGGCCCTTTTCTTTATGACCTTTGACCTACATGACCCTTGTCTTTATGAGCCTTCTTCATGACATTTTTATGACCTTTTTGTATTCATGAATCTTTGTCTTCATGACCCTTACCTTCATGACATCTATCTTCATGACCATGGCCTTCGTGGCCCTTTACTTTATGACCCTAATCTTGATTATCTTTGTCCTCTCGACCTTCAGCCCCATGTGTCAGAGCTACAGACTAGACATGGCAAACAGGAAGTTAACTCTGTCTGATAGGTTCCCCGTTTCTGAGGACAAGAGGACAACGTCTGTCCCAAACAATATGGAGGAGTGGCTTCAATAAAACATGTTTTTATCCGTTTTTTAGGGGAAAACTCCCAACATGAGGATTATTGCTGTTAATATTTAGGATTGGCCTCATCAGAATAACGATCCTAGGGCAGGACCGGAGGTGTACTGTTCAGACCCAAAATGAATGAAGCACAATGAACCCTGAACACCTCAGAAACCGTCTCAACGGGTCGCTGTTACATTAACGCAGCAACATCCAGAACGTTCTGTGAAACCAGAGAAGAGGTTCTGCTGGTTTCACTTCTGTTCGGTCGCTGCTGAGATCAAACCACAACGACGTGCTGAGACCGTCTGACCCGGACCCAGAACCCTCCCCCGGTCTGATGGTCCAAAGCACACGAGGACTGGATGGGACATGCGGCGAAGGTGGACGACACCGACAGCCCCTCCCACCAATAGCAGAGGTCCGGTACTTACATGTCCGTCACCGCGGGGGGAGAGTTTGGCCTGCGCCAACGTGTGCAGGATTTCGTTAAGGAGGGGGGACTCCTACGGAGGGGCGGAGTTCGTTAAAGTCAGACAGAGGAGGAAAGAGAGAAAGAGCATTCAATGCAGACAACATCTGGATCAGAACCTCTAGTGTGGACCAGAGGAGATGAAAATCAGGTCTATTAGAGATGAACACACCACAGGTTCACTTTCTTCTAACAGCCATCATCTCTAAATTCGTTTTACCACTTTTGATTTTTCTACTTTTATTGATTTGAGTCATCTGGAAAACCGTAAACAACATAAAACCAGCCGGTGTTCCTCAGGGATCAGTACTTGGCCCACTTCTCAAGTTTAAACATCGATGGCTTGCCATACTGACATCCTGCTGCTAATGCTTCAATGTGGACAACCTGACAGACCTCATGGGTCATGCTAGGGGTCCAGAACCAAACCTGTGGATCAGTGGGTTGTAGGTCAATGAGCCCTTGAGCAAGACACTTAACTTCAAGTTGTAAGCTGTGTACTAGAAGGTGAAAGTGTGCGTTCTACTGATGGTTCTGCTCCATATACCTCTGTTAGGAACAACTCAGCTTACAGTCGGGTCTCATTGGTACAAAACAGAACTTGATGGTTTTACTCCTCAGTTACTCTACGATCGGTTTGTTTAACCTCATCAACATGTGGAGGTATGAAAATCTCCATCTGAAAGGGGTAAGAAACGACCAAACAGCTGAAGAACAGTTCATCAGGACCACTTCAAATCTGTAAAGAATCTGTTCAGTTCAAAATAAAGAGCTTAAAGTAAGAAAAAATCTGCTATAAATAAGGAGTCTGTCCAAACAGAGCAATCGGGGACAAAGAGGTAGGAATATGATCATAACAAATCTGTTCAAAATATTGAATCTGTTAAAAAGTAGGAATCTTTTCAGAGTCTGCAAACCATAAAATAAGGAATCTGTTTAGAGTTGAGATGATGTTCAAATGGAAATGTTCGCAATAAACAATCTGTTCTGAGTCAGGAATCAGTTCAAAATCAAGAAAGTGTTCAAAATTAGGAATTTGTTCCGATTTGATTATCTATGAAATAAGGAATCTGTTTAGGATGGGAAAATCTGAATAACATAAAGAGCATATTCAGAATCGAGAATAGTTTAAAATAGGGGTGTCACAATTCTCCAAATCCTGGATTCGATTTTTATTTTTTCCTTTTATGGTACAGAGCCCTGTGTCATTTTGGTCATCATTGGTTTTATTCATTAAATTTTGTACAGTAAATCTTATTTTTAAAGACAAAAGTGATGCAATTTTAAATATTCTTATGTAATATATCATGTTAGGCTTTAATGGTGAAATTGAAATAATTTATTTACAATAAAAGTGTAACATTATTGTTTAAATAACATAAATTATAACTAACAGAGACTGGCTGCCATCTAGTGACTATCTTAGTTACTGCAGAACGACTGACACAAAGCTCCAGATAGCTGCATTTTTCTCTGTCCTATAAGCTAACTGCAGCCCTATTGTTTACAACGCAAATGTCAACTTAGCTCGCTGGTAACTCAACATTTACTCACCGGTGATTTGAGAGTAGAAAGGTTGGCTTTAGCTACCCTACCGCTGCTTCTTCTATCCTAGCCGTGGTCGAGTTATAGCTTAGCCAATAGCTACTAGATACCATCAGCTAAAGTGCTCTTTAATCGCTCGCTCTGATCATGCGGGATCCGATACAGACTGTAAAAATGTTACTAGGTGTTGTTGTGAGTTGTAGGAGAACTGGTGAGAGTTACTTTAGGGAAAATGCGATGTGTGGTTATTTGTGAAAACATGGCAGGAAGTGATCGCGATAATCTTTTGCATTTCAATGTACAAGGTCGAAACGTAATTTCAATAAAAAAATCGAGATTGTGACACCCCTAGTTTAAAATCAAGACTATTTTCAAACTGAACAAATTAAAAATTATCAGTTTGTTTAGAGTTTATATGTTTAGAAAATATGTTCAAATGGAACATGTTAAAAGTTAGGAATATGTTTAGAGTCGGGTATCTACAGAAAATGTAGCATATGTTCAAAGTCAGGAATTTATTCAGTCAGGAATCTGTTCAAAATTAGAAATGTATTCAGTCAGGAATCTGTTCAAAATTAGAAATGTATTCAGTCAGGAATCTGTTCAAAATTAGGAATTTATTGAGTCAGGAATCTGTTCAAAATTAGGAATTTATTCAGACAGGAATCTGTTCAAAATTAGAAATGTATTCAGTCAGGAATCTGTTCAAAATTAGGAATCTATTCAGTCAGGAATCTGTTCAAAATTAAGAATGTGTCCAAAATCAATAATCTGCACAAAACTGTGAATCTGTTACGAGTCCAGAATCTGTTAACCATTGTGAATCTGTTAAAAATAAGGAACACATTCAGAATTGGTAATTGTTTAGAATCAAGACTATATTGAAATGAAAAAAATAAAAAATAAAGAATTTGTACAAAATCAGGATTTTGTTCGAAACTAGAAATCAGTGGGGACAGAGTCAGGAATCTGTTCAGTCAGGAACCTGTTCGGCATTGTGAATCTCTTTAAAATAAGTAACTTATCTGTTCAGACTCTGGAATCTGCTAAAATGGAACAATTTGTTTAAAATAAGGAACACATTCAGAATTGCAAATTGTTTAGAATCAAGAAATGGTCCAAAGATAATCTGTTCAACATAAAGAACCTAGTAATAAAAAAGAATCTGTTCAGATTCATGAATCTGACTGATGTCTGATGGGTTCAAGAAGAAGAACTGGTCGGATTTCTAGGGAGGCTGAAGAACTGATGATCTAGAACACAAAGCTACAAGAAGTCCGGTTCTGGGACGGATAATAAGCAGAACTTAGGTCCGGGCCGGCATGAATCGGTCAGAACCTCCAGCTGGGATGCAGCCCTTTATGATTCAACGTCTCAGTAAGGTCAAGGAACAATCAAACCTCTCCTCTAATCAAAACTCTGTCCTGCATCTTTAAATAAGAGGACCAGATGGATCCAAGTTAAATCCAGCAGCTGTTTGTTCTGCAGCGTTCCTCAAACTTCTGATTTAAACCCAATCCTACAGAACCACAGCGACCCGGCCGCATGGCTTCCTCCGCCAGATTCCCATAATCCCATAAACTCGTACAAACACAGGATTATGGAGAGAATCAAGCTGATGTGAGCGGCTCCGTCCTCTCAGAGGTCGGGTATCTGACCCCTGGTTCTGGTGGTCAGGTTCAGCTCTGATTTGGACCATCACAGCAAACAGAACCACAGCAGGTACAGTCGGCTCATGTCTGTTAATAAGCAGCAGTCTGATCGGGTTCTGACACTCAGAACTGTTGGCTGGAGGAACACACACGCCTGTTTTCGATCCGTCTCTGTTCATGTCACTTTAAACAGAACCAGCAGCATCAAACGTGGATCCAGCTCCCTGGGGAGCCGACGGTCAGAACCGGATCCGGTCCAGTTCTATTTAAATGCCTCGGATCTATTTTTACTGCGGCTATTTTTGCAGCCAGAGGGACGGTTTGTGTTTACAGGAAAAATGAAGACGAGCTGCAAATGAGAACATCCGACAGTACGGACCGGTTCTGGACCGGTTCTGGACCGCTTCTGGACCGCTTCTGGACCGGTTCTTACCTCGATGCTGGTGCTAAGGCTGGGCAGGGTCTCAGAGGTTCCGGTCGGGCTCTGGAGGCTGGAGAAATCCCACAGGTTGATGGGGATGCCGGGCTCCGCCCCTTTGGAAGGCTCCGCCCACCTCTGACTGTCCAATAAGGTCACTTCGTAGAATTCCTGGATATCTGAGGGGAACAAGAGGAGAGACCATCAGAACCAGAACCAGTTTCCTCTCCTGGACCATGTTGGTTTGTCCTGTAGACCACCAGCTGGGTCTAGGTTCTGCTCCAGAACCAGAACCCATCAATCAGTCTCTGAACCTCTGACCATTTTGAAAAGTGGATTTATGCATTTTTCCCATGTAAAGATGAGAAGACATGTCTGTGCCCCAGCCCTCTTGTTAACCTTTGACCCCTGGTCAAAGCCAGTGGTTTCTGGAAAAGGCTGAGTATGAATGAAAACAGAAGGAAGGGATTCATCTAGAAACGTCTAGAAATAAAATATATATATCGTTTTATATACCTGAAAACTAGTGAATTACAGAGAGTGTATATGTCAGACCATCTAGGAACCATGTAGGAACCATGGCGTAGGAACCAGGACGTAGGAACCATGATGTAAGAACCAGGATGTAGGAACCTTGATGCAGGAACCACGAAGTAGGAACCATGATGTAAGAACCACGATGTAGAAACCATGATGTAGGAACCATGATGTAGAAACCATGATGTAGGAGCCATGCAGGAACCATGATGTAGGAACCACGATGTAGGAACCAGGATGTAGGAACACCGATGCAGGAACCATGACGTAGGAACCATGCTGCAGGAACCCGAAATTAGGAGCCATGCAGGAACCAGGATGTAGGAACCATAATGTAGGAACCAGGATGTAGGAACACCGATGTAAGAACCATATTGTAGGAACCATATTGTAGGAACCATGATGCAGGAACAACGAAGTAGGAGCCATGCAGGAACCATGATGTAGGAACCCCAAAGTAGGAGCCATGCAGGAACCATGATGTAGGAACCACGATGTAGGAACACCGATGTAGGAGCCATGCAGGAACCATGATGTAGGAACCATGATGTAAGAACCACGATGTAGGAACCAGGATGTAGGAACACCGATGCAGGAACCATAATGTAGGAACCATGATGCAGGAACCATGAAGTAGGAACAATGATGTAGGAACCCCCAAGTAGGAACCATGATGTAGGAACCCCAAAGTAGGAGCCATGTGGGAACCATGATGTAGGAACACGATGTAGGAACCAGGATGTAGGAACACCGATGCAGGAACCATGACGTAGGAACCATGCTGCAGGAACCCGAAATTAGGAGCCATGCAGGAACCAGGATGTAGGAACCATAATGTAGGAACACCGATGTAAGAACCATATTGTAGGAACCATATTGTAGGAACCATGATGCAGGAACAACGAAGTAGGAGCCATGCAGGAACCATGATGTAGGAACCCCAAAGTAGGAGCCATGCAGGAACCATGATGTAGGAACCACGATGTAGGAACACCGATGTAGGAGCCATGCAGGAACCATGATGTAGGAACCATGATGTAAGAACCACGATGTAGGAACCAGGATGTAGGAACACCGATGCAGGAACCATAATGTAGGAACCATGATGCAGGAACCATGAAGTAGGAACAATGATGTAGGAACCCCCAAGTAGGAACCATGATGTAGGAACCCCAAAGTAGGAGCCATGTGGGAACCAGGATGTAGGAACCAGGATGTAGGAACCAGGATGTAGGAACACCAATGTAAGAACCATTTTGTAGGAACCATATTGTAGGAACCATGATGCAGGAACCACGAAGTAGACAATACGATGTAGGAACCCCAAAGTAGGAGCCATGCAGGAACCATGATGTAGGAACCATAATGTAGGAACCACGATGTAGGAGCCATGATGTAAGAACCATAATGTGGGAACCACGATGTAGGAACCAGGATGTAGGAACCCCAAAGTAGGAGCCATGCAGGGACCATGATGCAGGAACCATAATGTAGGAACCATGATGCAGGAACCATGATGTACAAACCATGATGCAGGAACCATGATGTAGGAACCATGATACAGGAACCATAATGTAGGAACCATGATGCAGGAACCATGATGTAGGAACCACGATGTAGGAACCATAATGTAGGAACCACGATGTAGGAACCAGGATGTAGGAACACCGATGCAGGAACCATAATGTAGGAACCATGATGCAGGAACCACGAAGTAGGAACAATGATGTAGGAACCCCTAAGTAGGAACCATGATGTAGGAACCATAATGTAGAAACCACGATGTAGGAACACCGATGAAGGAGCCATGCAGGAACCAGGATGTAGGAACCATAATGTAGGAACCACGATGTAAGAACCACGATGTATGAACCACGATGTAGGAACCAGGATGTAGGAACCCCAAAGTAGGAGCCATGCAGGAACCATGATGTAGGAACCAGGATGTAGAAACCATGATGCAGGAACCATATTGTAGGAACCAAGATGCAGGAACCACGAAGTAGGAACCATGATGTAAGAACCACGATGTAGGAACCAGGATGTAGGAACCCCAAAGTAGGAGCCTTGCAGGAACCATGATGTAGGAACCAGGATGTAGGAACCAGGATGTAGAAACCATGCAGTAACCATAATGCAGGAACCATATTGTAAGAACCATGATGCAGGAACCCCGATGCATGAGCCATGCAGGAAACCATGATGAAGGAACCAGGATGTAGGAACCAGGATGTAGGAACCATGATGTAGGAACCATGATGTAGGAACCATGATGTACAAACCATTATGCAGGAACCATGATGCAGGAATCACGAAGTAGGAACCATGATGCAGGAACCACGAAGTAGGAACCATATTGTAGGAACCATGCAGGAACCATAATGTAGGAACCATATTGTAGGAACAATGATGCAGGAACCATGATGCAGGAACCACGAAGTAGGAACCATATTGTAGCAACCAGGATGTAGGAACCATAATGTAGGAACCAGGATGTAGGAACCCCGATGTAGGAGCCATGCAGGAAACCATGATGCAGGAACCACGATGCAGGAACCACGAAGTAGGAAACATATTGTAGGAACCATGCAGGAACCATAATGTAGGAACCATGATGCAGGAACCATATTGTAAGAACCACGATGCAGAAACCACGAAGTAGGAACCATATTGTAGGAACCATGCAGGAACCATGATGTAGGAACCATGATGTACAAACCATTATGCAGAAACCATGATGCAGGAACCAGGAAGTAGGAACCATATTGTAGGAACCATGCAGGAACCATAATGTAGGAACAATGATGCAGGAACCATAATGTAGGAACAATGATGTAGGAACCCCTAAGTAGGAACCATGATGTAGGAACCATAATGTAGAAACCACGATGTAGGAACACCGATGAAGGAGCCATGCAGGAACCACGATGTAGGAACCATAATGTAGGAACCACGATGTAAGAACCACGATGTATGAACCACGATGTAGGAACGGTGTGGAACCCAAGTAGGAGCCATGCGGAACCAGATGTAGGACGGATGTAGAAACCATGATGCAGGAACCATATTGTAGGAACCAGATGCAGGAACACGAAGTAGGAACCATGATGTAAGAACCAGATGTAGGAACCAGGATGTAGGAACCCCAAAGTAGGAGCCTTGCAGGAACCATGATGTAGGAACCAGGATGTAGGAACCAGGATGTAGAAACCATGCAGGAACCATAATGCAGGAACCATATTGTAAGAACCATGATGCAGGAACCACGAAGTAGGAACCATATTGTAGCAACCAGGATGTAGGAACCATAATGTAGGAACCAGGATGTAGGAACCCCGATGTAGGAACCATATTGTAGGAACCATGCAGGAACCATAATGTAGTAACCATATTGTAGGAACAATGATGCAGGAACCATAATGTAGGAACAATGATGTAGGAACCCCTAAGTAGGAACCATGATGTAGGAACCATAATGCAGGAACCATATTGTAAGAACCATGATGCAGGAACCCCGATGCATGAGCCATGCAGGAAACCATGATGAAGGAACCAGGATGTAGGAACCATAATGCAGGAACCATATTGTAAGAACCATGATGCAGGAACCCCGATGCATGAGCCATGCAGGAAACCATGATTAAGGAACCACGATGTAGGAACCAGGATGTAGGAACCATGATGTAGGAACCATGATGTACAAACCATTATGCAGGAACCATGATGCAGGAATCACGAAGTAGGAACCATGATGCAGGAACCACGAAGTAGGAACCATATTGTAGGAACCATGCAGGAACCATATTGTAGAAACCATGATGTAGGAACCATATTATAAGAACCATGATGTAGGAACCAGGATGTAGGAACCCCGATGTAGGAACCATATTGTAGGAACCATGCAGGAACCATAATGTAGTAACCATATTGTAGGAACAATGATGCAGGAACCATAATGTAGGAACCCCTAAGTAGGAACCATGATGCAGGAACCATAATGCAGGAACCACGATGTAGGAACACCGATGAAGGAGCCATGCAGGAACCACGATGTAGGAACCATAATGTAGGAACCACGATGTAAGAACCACGATGTATGAACCACGATGTAGGAACCAGGATGTAGGAACCCCAAAGTAGAAGCCATGCAGGAACCATGATGTAGGAACCAGGATGTAGAAACCATGATGCAGGAACCATATTGTAGGAACCAAGATGCAGGAAACACGAAGTAGGAACCATGATGTAAGAACCGCGATGTAGGAACCAGGATGTAGGAACCCCAAAGTAGGAGCCTTGCAGGAACCATGATGTAGGAACCAGGATGTAGGAACCAGGATGTAGAAACCATGCAGTAACCATAATGCAGGAACCATATTGTAAGAACCATGATGCAGGAACCCCGATGCATGAGCCATGCAGGAAACCATGATTAAGGAACCACGATGTAGGAACCAGGATGTAGGAACCATGATGTAGGAACCATGATGTACAAACCATTATGCAGGAACCATGATGCAGGAATCACGAAGTAGGAACCATGATGCAGGAACCACGAAGTAGGAACCATATTGTAGGAACCATGCAGGAACCATATTGTAGAAACCATGATGTAGGAACCATATTATAAGAACCATGATGCAGGAACCACGAAGTAGGAACCATAATGTAGGAAACAGGATGTAGGAACCCCGATGTAGGAGCCATGCAGGAAACCATGATGCAGGAACCACGATGCAGGAACCACGAAGTAGGAACCATATTGTAGGAACCATGCAGGAACCATAATGTAGGAACCATGATGCAGGAACCATATTGTAAGAACCACGATGCAGAAACCACGAAGTAGGAACCATATTGTAGGAACCATGCAGGAACCATGATGTAGGAACCATGATGTACAAACCATTATGCAGAAACCATGATGCAGGAACCAGGAAGTAGGAACCATATTGTAGGAACCATGCAGGAACCATAATGTAGGAACCATGATGCAGGAACCATATTGTAGGAACCATGATGTAGGAACCATATTATAAGAACCATGATGCAGGAACCACGAAGTAGGAACCATATTGTAGCAACCAGGATGTAGGAACCATAATGTAGGAACCAGGATGTAGGAACCAGTAGGAACCATATTGTAGGAACCATGCAGGAACCCCGATGTAGGAACCATATTGTAGGAACCATGCAGGAACCATAATGTAGGAACCATATTGTAGGAACAATGATGCAGGAACCATAATGTAGGAGCCATAATGTAGAACCATGATGCAGGAACCATAATGTAGGAACCATGATGCAGGAACCATGATGTACAAACCATGATGTAAGAACCATGATGCAGGAACCATAATGTAGGAACAATGATGCAGGAACCATAATGTAGGAACCATGATGCAGGAACCATAATGTAGGAACCATGATGCAGGAACCATGATGTACAAACCATGATGCAGGAACCATGATGTAGGAACCATGATACAGGAACCATAATGTAGGAACCATGATGCAGGAACCACGAAGTAGGAACCATATTGTAGCAACCAGGATGTAGGAACCATAATGTAGGAACCAGGATGTAGGAACCCCGATGTAGGAACCATATTGTAGGAACCATGCAGGAACCATAATGTAGGAACCATATTGTAGGAACAATGATGCAGGAACCATAATGTAGGAGCCATAATGTAGGAACCATGATGCAGGAACCATAATGTAGGAACCATGATGCAGGAACCATGATGTACAAACCATGATGTAAGAACCATGATGCAGGAACCATAATGTAGGAACAATGATGCAGGAACCATAATGTAGGAACCATGATGCAGGAACCATAATGTAGGAACCATGATGCAGGAACCATAATGTAGGAACCATGATGCAGGAACCATAATGTAGGAACCATGATGCAGGAACCATGATGTACAAACCATGATGCAGGAACCATGATGTAGGAACCATGATACAGGAACCATAATGTAGGAACCATGATGCAGGAACCATGATGTAGGAACCATATTGTAAGAACCATGATGCAGGAACCACGAAGTAGGAACCATATTGTAGGAACCATGCAGGAACCATAATGTAGGAGCCATGATGCAGGAACCATGATGCAGGAACCATGATGTGGGAACCATATTGTAAGAACCATGATGCAGGAACCACGAAGTAGGAAACCCGATGTAGGAATCCATGATGAAGGAACCACGAAGTAGGAACCATGATGCAGGAACCCCGATATAGGAACCATGCAGGAACCATGATGGAAATGTGCAGAAACTACAATGTAGGAAACACTATGCAGGAACCATATAGAAACAGTTATGTAGGAACCATATTGTAGGAACCATGCATGACCATGATGTAGGAACCCTGATCTAGAAACAATGATGCAGGAACCATATTGTAGGAACCATGCAGGAACCATGATGTAGGAACCAGGCAGGAACCATGATGTAGGAACCCTGATGTAGAAACAATGATGCAGGAACCATATCTTAGGAACCATGATGCAGGAACCACGAATTAGGAACCATGATGTAGGAACTCCGATGTAGGAACCATGATGTAGAAACCATGCAGGAACCATGATGCAGGAACCCTGATGTAAGATCATGAAGAAAGCATAAGGGAACTGTATAGGAACCATTTAGGAACCATGATATAGGAAGCATAATGTAGGAACCATGCAGGAGGAACCATACAAGAACCACAAGGTAGGAACTGTGTATAAATCATGATAGAACCATATAGGAACCATACAGAAAACCAGGATGTAGGAAACCATGTAGGAACTGTTTAGGAACCACAATTGTGCTGTGAACAGAAGCTGTGGGATCTTCAGCTCCGCCTAACGAGGCCTTTAGCTCCGCCTAACGAGGCCTTTAATGCCGCCTAACGAGGCTTTTAGCTCCGCCCACTGACAGCCCTAACGAGCTCCCCCGCTGATATGAGCAGCTAATCCTAATTATGATGAGATGGTCCTGAACTCAGACGTTCTCCATGGAGATCAACGAGTCGTAGTCCGTGTTCATCGACATTCCTCCATGAAGACGGAGGAACCTTCTCTCTCCAGGATTCTGCAGCCGTACCCGTGTGACCCGGTTCTGGTATTTATGGAGCAAACATCTAAAATAAGCGGCGGTTTCCCCATAAAGCCACGGATCACCACTTCAACAGCTTCCTAACGGCAACGCTAAACTTTAGTTTTCCAGAACCGCGTCTCCTTCAGGCTGGAAAACCCAGGGAGGAGCAGGGTTCTATTCCAGGACGGAGCGCCGTGACCCAGCTGGGATTTATCACCAGCTGCCACGTTCCGGAGCCGTTTTTACGGCCCGGCGGGTTTAGAGCGGTTCTGTTCTATCAATAGAGTCCAGCAGCCGGAGGATCAGCTTCATGTCCAGGTCCAAACCCGGCCCACCAATCAGAACCACCATCTGCTGAAGGCAGCAGAGCTCCTCCACAAGCTGCATCTGGTCCTGTAGAACCTCTGATAGAACCAGAGACCCGCCGGAGAGCCCCCTACAGGCTGCTGTTAACGACCGTCTGCTGGCCTGAACTTTGACCTTTAGGGTCCTAAACGAACACGAAGTCAGCATCTGGTTCTTAAGATGGAGGTCAGGAAGTGGAAGTCTGAAGGTGGAGTTTAGAAGGGAGGATGTCTGAAGGTGGAGTTCTTAAGGTGGAGTTTATGAGGTGGAGTTCTGATGATGGAGTTAAGGAGGTAGAGGTATGAAGGTGGGGTTTAGAAGGAGGATGTCTAAAGGTGGAGTTCTTAAGGTGGAGTTCAGGAGGTAGAGGTATGAAGGTGGAGGTCAGGAAGTGGAAGTCTGAAGGTGGAGTTTAGAAGGGAGGATGTCTAAAGGTGGAGTTTATGAGGTGGAGGTCTGACGATGGAGTTCAGGAGGTAGGGGTATGAAGGTGGAGTTTAGGAAGTGGAAGTCTGAAGGTGGAGGTCAGGAAGTGGAAGTCTGAAGTTGGAGGTCAGGAAGTGGAAGTCTGAAGTTGGAGGTCAGGAAGTGGAAGTCTGAAGTTGGAGGTCAGGAAGTGGAAGTCTGAAGTTGGAGGTCAGGAAGTGGAAGTCTGAAGGTGGAGTTCAGGAAGTGGAAGTCTGAAGGTGGAGTTCAGGAAGTGGAAGTCTGAAGGTGGAGTTCAGGAAGTGGAAGTCTGAAGTTGGAGGTCAGGAAGTGGAAGTCTGAAGGTGGAGTTCAGGAAGTGGAAGTCTGAAGGTGGAGTTCAGGAAGTGGAAGTCTGAAGGTGGAGTTTAGGAAGTGGAAGTCTGAAGGTGGAGTTTAGGAAGTGGAGGTCTGAAGGTGGAGTTCAGGAAGTGGAAGTCTGAAGGTGGAGTTTAGGAAGTGGAAGTCTGAAGGTGGAGTTCAGGAAGTGGAAGTCTAAAGGTGGAGTTCAGGGGGTGGAGTTATGAAGGTGGAGGTCAGGAAGTGGAGGTCTAAAGGTGGGGTTCTAAAGGTGGAGTTCAGGAAGTGGAAGTCTGAAGGTGGAGTTCAGGAAGTGGAAGTCTGAAGGTGGAGTTCAGGAAGTGGAAGTCCTGAAGGTGGAGTTAGGAAGGGATGATGTCTGAAAGGTGAGTTCTTAAGTGGAGTTTAAGAGGTTGAGTTTCTGATGATAGGAGTAAGGAGGTAGGAGAGTATGAAGGTGGGGGTTTTAAAGAGAGGATGTCTAAGAGGTGGAGTTCTTAAGGTGGAGTTCATGAGGTAGAGGTATGAAGGTGGAGTCAGGAAGTGGAAGTCTGAAGGTGGGAGTTTAGAAGGGAGGATTGTCAAAGGTGGAGTTTATGAGGTAGAGGTCTGACAGATGGAGTTACAGGAGGTAGGGGTATAGAAGGTGGAGTTTTATAGGAAGTGAAAGTCTGAAGGAGGAGTCAGGAAGTGGAAATGTTCTGGCAGTTGGAGGTCAGGAAGTGTAGTCTGAAGTTGGAGGTCAGGAAGTGGATCAGTCTGAATTGGAGGTCAGGAAGTGAAGTCTCTGAAGTTGAGGTCAGAAGTGGAAAGTCTGAAGTGGTGGAGTTCATGAAGTGAAGTCTGAAGGTGGAGTTCAGGAGTGGAAGTCTGGAAGGTGGTGTTCAGGAAGTGGTATTTCGAAGGTGGAGTTCAGGAAGTGGTAGTCTGAAGGTGGAGTTCAGGAAGTGGAAGTCTGGAAGGTGGAGTTCAGAAGTGGAAGTGCTGAAGGTATAGTTCAGAAGTGGAATCTGAAGTAGGAGTTCAGAAGTGTAAGTCTGAAGGTGTGAGTTCAGGAAGAGGAAGACTGAGAGGTTGAGTTCAGGAAGTGGAAGTCTGAAGGGGGGAGTCAGGAAGTGGAATCTGAAGGTGGGGTTCAGGAAGTGGAGAGTCTGATGGTGGAGTTTTATAAGAAGGAGGATGTCTAAAGGTGTGAGTTCTTAAGGTGGAGTTAATTATGGTGGATTTCTTAAGGTGGAGTTCAGGAGGTAGGGGAGTGAAGGTGGAGTTCAGCGAAGTGGAAGTCTAAGTTGAGTCAGGAAGGTGTAAGTTCTTAAGTTGAGGTCAGGAAGTGGAAGTCTGAAGTTGGAGGTCCATGAAGTGGAAGTCTGAAGTTGAGTCAGGAAGTGGAAGTCTGAAGTTTGGGAGTCAGGAAGTGGAAGTACCTGAAGTTGGAGTTCAGGAAGTGGAAGTCTGAAGGTGAGTTCAGGAAGTGGAAGTCGTGAAGGTGGAGATTCAGGAAGTGGAGATTCTGAAAGGTGTAGTTGCAGGAAGTGTGGGACTTCTGAAGGTGGAGTTCGGAAGTGGAAGTCTGAAGTGTGTGAGTTCAGGAGTGAAGTCTGAAGGTTGGAGGTCAGGAAGTGGAAATTCTGAAGTGGAGTCTCAGGAAGTGGAAAGCTCGAAGGAGGAGTAATGAGGAAGTTGTAAGTCTGAAGGTGGAGTTTAGTAAGTGGAAGTCCTGAAGGTGGATTAGAAGGGAGATGTCTGAAGGTGGAGTCTTAAGGTGGAGTTTATGAGGAGTGGATTTTCTGATGATGGATTTAAGGTGGTAGAGGAATGAAGATGGGGGTTTAAAGGAGATGTCATAAAGGTGTGAGTCTCTTAAGTGGTGGGTTCAGGAGGTAGAGGTATGAAGTGAGTTCAGGAAGTGGAAGTCTGAAGGTGAGTTTAGAAGTGAGGATGTCTAAAGGTGTAGTTTATGTGAGAGGAGGAGTCTGACAGTGGAGTTCAGGTAGGTATGGGTATGATGGTGGAGTTTAGAGAAGTGGAATCTGAAGGTTGAGTCAGGAAGAGGGGAAGTCTGAAAAGTTGGAGGTCAGGAAGTGGAAGTCCTGAAAGTTGAGGTCAGGAAGTGAAGTCAGAAGTTTAGGAATGGTCAGGAATGGAAGTCTGAAGATGGAGGTCCAGGAAGTGGAAAAGTCTGAAGTGGAGTCAGGAAGGTGGAAGTCTAGAAGGTGGAGATTTCAGAAGTGGAAGTCTGACGGTGGAGTGTTCAGGAAATGGAAGTCCTGGAAGGTGGAGTTCAGGAAGTGGAAGTCTGAAGGTGGAGTTCAGGAAGTGGAAGTCTGAAGGTGGAGTTCAGGAAGTGGAAGTCTGAAGGTGGAGTTCAGGAAGTGGAAGTCTGAAGGTGGAGTTCAGGAAGTGGAAGTCTGAAGGTGGAGTTCAGAAGTGAAGTCTGAGGTGGAGTTCAGAAGTGAAGTCTGAATTGAGTTCAGGAAGTGGAAGTCTGAAGGGATTCAGGAAGTGGAAGTCTGAAGGTGGGGTTCAGGAAGGGTTGGTGGAGTTTAGAAGGGATGTTTGTAAAGAGTTCTTAGGTGGAGTTTATGAGTGGGTTTCTTAAGGTGAGTTCAGAGGTAGGGGTATGAAGGTGGATTCGGAATGGAAGTCTGAAGTTGTGGAAGCTGAAGTGGAGGTCAGGAAGTGGAAGTCTGAAGTTGGAGGTCAGGAAGTGGAAGTCTGAAGTTGGAGTTCAGGAAGTGGAAGTCTGAAGGTGGAGTTCAGGAAGTGGAAGTCTGAAGTTGGAGGTCAGGAAGTGGAAGTCTGAAGGTGGAGTTCAGGAAGTGGAAGTCTGAAGGTGGAGTTCAGGAAGTGGAAGTCTGAAGGTGGAGTTCAGGAAGTGGAAGTCTGAAGGTGGAGTTCAGGAAGTGGAAGTCTGAAGGTGGGGTTCAGGAAGTGGAAGTCTGAAGGTGGAGTTAGAAGTGAAGTCTGAAGGTGGAGTTTAGGAAGTGGATCTGAGGTGAGTTTAGAGTGGAGTTGAAGTGGGTTAGGAGGGAGTCTGAAGGTGGGTGGAGTTTAGAAGGGAGGATGTCTAAAGGTGGAGTTCTTAAGGTAGAGTTCAGGAGGTAGAGGTATGAAGGTGGAGGTCAGGAAGTGGAGGTCTAAAGGTGGAGTTCAGGAAGTGGAAGTCTGAAGGTGGAGTTCAGGAAGTGGAAGTCTGAAGGTGGAGTTCAGGAGGTGGAAGTCTGAAGGTGGAGTTCAGGAAGTGGAAGTCTGAAGGTGGAGTTCAGGAAGTGGAGGTCTGAAGGTGGAGTTCAGGAAGTGGAGGTCTAAAGGTGGAGTTCAGAAAGTGGAGGTCTGAAGGTGGAGTTCAGGAAGTGGAGGTCTGAAGGTGGAGTTCAGGAAGTGGAGGTCTGAAGGTGGAGTTTAGGAAGTGGAGGTCTGAAGGTGGAGTTCAGGAAGTGGAAGTCTGAAGTTGGAGGTCAGGAGGTAGAGGTATGAAGGTGGAGTTCAGGAGGTGGAGGTCAGGAAGTGGAGGTCTAAAGGTAGGGTTCTAAAGGTGTAGTTCAGGAGGTGGAGGTCTGAAGTTGGAGGTTGAGGTCAGCTACAGATGGAAGGGTGTTTCTTTCCATCTGTAGCTGCATTAGAACACCACTACTACACCCACTACACCTGCTACACCTGCTACGTAGCAGTATCACAGCAGTGAGTGACGTAGTAGATCAGAGCAGTAGGTATAAAGAAAGCAGCTGGACGCTACGCTATCCCACAATGCAGCAGAACACCCAAAATCATAGAAGAAGAGCGACCTCAGCTACTGAGGAACTGAACTATTGACGCCACAATTTCTGCTTATAAATGTAAAAATGTATCGCTGTTACCGATTAAATTGATTTTGTTTTTTTACAACTGATTAAACATTTAAGTCGATAAGTTTGTTTAACGGGAGGCGACGTAACGTAAACATCCGACAAACGTCTGATTTCATGCTAATAATCGTTTGCTACGAAGTATTTAGTGCATGAATGGGGAAGTAGCAGCTACTACGTAGCATGTGGTACATAGTAAGGATGCAGCATCAGGACCGACCCAGAGAGGTACTGACTGAGTGGTTCTGACCCGGTAGCAGCGGCCATCTGTTGACGAGGAAGCGGGCCAGGCAGCGTAGCTGCAGGCGGATTAGTGGGTGGAGGTAATCATCATGTTTACAGAGGGATTACAACCGGGCCGGGTCGACCCGCTGCACAGACATAAATTAATATTCAGCTGCAACAAGACGGGCCGGAACAGAACCAGGCTGTTCATCATAGAATCAACATCTTCAGGTCCACTGGACCAGAACCAGGTAAGGGTTGAGTCCTGGAGTAGGGATCACGACTGACAGAACCAGATCCAAACAGTCCCAGGTTCTGCCTTAAACACGAGTTCGGTCCAGGATCCGTTTCTTCATCCTGTCCATTAACCACATTAGTAAATTAATTTAATTAAAGTTCTGCTGGGACTGGAGCTCAAGAGGTTCTTGTGTTTAATTGGGTCTGGGACAAACGGATCAGAACCAGATAAAAACCCTAGAATTCTTTAGATATTCCAAGAAAGACAATAAAACGACAGACGGACGGATCCATTTCTGGTTTTCTCTCCAACTGATCCAGACCAGATAAAAACCCTGATTATTGGTTATTTATGGTAAATACCCTAATCTAATAAATATTCCTACTATTTACATGGGATCCAACTGACCCAATAGAACCAGGGTTCTGCATAGTCTGGTTCTGATCCACAGTTTCCAAGCTTCCAGCAAACATTCCAAGATGGGAAAAGGTTTAACGGGTAAAAATCAAACCGGTCAGTAAAGAATCAAACCGGTCAGTAAAGAACAAATCAGTCAGTAAAGAACAAATCAGTCAGTAAAGAATCAAACCAGTCAATAAAGAATCAAACCAGTCAGTAAAGAACAAATCAGTCAGTAAAGAATCAAACCAGTCAGTAAAGAATCAAACCGGTCAGTAAAGAAAAAATCAGTCAGTAAAGAATCAAACCAGTCAGTAAAGAATCAAACCGGTCAGTAAAGAATCAAACCGGTCAGTAAAGAACAAATCAGTCAGTAAAGAATCAAACCAGTCAATAAAGAATCAAACCAGTCAGTAAAGAACAAATCAGTCAGTAAAGAATCAAATCAGTCAGTAAAGAATCAAATCAGTCAGTAAAGAACAAATCAGTCAGTAAAGAACAAATCAGTCAGTAAAGAATCAAACCGTCCAGTGTAAGAGAAAGAGAGTAAAGAACAAATCAGTCAGTAAAGAATCAAACCAGTCAATAAAGAATCAAACCAGTCAGTAAAGAACAAATCAGTCAGTAAAGAATCAAACCAGTCAATAAAGAATCAAACCAGTCAGTAAAGAACAAATCAGTCAGTAAAGAATCAAACCAGTCAATAAAGAATCAAACCAGTCAGTAAAGAACAAATCAGTCAGTAAAGAATCAAACCAGTCAGTAAAGAATCAAACCGGTCAGTAAAGAATCAAATCAGTCAGTAAAGAACAAATCAGTCAGTAAAGAATCAAACCGGTCCATAAAGAATCAACCGTCCAGTAAAGAACAAATCGAGTCAGTAAAGAACAAATCAGTCATAAAGTAATCAAACCAGTCAATAAGAGAATCAAATCAGTCAGTAAAGAACAAATCAGTCAGTAAAGAATCAAACCAGTCAATAAAGAATCAAACCAGTCAGTAAAGAACAAATCAGTCAGTAAAGAATCAAACCAGTCAGTAAAGAATCAAACCGGTCAGTAAAGAAAAAATCAGTCAGTAAAGAATCAAACCAGTCAGTAAAGAATCAAACCGGTCAGTAAATAATCAAACCGGTCAGTAAAGAACAAATCAGTCAGTAAAGAATCAAACCGGTCAGTAAAGAATCAAACCGGTCAGTAAAGAATCAAATCGGTCAGTAAAGAATCAAACCAGTCAGTAAAGAATCAAACCAGTCAGTAAAGAACAAATCGGTCAGTAAAGAATCAAACCGGTCAGTAAAGAATCAAACCGGTCAGTAAAGAATCAAACCGGTCAGTAAAGAACAAATCAGTCAGTAAAGAATCAAACAAGTCAGTAAAGAACAAATCAGTCAGTAAAGAATCAAACCGGTCAGTAAAGAATCAAACCAGTCAATAAAGAATCAAATCAGTCAGTAAAGAATCAAACCGGTCAGTAAAGAATCAAACCGTTCAGTAAAGAATCAAACCAGTCAGTAAAGAATCAAACCAGTCAGTAAAGAACAAATCAGTCAGTAAAGAATCAAACAAGTCAGTAAAGAACAAATCAGTCAGTAAAGAACAAATCGGTCAGTAAAGAATCAAATCGGTCAGTAAAGAATCAAACCGGTCAGTAAAGTACAAATCAGTCAGTAAAGAATCAAATCGGTCAGTAAAGAATCAAACCAGTCAGTAAAGAATCAAACCAGTCAGTAAAGAACAAATCAGTCAGTAAAGAATCAAACCGGTCAGTAAAGAATCAAACCGGTCAGTAAAGAATCAAACCAGTTAGTAAAGAATCAAACCAGTCAATAAAGAATCAAATCAGTCAGTAAAGAATCAAACCGGTCAGTAAAGAATCAAACCAGTCAAAGAATCAAATCAGTCAGTAAAGAATCAAACCAGTCAGTAAAGAATCAAACCAGTCAAAGAATCAAATCAGTCAGTAAAGAATCAAACCGGTCAGTAAAGAACAAATCAGTCAGTAAAGAATCAAACCGGTCAGTAAAGAATCAAACCGGTCAGTAAAGAATCAAACCGGTCAGTACAGAATCAAACCGGTCAGTAATGAATCAAACCAGTCAGTAAAGAATCAAATCAGTCAATAAAGAATCAAACCAGTCAATAAAGAATCAAACTGGTTAGTAAAGAATCAAATCAGTCAATAAAGAATCAAATCAGTCAGTAAAGAATCAAACCGGTCAGTAATGAATCAAACCGGTCAGTAATGAATCAAATCAGTCAATAAAGAATCAAACTGGAGCCTCTCAGGTTCTGTGTGGATCTTCCTGCCCAGAGTTCTGTCTTACAGGCTCTGTGTCTTACTGCAGTTTCTCCTTCCCAGTAGGATCAAACAGATTTTTTTTTTTTTACCCGGCCACAGAACCTCAGACTGAACCGGGCCAGAATGTCTCCGGGTGGCTCCGCCCACAGGAAGCCCATTCAGCTTCCTGGGAACCTCCAACCGCTCCGACAACATTCCTGCAGCAGGGCGACCCCCTGCAGCCGGGCCGCCTGCCAGAACCGCTCCGCTAGCTGGCAGCGGGCCCGGATGGACCCAACAAGCCGGCAGGGAGAGGGCGGAGCCTCTTTATTACTTCCTGTTTACAGAGGCTGCTCGTTCCCTGGGGGGCGGGTTCTAAGAGCTGCAGCGGAACCTGACTGCACTGGCCGGTACCATCACATAACTGGGCTAAAACAGAACCAGGTCAGACCCACAGAACTTCCAGGAGTCAGAACCAACGGATACGGTTCTGTTTGCATCCAGAACCAGAAACGGAGTCCGATTCGGACAGGCTGCACGAGCGCCTGGCCTTTTATCTAGAACCTGGTTTAGGTTCTGCAGGTTTCATCAGGAGCGTCTGGCCCAATGCTGAACCTGGAAAAAACCCCGGAACCATAGAAGGCCTGTGGGCCCACTGGGAACAGAACCAGAACCAGAACCAGAGGGAGGCAGAAACATCCAGGATCGCTGGGTTTTTTTCCCAGGATTCCTGGGGGCTCATTTATAAAACTTAGCATAGAATCCTCACTAAAACCGTACGTAAGCTCAGCAACGATTTTTACTTACAGCTGGTGAGTTTCCATCAAACGTGGAGCAACACAGCTGGACGTAATCTCTGCTTTATGAATCAGCTGTTTTAGGATCCTATCCCGCCTCCTACACGCCCACTTTCCGCCTTAGACGATCAACGCAAAGCGCCCGGCGAATATTCTGCTCAAGACGGATAATGTGGGGCGTTCCACTGGTAACCGTGGCAACCGAGGGGCGGAGACAGAGAAGACTGCTTTATTTCAATCAATCAGTGTCGATCTACGTAGAGCTTCACTCAGCCAAAGGCTTCACATAAAAAGACAAAAACATGGTTACGAAAAAATGTGTTAGAAGACGAGTAAAAAAAATATAAACTTAAACATAAATAAAAGCAGCAGCACAGGAGATTAAACAAATAAGAATATTAAATATATAGTTTAATCATAGGCTATGATTGTCTCTTGTAGCGACAGTCAGAGTGGAATCAGAGCAAATTAAAACAAAACTAAATCACAATAGAACATAATAAGTTTAAGCACTTATGTGCGTTTCAAAACTACTTTTAAAAAGTATCATCCATGCAAAATATTGATTTGGGTGCATAAAAATAAACGGTCTTGATGCAGCACATTTAAAAAAAAATGTATCTTCAATGAGTGCCAGCGTGTATCTACTGTACAGCGTATTTGTTCTACACACATGCACCAAAGCGCGCAATTACTCTACAATCTGAAGACACAAATACGAACATAAAATTCTCATTTTTATTCTCAGATCCTACAGACGGGACGCGGGAGACGTGTGTGTGTGTTGGTTGTGTTCGTCTGCGTGTGCAAACCCTCTACAAGTCTGAACATTTTTTTTACGAATCCCAGACGTCGTGTATAAAGTCGCTTACGTAGTTTTCAGAACCCGTTTTGTGCGTTAGCCGCTTTAGAAATGAGACCCCAGGTCTCCGCCGTGAGGTTCTGAGGAACACCCAGTCTGTCCACGTTTCTCCCACTAAAGCAGTCCAGTCACCCCAAACTGGGAATCTCAACACCGTCATTCCTGATCCCAGTTTTCCCTGGAACGGTAAAACCTTCTCCGGTCCAGACGGAAGCAGAACCAGCGGAGAAGACGTTGTTCTCAGTCAGACTGGGAAGGGAAACTGGATTCCTGAAGCAGCAGATTCATGTTTTTTTCTGGATGTTCTGCTTGGATTTCAAAGTGGACCAGAACCGGGAGCAGGATTACCTATGAGCGCCTGGAAGAGGTTGCTCTGGAAGATCTCGATGACCCTCTGGATGGAGTGTCGGAGCTGCCGGTCCTCGGTGTGGTTCAGCCTGGAGCGGTATTCCTCCAGGAGCAGCAGGGCCCGCTGGGCGTCTGAGGAAGAGGAGGAAAAGAGTCATCATCGGCTAAATGGGAGCACATCCGAAACACGCCTGGGTTCGGGTCGGAACAGAATCGGAACGTTTCACAGCCGACCTGAACGCTGGGAAAACTAGACGGAACCTTCCCCGGATCCACCTGGTGGATATGGAACCGTTTATTCCCTTTCCGAATGGGTTCTGGATCTAAATAAGTGAATCCGAAGAACTTCAACGATTCCCTGAAATGTTCCGGAACGGAACCGGAAACACTCAGCAACGGGGTTCTAGTCGTGTTCTGATGTGTTCTGATCCAAACCCACAAACCAGCCGAACTCCACCATCCAGTCCGGTTCTGGAAAACTGGGTGAATGGAAGTGAAGGACGAGCTCGGGATAATCTGGAGCCGATCCGAACCAGAACTCAGAGGTGAACCCATTGTAACTACATTCTGACAAAAGTCCAGCAGGGATTCGTTACGGAAGGTAAAAACGGGATAAATCCTGGGAATCCGCCTGAAACAAACCAGACCCGGTTTGGAGGTTAAACCCGATCCGGAACCGCAGAAGTTCTGGATCTGAACGTGCAGATTGGACCCAGACAGATGTTCAGAAAAATACATTAAATTCTGCTATTTTCTTCTTCCTCCAACATGTTTATCTATGACTGCCTGATATCCATATTCATGTTATTACAGCCAATTTTTGCTCATAACCTGTTTACCTGATGAAAGTTCAGTTTTGTGGTAAAAAAAAAGCTGTTTTTAAAATATAATTTTAATTAATAAATACGTTATATTGATGGTTATAAACTCCCACAGGAAGCCAGTCAGAGCTGAGCTCATTATTAAATATTAGCTAAAATATTTGAGGCACTTTTTTTAACCTGAACCTAAAATATCTTTACTTTCTGATTTTTAATCTTTTTTCATAATAACTGATTAAAAAACAAGTCAAACTTTGATTTTTTTTTAAGACATCTGCAGATGTGAAAATAAGTCAGGGTTCCTTTGAGCTAACATCAGCTGCACTGTCACTGTCTGCCAAGCCCAAAAACATTCTGCATTTATTTTAATTAATAAACTAAAGCTATCAGTATCTGTTACAGTTTAGGTTTAAAGCTGATATTTTTAAGAACTTTTCGGTTCACATACTTCAGGTAAAATGAGCCTTATGAGGACGTGGTGAATATTTCATTGATATTCCGGTTTATTTTTAGTTCCAACAAGGTGCCCCATTTAGAAGTTGGTTAGCAGCAGAAGCTAAGCGGCTAGCTGGGTTTTAACTTCACCTGGCTCGGTTCGGCTGGGCTCGGCAGGGCCGAACTGAGCCGTGGTTCGCTCGTTTGGCCCATTTTTGACCCGGGTTCGTGTGGTTCTGCGTTTCTGTGCGTTTTACGTGTTTCTAAGCAGCTGCAGTTGGAGTTTTTCCTCCTCAGCAGGTTAGCGTACAGCGCGCTGAAGTTAGCCTGCGGCTGCCAGCGCTGTAAAGGGCCAGTCCGCCGTTTTTAAAAGGCTCTAAACTTGTTTGGTTCACAATCCGGAGAACTGAAGCTGCTCCAACTGGGACTCACTTAGTCCAGAATACAGAAAGATTAAGAAAATACAGTTTCATTATCAGAGAACTTATTATATTCTGTTTATGAAAGTTTAAAAAGACGATAAAACTAGATGGAGCTTAAAGAGCACACAACTGGATTAAGGTAAATAATAATTTGTTGCATGAAGGATTATAGAGGAAGAGCTATGGAGAAGATTAAAGCAGATAAGCATGGATATAATCACTATATATATATTTAAAGTGTGCTTTAAAGAGGCAGTGAAGTTTATAAAAACCTGAGGGAAAAAAAATGATTTCAGTTTAAAATAATCCAGATTTTATTCCATTTACTGTTACAGTTCTGCCCTTTTTTATTCCTTGTGTTGATGAAGTGAACACGGAAAACTGATCTAAAGCATTGAGTTTTACAGCTGGAGCCGTCAGAGGCCATGAAAACGGGAAGAAAAAAGCTCTACGATTAAAATGAAAAAAAATTAAACGTGTTCAACAGATCTACCTCAAGGTAGTTTAGACGTTAAAGTAGCTTCAATCAAATCCAAAGTTTCCACTGTTATATTAATGGTTTTAAGGGAATTTCTGACAGTAGAACTCCTAAACTTTACTGGTTATGAGCTCTAAACAGAAACCCCCAAAAATGCAACTAAATCCTCCCATCACCGCTTCAGATCTACTCGACAATTCGACTGGGACCAGTTCCCAAGGAGGTGTTAGAAACCAGTTAACTTCAACCCCCTAGCTAGCGCAAAAGAGCTTTTTGTGTTTAAAAACAAACACAAAAAGAACAGTTTCTTTAGCCGCTTGGCTTTAGGGTGAAAAATGCATTAAAACCATCGATAACACATTTAATGAACTCTGTAGACACATAGTTAGCAACTTACATATTTATCTTGAAGCTAAATATATAACTTGCTAACTAAATATGTTGTTAAAAAATAAGTATTTAACTCCAAACATATTTAGTTGAACTAAATTCTTCGTTTGTAAGCTATATCTTTAGCTTGAAGCTAAAGATATAGCTTACTAAATATTTTTTGTTTAAAATTAACTATTTAGCTCCAAACTAAACATTTAGCTTCCAACTAAATACTCGACGCTAAACATTTAGCCGTGAGCTAAATGTTGAAGCTAAACATTTAGCCGTGTGCTAAATGTAGAAGCTAAATATTTAGCCGCGTGCTAAATGTAGAAGCTAAATACTTAGCCGTGTGCGAAATGTAGAAGCTAAAAATTTAGCCGTGTGCTAAATGTAGAAGCTAAATACTTAGCGGTGTGCTAAATGTAGAAGCTAAAAATTTAGCCGTGTGCTAAATGTAGAAGCTAAACATTTAGCCGTGTGCTAAATGTAGAAGCTAAACATTTAGCCGTGTGCTAAATGTCGAAGCTAAACATTTAGCTGTGAGCTAAATGTTTAGCTTTTACATTTAGCTGGTCTAAATGTAGAAGCTAAACATTTAGCTGTGTGCTAAATGTTGAAGCTAAATATTTAGCTGGTCTAAATGTAGAAGCTAAACATTTAGCTGTGTGCTAAATGTTGAAGCTAAATATTTAGCTGTGTGCTAAATGTTGAAGCTAAATATTTAGCTGTGTGCTAAATGTTGAAGCTAAATATTTAGCTGTGTGCTAAATGTTGAAGCTAAATATTTAGCTACGCTAAATGTTGAAGCTAAACATTTAGCTGTGTGCTAAATGTTGAAGCTAAATATTTAGCTGTGTGCTAAATGTTGAAGCTAAATATTTAGCTGTGTGCTAAATGTTGAAGCTAAATATTTTTGATCTACGCTAAATGTTGAAGCTAAATATTTAGCTGTGTGCTAAATGTTGAAGCTAAATATTTAGCTGTGTCCTAAATGTTGAAGCTAAATATTTAGCTGTGTGCTAAATGTTGAAGCTAAATATTTAGCTGTGTCCTAAATGTTGAAGCTAAATATTTAGCTGTGTGCTAAATGTTGAAGCTAAATATTTAGCTGTGTCCTAAATGTTGAAGCTAAATATTTAGCTGTGTGCTAAATGTTGGAGCTAAATATTTTTGCTCTATGCTAAATGTAGAAGCTAAACATTTTGCTTAACAAAAACAGTTACCTAGTTAACTAAATGTTTACTTGCAAGCTAAGTATTTATATAGCCTGTTTAGCTACTTAGCTAAATTCTTAGTTCAGAATTAAATATTTATAGTGTAATTTAAATATTTAGCTGACAAGCTACATTTATTTTACTTTGGCGCTAGAAATTTGACCAATAACTTAAATAATTACTTTGAAATAAACATAAATGCAAATATGTCGTTGAAAAATGAACAGGCTGTTATGTTTTATAAAATGTTTCCCACAGTTGGAGACAATAAACGTTAATTTATCGGTTTAGAACCAGAGTCCTTAAAAAATGCGGACCAGCCCTTTACTGAAGCTCCGATCCTCACACCGACTTCGGCCCCCTTTAGCCGTTAGCTCTGAGGAAGTGAAAGCGGCTTACCTTTCTTTCTAACGGGCATGTTCTGACTCGGCTCGGTTCGGAGCTCAGAACCACACATACGCTCCCTTCACGGAACAGGTTTCCAGTTGTTTCTCCAACCGTAAAATCCCAGGAAAAAAATTAATCCCTCCACGACGACACCAAGTTCGGAGCCGAGCAAACTTCCTGACCCGTCCAACAGAAACACCCAGAACCAAGCCGGTCCCGAGCCGGGACAGAACCACGTAGGAAACTACGGTTCCGGGGGGAGGGGAGCTCCGGGGAGGACCCCGACTCTCCGAGCTGCTCTGCCCCGCCTCGGAGGCTCCTTCGGCCGGGGAGCGGCGCTCAGGCTGACCGCTGAGGAGACGCTGGAACCAAAGTGGGAATCTGGGTTCCAGCGGCGGAGATCCGGGATCTGCTCTGCGGAAAAGTCGCTAAAACACACCCAGTCTCAGGGCAGGCAGGGAGCCAGGCAGGAGGAGCTGCCCGCCGCTGCAGCTGCTCCTGCTCCGGCTGCAGAGGGGGAGAGCTCCGCGCCTCCTTCCAGAAAACCCGGGACAAACTTCCAGCCCTGGAGGAGGCACTCCTAACTCCGTCCCAGCGCCTGGTCCCGCACCGGCCCGCACGCTGTAGAGCCCCGGAAGCCGCAGCCAGAGAGCTGCATGCGTGTTCAACTCCCCGGGTGGACGAGTTCTCCTGTTTTACTCCTTCCCACTCCTCCTCCTCCTGCTCCTCTCCCTGCAGCCTTCAGGTCTCACAAATCCCAAACTTTCCTCCAAAATGGCGCCTGACAGAGCCGCAAACGTAAACCATGTGATTCCCGAATCCCTCCCTCCGACCTGGCGCCCAATCCTGCAGCTCACCTCCAGGAGGAGCTCCAGGTGGAGGAGGTAAAGTTTGGGATCTAAGGAGAGGCAGGAGCAACAGAACCGGCCTCTGATCCAAGATCCTGTTACTCCTCCAGAACCGAGCCCTGATCCACAGCTCGGTTCCGGAAGCCAGAGCTGGACCCTTCAGGAGGGATGCTGAGGAGACGGGTCAGCTGTCCGGTTCTGGAGGTCCAATAACAAACTGGTTCGGGAAGCTGAAGTTCTGCTTCGGCTGCAGCTTCGCTTCCAGGTTTCACTTCTCCTCCTCTTCCTCTGGTTCTGGTTCTAGTCTGACTTTAAACAGGAACAGCCTGTGACCTTTGGACCGAATGGATCGGTACCAGAACCGGCTCACTGTCATGTATTCTGACTAATAGAAAGATTAATCACCGATAGTTGGTTTGTGGGTTTGGATCAGAGCATCCAACCGTCTCCAGATCCACGGTTCCTCTCAGAGGTTCTCCTCAGAACCGGTCCAATCTCAGCTGCTCCTCTGATCTTCAGTCCATCCTGCTTCTTTCTGTCTTTATTTATTTTATTCATTTACAACTTTAAATAATAGTGTTCTGTGTCTGTAACAATAATAATCTAAATTATTTAAACATGAGCTTTTTTTAAATATTACAATCTGGTCTATTCCATAAATAAACTCCTTTATTTGAGATACATTTTTCCTTTATAACCAAATGGTTCCTGTACCTTTCGATTCATATTTTCTTTTTCTTTTTTCACCCTTAGTAAATCTATTTTGCAGATCATCAGATAATATTTCCATATGAGCTTCATACATGACTTTTAAAAGGTTATACTCCACTAACACACATTTTGAGTGTTTATAATTGTATAAATAGGGAATTTATTTGATCTTTGTATCCACTCCCACTGACGAGTTAATAAACGTTTCACAAGCACTTCCCCACAATTCAATGGGTCAAATAAGGAACAATCAAAGAGTTATACACTAAAAGTTTTAAAATTTCCACTAGTTTTAGTTTTTATTTAGTTTTGACTTAAGATTTAAAATTCTATTTTAGTTTCTGTTAGTTTTAACCATTTGCTAGTTTAGTTTTAGTCATCTGAACATGCTCAGTTTCAGTTTAGCTTTTATTAATTTTAGTGTTTTTGTTGATGAAAGTTGCGTACTGGGGGCGAAATCAGAAAAAAAGAAGAAATGTGTTAAAATCATTTTCTATGATTTTTTTATTAAAGGTTACGGTGACATCGGTTAATTGGGGAAAAACAATTTCAACCCTTTATCTCTTTAAATATCAGCAGCCAATAAAAATGCACGTTACTACATTTAAACTGCACTTCCTGTTTGTAACATACAATCATTTTTATTGGTCGGAAGTATCAGAGATGGGAGGAGCCAAGCTTAAAAAAATCATTGCTTCCGAAACATTGAAGGCGAGACCGCTGACATGTTGATTCTGTCATCGTGATTAAAAGAATATTGCAGCTAAAGTTATGTGAATATAACAAATAACATTAAATGTATATTGTTAGGTTTAGCTTAATATCAAAAATATTAGGCAGTATGATTTGATTTTTCAAGGAAAACGAATTTTAGCCAATGTGGTGTGCTTCAGATAAATTGGGACAAATTTTTTCAGCTAAAATTTGACTTTTGTCTGGGTATTATTTTAAGAAATCACATGAAAACACAGGACCAGGAAGCGGTCAGAGCCACCAAGCTTTTGTCTCACCACTGAGGAACACTTTGAATACATCAAAATAAAAAATGCAACAAAGGGAGAGAAAACCACCAAGAAAAGAAGAAAGTAAAACCCGACTGGTTGTTTGCGGATTCTGCTACATTTACTACGGTGACTTGTGGATGCGTTGTGTTGGATGTGAGGGATGGTTTCAGGAGGGCTGTGGGGAAAAGGATTCAGGATTTGTGTGTAGACTGTGTGTAGGCTCATATGTTATGTATTCAGATGAATAATTGATATTTACATAAATGTTGTTCTTTCCGATTGATACAATCTTTTTTAATTCAACTTGTAGGCCTGGGTCTACTTGAAAATCGGTTCCTACGTACGGGTTCGTCAACTTACTGTTTTGAGGGTGTTTCAAAGAAAACATGTTTGTTTAATTCATAACTGACTTCATTAACTAAATAATTGAAGATTGAGAACTCACTTTATGAACTTAAATTGCATTGTTATTCTTCACTTTGGTTGCCAACTCCTCAAACCACATTACCTGTCCCATTTTACCTGAACCTCTACCCAGATAAGAAAGTGCTCACTTGTAGCCTTTAAAGGTTAAAATCTTGTAAACTATTGTTATTGGCGATATATTTTCTGCGCAAAAGATGTTACCAAGCCTCATATAAAGCTATGCAATTCATTAATTTTACCAGGTTTAGCATTTTAAATGGTTTACTTGAGATCCACCAAAAAGTGTGCCAATCTACCTGATGTCACATATAAGGTACGTTTAAAAGATACGAATCGTAGAGTAACGCTCAAAGGTTCTCTGAACACAACACGCTGTACATTATGAAAGCGCAACAATAAATGTAGCTGCTAAAGTTCTGGAAACAGCGACGCTGAAATCTCACTGCTAACAAAAACAGAAGCTATGTTCAGTGGCGGCTGGTGGAGTTTTCTCCAGGGGGCGCTATGACTACGATGGTTAAATGTTAGCTGCCAAACGATACAATTATTTAACCTAATTAATTAATGGGTAGCTGTGAATTAATCCTGACTAATTAACATTCCAAATATGACTAAAAAACAACAATTTGCACGGTAAAGGCACAAATCCAATTGCTTTAGCTCTTTTTCATTAAATAAAGGAGCGATTAATAGAATGTTTTATCTTTTAGCCAGTTGCTAAGGCAAAGGGGGCGGGGTTTTAGATTGGAAAGGTGATATTCAGGCTGTTGATTGGATAATAAAATACAGACTTGGAATATTAGACTGACTCTTTTTCTCCTCTCTTTATTTTCGTATGACTCAAGGAGGGCGATGAACTCGCCCATCATGTACCAGCAGCCCTGACGCTAATCGTACCGCGGTTACACAGACGACCTGACTAACATGTCCGCCATGTTGGCATAATGTGTAACTGTGAGTGAAAATACCAACCAAAAACTAGAGAGGGTTTATTAGCTCATCAACACTTATACAACCTGGGGCTGGACGAATAATCACATTTTAATCGAAATCACGATATTAAAAGGCTTGATCACGATAAGGGATTGTTGTTGTTTTTTTTATCGTTATGCTAACAGACCAATCCAGCGGAAGCACCGCCTTGTTGTGAAGCTAACTGGCCAATCAAGTCGCATAAAAACCACGCAGCATTGAGAAGCGAGAGGCCCCCTGCTGGTAGGTAAAGCGAAAGTGCCGTGATAAGAGTGTACAGCTGGTGAAGAGTAAAAAAATAAATTAAAGAACAACAGGAGAGATAATAAAGATGAGCAAAATGTTGACACTGACCACAGTTAGCTTTAGCTCGCAGTTTTAGTTGATTATGTAAGCAAGACAACAGGAGGGGGAAGTACCATCTGTATGCGACATTAATAGTGGAGGCTATATTTAATTTTCTTTATTATTATTGTTTTGAGTAGAATTAAAAATTCAGATCGTTCGATATAGTGAAAATAATGGCGATTATTTGATTGATTGACCATAATCGCTCATCCCTAATACAACCTACAGAGGCCCAGTTAGCGATGTTAGCTTGTTTGTTAGCCAGGACTTACCTGATTGGAAGTGATCTCCGAAGATCGTTGGAAAAATGTTTTAATTGATTCTTGTGTTTCATCAGTTATTTTCTGGGTTTTAATTTTCACATTTCTGTAACCATGTAAAGCACCTTGACCTGCCTTGTGTTTAAAGAGTGCTGTATAAATAAAATCGCTGTGCATCTCCAACGATGCAAGGCGATCTTTCTAGACTTCATACTAATGCATGGGACACAGGGACGAATGCTGAGCACATTTTATCAGTCAGTTCAGTTTGTTTTAGTTAGTTAGTCTCATTTTTACTTTTATTTCAGTTAACGAAAATGTCTTTTTACATTTAGTTTGCGTTTATTTTCGTTACCGATACCAACCTTGCTCCGAGGTTCCTCTACCTGAGCCAGGAACCATCTGATCGTCCCTCCCCACCAAAATCAGCCTTCAGGAACTGTTATGGATCCTGGTTCTGTCAGAACTATCAGGGGTAGTCCCTGCGGTTCCGGTCGGGTCCAGTGGGATGAATTACATGTTTCCGTGTTCGGGCTCAGCGTTTCTTCCTGAGGAGACGTTCCTGAACGCTGAGGATCAGCTCGGGAGGTCAGAGGTCACCGGTGCCGAGCAAAGGTCTCATCTCTGCTGCTGCCTCAGTCTGAACGCTGAGGTCAGAGGTCGGGCCGATCGCCGCTCTGAAGTACAAACGATGGAGACGAAGCCGCCTCCTCTTCCTCTCTGTCTGACGTGAAGCCGGCCCAGATTAAAGACAGCAGCCGAGGTGAAGAGCTGGAGGCCTCCTTTATTTTTAGACCTTCATGTTTAATGGATGGACCTCCTCCTCGTCGCCGTGGAGACCTGGAGGAAGAGGAGAGGAGCTCTCTCCATTCCCAGGATTAGAGGCCTGACATCCCAGAAAGATCTGGAGAAACTCATCTTCAGTCGGATTGATTACTGCAACAGCGTCCTCACAGGTCTACCTAAAAAGTCAATCAGACAGCTGCCTACCAGTCCTTCGTCTGGCTCCCTGTAGCTCAGAGAAAAGACTTCTAAATACTCCGACTAGTTTATAAATCATTGAATAGTTTAGCACCAAAGTATGATGAAGACCTGCTGTCATCTTAGCAAGGTCACTCCCCAAGTTCGGAGCATCTCAGCGGTGCTAAAGTATTAGCCTCTGGGTGTTTTTGTAGGCTTTTAATGCAGCCAAGTCCAACTTACACCAACCTGGGATGTCAATAAAGTCGCAGTTACTAGAGCTGTGTTAAATATAATAGTAGGAAAAATCGTTGGATCGATTTGCTAGTTACAAAAATGTATTTAGTTTTTTTTAGAATGTTTTTACGGCTAAAATAGGAAGGGAAAGTCTAGCCGGCTATTTTACGTCCTCCCCCGGTGAACTGTTACTCAGCCAGTGTTAAATCATTGAATTATAGGCTTGGAATTAAGATAACAGCTAAAAAAATAAAAAACGCTTTTAATAGCACTGACTCACGTGAATGCCAAACTGGATTGGATCGAACCAAATCGTGTTAATCGATTCTGACTCTTGACAATCGGAATAGACTCGGTTGTTGAAATTTGAATCGATACCCAGCCGTCCTCCATTCCAGCTGTAGTCTGCGTAGTTTGCAGAAAGCCCGTAGGAGCTGAACTTAGTCCAACTTTTAACTCAGTCAGTGCAGTTTGGGAAGATGAAAACGCGATCCATGCTGATGTGTGCAGTACTTCTGTCTAACCCACCGCCACAGAGAGAAAGTCCTGATCAGACTACAGCCACGATGGAGCACGGCAGTGAGGGCATTTGGATTATAGCTTCTAAATCACCCCGGAGCAGAACTAATAAGCCCTTCTGAGCCGTTCTGAACTCTGAGGGGAATAGTGCTAACGATTTATAACTAAAACATGGCTAAAAGAAGGAGTTATGGGGCAGATGGTGACTTATTACAGGCAGCAAACCTCCTGCTCTGATTGGCTCCCATTACATGGATATACGCTGATCAGACTGGATACAAAACTTCTCCTGAAGGACTCCAAGTGGCTTCAAACTTGTCAGTGTGAGTAAATGAACGTAATAAATGCTGAAAATAAGGTTTAGTTAGGAAGAAATTAAAACCCTGAACTTCCCCTTTAAATCAAAGCTAAAAACTCATCTGTTTGAAGCTGCCTTTGATAAAACGATTAATAAAAGACGAAACTTTATTATGTTCTTTATGTTTCTGATGGTGCGTTTTCTATTTTTATTGTTCCTTTTATTTTAATATCACCCAAATAGCCTTGAATTGTGTTGCTTTGCCTTCATTTAACTGTAGATAATAATCACTGATATTATTTAAACAGTTATTGAGCAGATTTTCAGGAGAAAACCTTATTTATAAATGTTTGATGAGAAACAGATTGAGATAGAAATGGTTATGACTGATGGATGTTCTGTTGAAGCTGGAGTGTATTTTCTGGGTCCAGTTTTCCTGCTCAGCCCATCGGAACCAGTTAAACCGCTGTAGAACTGGATCAGAACCTCCTCCTGCTGGGATCAAACAGCTTCCTGAATATTTCATGAACCTGATGCGTGACTGGGGTTCCTTTTCAGCCGGTAAAGCCGCCACCGTCACCATGGTCCCGGTCCGACCTGCAGGCAGGAACCGAACAGAACCGGACCGGACCGGAGGGGGTTCTGTGATGGCGTGCAGATGGTTGTGTTGACCCGTCCATCTGCAGCAGAACTGCTGCTGCTGCTGTAATGTGATTACTGCTCATGTCATGTCAGATTTCATCGGATCGGAACAACACGCTCATAATTAATCTACGGCCCAAATCTGGGTTGTTGGCAGCCGGAACCAGAGACACACGCTGGGATAAACCCGGGTCAGGTCTGCGTCGCTCCACGGGCCGTCGCCATGGTTACAGACCCGGGGCCTAGTTCAGAATATTTGGAAACAGATGTGGGACTGGATGCTAACCTGCTCTCTGACAATAAAGGCTATAAAACACAATGCTTAATTCTAATAAATAAGAACCAGAATCTCCTTATTTGTTTAATCTTATTATGATTTTTTTTTTTTACATAGAAATGCAGATTCTCAAAGATTAGACCAAATTTGTCACATTGGGAAAATGATTTAAGGAACTAAATCCCTCTAATTAGTTAAATAATAGTCCGCTGTGACTTTATTTTCACTACATGAGAACTTTTCACTCATATAGATTAAAATAGACGAATATGCTTCTGTAACCATAGAGTTTCTGTTTATTTCAGTTCTTTTTCTTCTCATAAAACAACACGAAAAGATACAAATAAAAAACGGTTCCGGTCCGGTCCAGGAAAAGTTTCAGCTCCTTCAAAAACAAACACGATAAAAATGACTGAATTCATGTTAAATGATTCCGGTCCAACTTTAGAACAGAACCGAGTAAAAATGTTCAGATTCTGGAAGTGGAAAGTTTTCTCCTTATCTTCTCTTTTTATTGACATATTAATGGAAGAGGCAGAAGCAAACTAAGCCATAATAATAATAATAATAATACATTTTATTTAACAGCACCTTTCAGGACACCAAATGTCGCTTCACAAGATAAAAACACATTAAAATAAAGTAAAATAAATGAGATAAATTAAAACATTATATTTATACGGCCTCCAAATAATCAGAGATTCCCATAAATCTTGAAACTGCACACAGATCTAATTTGATTATTTTAATGGTTTTTAATACAAATATTTTATTTAAATTACAATCTAAAGAAATTAAAAGTTACTAAAATTATTCTTTTATTCTATTTGTAAAAATTTCTTGTATTAAAATTATTAATTCATCTTTAATTGCTTTTTAATCGTCATTATTTGCTGTGTTACCATAGCTACCATCCAAAATTACAAGTTTAATGTTTTCTTTTTGTTTGAGCTTCAGATTGTCATTAAAAATAAAAACTAATCGCCCGTAAATGATTTTAGGATCAGCCAGTTAAACTTATTTTCCTCTCCCAGATCAGACAAAAATCCTGATTAAAAACGCTGTTAGTGTCAGAATAACTTGATTAATAATCCAGTTCCGTTAAATCCAGTGAGTCCGGATTCTGTTGAGTTCCTTCCAGTAAAACGCGGCCATGAAGTCGGTCCAGTTTGGTCCCACTTAAACCACAGAAACTCCTCCTGAAGAAGCATGAGGCGATGGTGCAAAGGAACAACATAGTGTTAACAGGAAGAAATCTGCAGCAGAACCAGAACCCAGCTGGTTACTGGTACATCGGTGGAGCTTTCTGTCCGTGTGGAAAGTGTTTACTAATAAAGTTGATTCAGTCTGATGGAAACACGTTTCTTGCTGCAGCTCTGGTTCTGCTGAGCGGTTCTGGAACACACTGGCCTTATAAACCGAAGATGGAGAAGCAACAGAGATGGTTCTGATTCTCTTGTATTAAATACTGATCTAGAAACATTCTGGTCTGCTTGAACGGGAAGCTCTGGTACAGAGAGAGGTTCAGGGGTTCTGGAGCAGCAGTGTGCCTCAGAGTGGGTTAACAATGCAGCCTCTGCAGCGGTACCAGAGCGGTACCAGAGGGTGACGGGCCCGGCCTCGTAACAGAGGAACCAGTTTGTGTGGAACAATCAGCGTCTCTGTCTGCAGCCTCTCTGCAGCTTCTACAGCACCATATCTGCCGGTCCCTCCAGGACCTGGAAGGGCCCGGTTTCACCTGAACCGGGTCCTGGGGGGTCCGCTTTACACTGGCTGGTTCTGAAACAATGTGGCTGAGAGCAGCAGCTGCGTGCCGAGGATTTCCAGGCTGATTGTGATCCGTCAGCGCAGGATAAGGAGGATTAACACTTCTTATGTCATCCTCTGTTCATTCCTCCATCAGTGTGCTGGAGGTCAGAGGTCACCGACCGGTCTGTGTGAATGAATTACGTAACTCCAGGAGGAGGAACGGTACGGATCAGAACAACGTCCTCCATCCTGGCTCACATCACAGCAAAACAAACCCAAATGGCTCGGTTCTGGTGGTTTCTTCTGGTTCTGCTGAGTCGTTTTTCTTCAGATCATAAACTATAATCTGGGATAATCTTTAATGGCGGCTGGTTATAAATCCATAAATCCACATAAACATTTAGCACACTTTAAGATGCAGTTACTGATCAGAACCACCAGAGGGCGCCAACCGGAAACATTGATTGTTTCATTGTAGATAAAAAAAAAACCTCTGATTCAGATTTAATCAGAGGTGGTAGAGGACCCAGAACTAATTAAGTCAGAGTAGTACAACATGTTTTTACTCAAGTAAAAGTAAAAAGTATCCATAAAAAAGACTCAAGTAAGACTAAAAAAAGTAAAAAGGCTACTGGAGTACAGAGCAACATCTAAATTAATATTCTTAAAAAGGATTTCATCAGACAAGATGATATTTTATGGGCAAACTCTGGTATTTCAAAGACCAAAATGAAAATAATAATACAAATAATTGACATATTCACAAAAAAACACATTTCAAGCAGAAGAAACACTTTTCTAAGTCAGTTTGTATCAATATAATATCGATACTTACAGTAGCTAATGTACATGAGTATCTTAGAACGAGGTAAAGAAGAACGAGGTTCTTCAAGGGAATATTAATGGTGCTTATTGTAAATTCACTGGACCTTAAAATGCAACAAGCTCAACAGATAGAAGATTACATTAGAAAAACAAAGTTATGAGTAAAACTAGGTGGTCTGTGTCTGGTTTATTAAAAAAAAGTTTCTTCTTCATTCAGTGAATACACTCATTAGGAGGAGCATCTAGAAACTTTACTCAAGTATGACGAATGATACTTAGTTAGAATATTACTCAAGTAAAAGTATAAAGCAAAGTCAGTCTGAAAGTAATTTGTTTCATAAAAGTTACTTAAATAAATGTAGCTGAGTGAAAGTAGTTAGTTACTACCCTCCTCTGGATTTAATATACCAGATAGATAGATAGATAGATAGAGGCGACTTTGGCTTGAAAGGCAGAAGTTCGTCTTGTAACCAGAGAGTTGCTGGTTTGAACCCCAGCGTGACTTTTTTTTTGTCGTTGTGTCCTTGGGCAAAAACAAATTAATTCCCGGCTTCTCTACTGTCAGCGAGGAAGTCCCAACAGGACTTAACCACCAGTTCACAACACCATGAAAATATGGATTAATTACAATAAACTGAAGGTCAGACAGAAATCAGCAAATATTCCTCCAGATTAATAACAAAAATAACTTCATCCAACAGAAACTTAAGGAGAAAATGTGTTTATATAGCAGACATAATGTGTCGTTTTACTCTGAGCTCCAGAAGAACCAGGAACTTTGACCTAAAGACACTTTTCATCATATGGAGAAGGAAACTCCAGGCGCCCTCTGCTGGACAGAGAGATAATTACTCTGAATTAGTTAAGCAGTTGAACATTAATCCAGAAAAACAGCTCAGTAAATCTCCTATCTGTAATCACTGAATGTTAAAGATGATTTCTGATCATTATGATCACTTTAGCTGCTGCTGATTTTTGTTGCAATGTCTCCCTCCTTCATCCTCCTCCTCATTACATCTAAAGCGAGATATTTGAAGTCTTTATTTGTCATAATTTTAGTTTTAAATTATGGCTACTCATGAACGTAAACTTAAAACCCCCTATGGTAGAAATTGTAATATTATGATTCGTCTGCTGGACATGGGAACCAAGGTCAGAGGATACCTAACTGCCCGAGAAATTGGGTTTCAATGCAGTGTAGCATGGATGCTATCAGCCTGTAGATCTTCTGGGTTGTTATGGAAGACCAGGATGCTTCAATAGCGGCCTTCAGCTCGACTGCATTGTTCCGTTTTATGTCTCATCTTTCTCTTGGCTATGCTCCATAGATTCTACATGAGGTTCAGGCCAGGCCAGTTTGCTGGCCAATCGGTTTTTGCCAGATACATGACCTACCCACCCCCTGGCGCCATGTAATTTGCAGGTTTTGGCCCCTTTGGCAGTGTAGGTAGGTGTCAAGTCCTGCTGGAAAATGAATTCAGCATCTCCATGAAGCTGGTCTGCAGAAAGAAGCATGACGTGCTTCTTTCTGCCCAAACTCAGGGACCTTGTTTCCAAATGAGCTGCAACATTTGCTGTCATTAGAAAAGAGATCATTGGACCACCAAGAAACAGACCAGCAGCAGCTTGACTAGAGAAAAAGGACATTTAAAGCCCATGTCCAGGATCTGTCTGTGTGTGGTGGCTCTTAATGCACTAACTCCAGCCTCAGTCCACTCCTTGTGAAGGTCCACAACACATGGAATGGCTTTTTCCTGACAATCCTCTGCTCAGCCCTGCTGCTTGTTCGTCTTTTTCTTCCATTTCAGAATCAGAATCAGCTTTAATGGCCAAGTATGACACATACAAGTATGACGCATACAAGGAATTTACAGATACAGTACAACCTGTCCAAGATCATTACAAACAACAACAAACAGATCCAGGTCACTGTTGGGCATGCAGCCACCGAGCGGCGCTCCCGTTTATGAAACATAGAGAAATACACATCTGGGTAGGGGAGGGTTCCACGGTGAGGGGAAAAAACGCTCAACTGTGTTGTGGGTCCGTACAGCACTCACAACGCAGGTAATAGAAAAAACCACACCAACAAACATTTAAGCACATATTCAGACAATAACAATGACACATCAGGAAGGATGGGCAGGTATGAGCTCCAGTCCACAGGTTAACGCGCTGCCATCGAGGCGCGCTGTTATCCAGCTTCCTGTTGCAGGAGAGAGAATTAAGGATACAGCAAGACGGTGTGTGTGAATGTGAGTGTGTGTAACCATGTCAGTGTGTGCGTCAGTAGATGCAGGTGTACGGGGGAGAGGAGACTCTGTTGACATTCTTCTCAGGGACATTTGAAGGTCTTCATGGGACCCAAAAAGATAAATTGTTTGGATTGCAGGGAGAGATCAAATATTCCTTTCTGTCCCTTCAGTCTGTCAGTGGTTTCTTTTATAGTCTAATTCAGACAAATTGTAGTTCAAATTAAAGTTCTAAATCCAAATTAATTCCCAGATTAATAGTTCCAAATCCAATTAATTTCCAGTTGCCCCAATCCGTACCGACAGTTTCTCCAAGTCCGATGACCAATTGCGGATGAGTCCCAGAGCGCCGGCCAGATCGCCTCTTACAGCGTCTATTCTGCGTCCCAGCTCCCCCAGCATTTGGTTCTGAGTCCCATCAGTACGAATCAACGCATCCAGTTGTTCCTTCAGCCGTCCAATCGCTTCCAGAACAGTGACCAATCTCGACCGTGTTTCAGATCTTTGTTGCTCCATTTTCCGGTAGTTCCAGTAACTGCCCATTCCAATCAGCAGAAACCCGATCACCATGATTGCGAATAGATATATATCTTCAGCATCCTCTTGGGAGAGTATTGACAGACACAGGGGCTGAAACTTTGTCCAAGCGTCCAGCACGTAGCCCGCCGGATACGTCTCCGCAGGACACCCCGGTTGACCCTTACCGGTGCTTCGTAGAGTTGAGTAGATTTTATCAATAGCATTCAGAGACCAGCTGACCATTTCCATCTTCGCTTATTCAGTTTGGTTTCGGAGAAAATTGCCAAAAGATACTCCAGATAGAGGCACAGGAGACAGAGAGCTGTGGGATAAGACACAGGAGGAGGAGGGAGGGAAAAAAGCGACCGTCCTCGCTGAGAGCTGAGCATCAGAGAGTTTGTTTCCCTTCTATATAACTTTCTGTTATTGTACTTTGATACAGCGCTGTGGGAACATCCAACTTCTTTTGCCATTCTTGTCAGATCAGGCTTAGAGTAGGCTACTAGTAATAGTAGTGGTCTTAGTGTCAATCTGGAAAGGATGTTTCTAATTTTAGCAATATTCCAGTGGTGAATGAAGGAAATCTTAGAAACCTGCTTAATATGGGATTTTTAATGTCATGTCTTGGTCAAAAATAACAGTGTCTTGTTGGTGTTTTCTGATCCTCAAAGTAGCAACAAGTCCAGACAGCACCATAATAGTTTTAAAAGGTTTATTGGATGATGAAGGTGGGCACAATGTTCAGGAGACGATGGGGAACTCAGAGCTGGAACACTGGGAAGGAATTCAGAGTGAGGACACCGACAATGGACCGGACACAGAGCACTGGAGGAAGAGACCGGTAAGTGAAGGGATGAAATAGATGCACTGGGCCTGATTTATCAACGGTTTGCGCTTGTTAAAACCCGCGCAATCAGCACAACATCGCAAAACCCGAATCTAGCTGATCTATTAACACGGCGCAGAGAGCATTACGCCTGTTAAACCCACAACATGACGCACACAATCCATTTAGTGGTTTTGCCCTGGATGAATATGCAATCTGAGGGTTTCTGTAAACTGTAAAAAAAGAAAAGTTGACTCAACTTAAAAAAGTAAGGCAACCAGCTGCAAACCCTTTTTGAGTTAACTCAATTTCAATTCAATTCAATTCAGTTTATTTATATAGCGCCGTTTCACAACAGATGTCATCTCAAGGCACTTTACAAGAAGAGTTATTACAATACAATGTTTAATTTAGAAATTAGAGAACCACAGAAGATTGCGTCGTGTAATTCTCAGCAATCCCTCACACTGAGCAAGCACGAAGCGACAGTGGAAAGGAAAAACTCCCTTTTAACAGGAAGAAACCTCCGGCAGAACCAGGCTCAGCACAAGCGGTCATCTGCCGAGACCGTCTGTGGTTTGGAGAATACAGAACAGAGACACAGAACAGAGACACAGAACAGAGACACAGAAAGAACAACACAACTGATGCAGAAGTTTGTTGCAGGACGTGGAGAACTTTCCGTCACTGCAATGCCATCTTAGTCAGGGTCGTCAAGCAGGGCGGGTCAGGAGCACCTACTGTAGGAAGAGACTAAGAGAAAACAGGTTAGCGCTTGAATTGACAGCACATCATGCAGTTGGGGAGAAGTAGGAGAGAAGTAGGAACTGACTCAATAATGTCCTCCAACAGCCTAGCCTAAAGCAGCATAGCTACTAACATTAACCTGTCTCCTAGCTACTAGGAGACCTAGCTACTAACACTTTCTACCTGGCTTACATTAACCTATCTCTACCTAGCTACTCTACCTCTTCATATCCCTTCCTAGCTTTTGACACTCTACCTGGCTACTAACATTAACCTGTCTCTTCCTATCTACCTGTCTGACCTGACTCTAACTACCTATAAACATATCTCTAACTGTAAGCTTTGTCAAAGAGGAAAGTTTTCAGCCTAGTTTTAAAGATATACAAATTGTCTGCTTCACGAACCAACCCTGGGAGCCGGTTCCATAGGAGGGGAGCCTGATAGCTGAAAGATCTGCCACCCATTCTACTTTTAGAAATCCTAGGAACTACCAGTAAACCTGCAGTCTGAGAGCGAAGGGCCCTGTTAGGAACATATGGAACAATCAGGTCTCTTATGTATGATGGAGCTAGATTATTAAGGGCTTTATATGTCAGAAGGAGGATCTTGAATTATATTCTAGATTTTACTGGGAGCCAGTGAAGAGAAGCTAAAACAGGGGAAATGTGATCTCTTCTTTTAATATTCATCAGAATCCTAGCAGCAGCATTTTGGACTAACTGAAGACTTTTAATTGTTTTCTGTGGACTACCTGATAATAGACAGTTACAGTAATCCAGTCTTGAAGTAACAAAGGTATGGACTAGTTTTTCAGCATCATTCCTGGACAGGATGGTTCTAATTTTTGCAATATTCCTAAGGTGAAAAAAGGAAATCCTAGAGACTTCTTTATAGTGAGATCTAAATGACATATCTTGGTCAAAAATAACACCGAGGTTCTTTGCTTTATTACTGGAGGCTAATTTAATGCCGTCCAGGTGAAGGGGTTGACTAAGTAGTTTCTTTTTCAGAGATTCGGTCCAAAGACGACAACTTCTGTTTTATCAGAATTAGAAGAAGTTTAGAGTCATCCAAGTTTTTATGTCTTCCAGCCTGTAGTCTACCTAACTGATTGGATTCATCAGGATTTATGGATAGATATAGCTGTGTATCATCAGCGTAACTATGGAATTTTATCCCATGCTGCCTAATTATTTTACCAATAGGAAGCATATATATAGTAAAAAGAATCGGCCCAAGCACTGAACCCTGTGGTACTCCGCAAGTAACTATTGAGGTTGAGGAAGATTTATCATTTATCTGAACAAACTGAAATCTGTTAGACAAATAAGATTTAAACTAACATAGTGCTGTTCCTATTATACCGACACTTTGAAGCCTTTCTATGAGAATATTGTGATCAACAGTGTCAAAGGCAGCACTGAGATCTAACAGGACCAGAATGGTCACCAGTCCATTGTCTGAGGCTATGAGAATATCATTTGTAACCTTCACCAGAGCTGTTTCAGTGCTGAGATGAGCTCTAAAGCCTGACTGAAACTTCTCAAACAGCTCATTATTGTTTAAATGCTCACATATCTGGTGTGCAACTATTTTCTCAAGAATTTTAGATAAGAAGGGAAGATTAGATATCGGTCTATAGTTAATTAAGTCATTTTGATCAAGAGATGGTTTCTTAAGTAGAGGTTTAATTACAGCAATCTTAAACTCCTGTGGTACATATCCATTGACTAAGGATAGATTCATTATATTTAAAATTGGAGCAGCGATCAGAGGGAAAACTTCTTTTAATAGTTTAGTTGGGATTGGGTCTAAAACGCAAGTTGAAGGTTTAGATGAAGCTAATAATTTTAGTACATCACAAAGTTCGGCTGCATTAAAGCAGTTTAAGCATATATTAGGTTCCACCATTTTTGAGGCTGCCTCATTAACTAGGGAGGAAGCAAGCATATTGGGAAGGTTCCCAATTATTTTATTTTTTATAGAGTCTATTTTATTTATAAAGAATTGCATGATGTCATCACTACTAAGAGCTTGGGGAATGGTTGGCTCGATAGAGCTATGATCCTTTGTGAGTTTGGCAACTGTATTAAAAAGAAACCTAGGATTATTTTTATTCTCCTCGATTAAAGATGAATAATATGCTGTTCTAGCTGTTCGAAGGCTCTTTTTATATAGCAATAGACTATTTTTCCACACTAAATAGGAATCCTGTAAATACGTGGAGCGCCATTTTCTCTCTAGTTTTCTAACGTTCTTCTTCAGGGTATGTAGCTCTGAATTAAACCAGGGAGCTAATCTTCTAAGGCTGGCCACCTTCTTTTTCAGTGGGGCAACTTTGTCTATTGCCAGACGCAGGGAGGAATTAACGCTATGAACTAGAACGTCAAGTTGTGAGGGGTTACGAGTTAAATCACTGTTTTCTATTGTACTTTTATGTACCAAGGAAATTAAAGTTGGAAGAGCTTCTTTAAAACTTGCTACAGCATTGTCTGATAACGTTCTGGTATAATGAAGTTTTCTTTCAGGTTTGATATGATCTGTTAGAGTAAGTTTAAAAGTGATAAGGAAATGATCAGACAGGATAGGGTTATGTGGAAAGACTGTTATTTCTTCACAGTCAATGCCATAAGTCAGCACAAGATCTAAGGTGTGGTGACCGCGATGGGTTGGTCCCTGCACATTTTGAGTAAAGCCTATTGAGTCTAAGATAATGTTAAAAGCTGTATTTAGACTATCACTTTCATTATCAACATGAATATTGAAGTCTCCGACTATAATGACTTTATCAGTGTTTAAAACTAAGTCAGATAGAAAATCTGCTATCTGATCTAAAAATTGAGAATAAGGGCCTGGTGGACGATATAAGACCACGAATAAAAGTGGCTTTACTGCTTTGTTATGTGTATGAGGAAGGCTAAAGATTAAATGCTCAAAGTAACTGTAATTATTTTTTTTTGGAGATTAATTAGTAAATCTGAATGAAAGATGGTGGCTACACCACCTCCTCGACCAGTACTTCGAGGGACACTAAAGTTTAAGTAGCTAGGGGGAGTTGACTCATTTATTGTGACATGGTCCTCTTCCTGCAACCATGTCTCTGCAAGACAAAACAAATCAATATTATTATCACAAATTAAGTCATTTACCAAGACTGTTTTTGAGGGGAGAGATCTTATGTTTAGTAAACCACATTTAATTGATTTGTTTTTATGTTCAGTCCGAGTTTTATTTATCTTTATGAGATTTTTATACTTTGCTCTAGTAGCATTAACTTTTAATTAATTAGTTTTGGGTAGTGGACGGGAAACTATCTCTATAGGGTAGTGGGTGGGTGGCAGTCCCTGTTCCTTGACCTGGACTCTGGGTTCCCTGAGCTGGACTCTGGGTTGTCACGGCTTTGGGGAACTAGAGATAACCCTATCAATGTTCCTGGAAAGAAGCGAAGCTCCGTCCGCGGTGGGATGGATGCCGTCTCTACGTAACAGTCCAGGTTTTCCCCAGAAGGCCCCCCAGTTATCAATGTAGCCCACATCGTTTTCTGGACACCACCTTGACAACCAAAGGTGAAACGACAGCACACAGCTGTACATGTCATCGCTAGTACGATCAGGCAGGGGACCAGAAAAAATTACAGAGTCAGACATCTTTTTGGCAGCCCTACACACCGAAGCTACGCTAATTTTAGTGACCTCCGATTGCCGTCGCCGGGTGTCATTCCCACCAGCATGGATAACGATCCTGCTGTACCGCCGTTTGTCCTTGGCCAAAAGCTTCAGATGGGACCTAATGTCCGCAGCCCTGGCCCTGGAAGGCATTTGACGGTGGTCTTTCGTGTCTCTGGAGCCACATTCCTAACTATGGAGCTGACAATTACAAGAATCGGCCTCTCCTGCTCGGCGGGTGCGTCGCTGAGTGGGGCGAACCTATTGTTCAGAGAAAGGGGCTGGAGGTTGGCCGCGGGCTGGGGTCTGGCGCTAGGCTTCCTACGAACCGTCACCCAGCTCGCCTCATATCCCGGCTGCACGGGAGCTGTTGGAGGACGGTTAAGGGGTCCTGTCCTAATTGACTCCGCGCTAGCTAATGCTGGGCCTGGCTGTTCTACAGCGTGGAGCCGGGCCTCTAGCTCAGAAACCCTCGCCTCCAAAGCTACAAAAATATAATACACCTACCAACTTCACTAAATGAGGCGGAGGAGTAACTAAACATCTGACAGAGAGAGCAGGAGAGAGTAGGAGGTTCAGAGAGAGATGGAGGAACAGGAGACAAAGCTGCCGAAGCCATGCTAGCCATGAAGCTAAGCTAACCTAGCGGTACCTTACGGAGCCCAGAAAACCAGTGTAACGCTTAAGAGTCCCAGAACGCAAAGAACACCAACAGAAAATAAATGTTTTAATGTGTTTTTGTGTTAAAGCAACTCAGAAAAACTTCTGGACAGAGAAAATTAGATTAATTCAAGAGAGAGAGACAGCCCGACTTGCTACAACCGAGTGAGTCACCAAACAGGAAATGACGCGATACGTCTTACCAACGCAGTCTCCACCTCCTACTCCAACTAATGTGTTTACATTGTGTGAACCTAAATAAAGAGGTTAAATCAAAGCAGAATCTTAAATTCATCAAACTAAAGATGGTTAGTTGGGTTCTACTCATGTCTCTGAGCTGACACAAGTTATGTTGTTAAGTTGAAACTATATATTTGATAAATTTATGGAGTGATATGGTTACATGCATAGCAGAAGCCGGTTGTGAACCTATGACTGACCTATTCAATGATTTATAAACTAATAAAAGCACTTTGAATCAAGGCGGCTAGAGATAAACGCATGGATGAGTTTTTCTGGGTCTCCTTGTGTCATCAGTCCTTTAATCCTAGAAATGTTCCTCAGTCGATAGAAAGCTGACCTTGTTATTACCTTTATGTGACCCTGGAGGTTCAGGTCTGAGTCCATTATTACACCTAGATTTCTGGCCTGGTTGATAGTTTGTAGTTGGACCAACTGAAGCTGTTTAATGATGTTTAATCAATATTTTTTGGGTCCAAAGAGAAGTACTTCAGTTTTGTTTTTGTTCAGTTGGAGGAAATTATGGGACATCCAGCTGTTAATTTGCTCAATGCATTTATTGAGGATTTGGACGCGTTCAACATCACCTGGTGACATTGAGATATAAAGCTGAGTGTCGTCAGCATAGTTGTGGTAGTTAACATTGTTGGTGGTTATAATTTTGTTTACTGGGAGAATGTAAATGCTAAATAGCAGCTAAACAGCAGGAAATTTCATTTAAAGAGAAACACTATGGAAGATCTCCACCAGGAACTAATCTAGTATCAGATTAGTTAACTTTATAATAGTCCTAATCTAAAGGAGGAAGTAGAGAGAAACACGGTATCAGTTAGAGGCGGAGCAACACTGGAATGATGAGTGTAGAGTCATTTTATAAGAACAGCAGAGCTGCAGTCAACACAAATTTCTCTGTTTGTGTCTGAGTTCATCTTTTCTTCCTCAACAACTGAGTCCAGCAGCGGTGAGTTTATCTGATAATATTCACTGTGTTTCTACCAGCAGCATCAACAACAAACTAAATGATTTCAACAAGCAGCAATCTGGGAAAAATCTAGTTGTTAATTTCAGAAACAGAGATTTCAGTAGAATAAATTGTTTTCCAGATGTTGTTTTTTACCAAAATTATTACTAAATCAAGATGTTTTAAAAGTTGATGTATTTATTCATTTTAAAATAAAAAACAGGCAGGTCAAAGGTCTTTTTTATTGAACTTTAATCGGTAACAGAAAGACACTCCCTGTTATAATAATGCCACTAAAGCCTCTGAGGAGATTAAATATGATTTTTTTACGATGAATATGAGTAAAGTCCAGAGTGAGTCTCTGCTGTCCAGCTTCTTAGAGACTGTTGTCCCTGTTTGGTCCATGTTTGTCCCTCTGCTGTTACGGTCTGGCTAAAGTTCGTCCAGGAGGACTGGATGCCGGTCCAACATCTGAATTAAAGCTGTAAACTCAGACATGTTTACTGTGGAGGAGAACAATCATCTCAGCCTCAGTAATTTCTCTGGACCATCCTGAACTGAGAGCAGATGTTCAGCTGGACCTCTGCTGGTCTGAGGAGTTTCACTGAGGCTCTGATCATTGATGTCTTGGTCTGATTTGGTTAGAGGTGTTGAAACCAGTCAGTAGTTTTGCTCTGTGAGGCAGACAGTCTGAGAACAATAACTGGTGTTAGGAAGCATCTGGTTTCATCCTGAAAGTGTTTCAGAAAGCTGATGTTCTGCCTCTCTGAGGGACAACAGGTCCTGGAATAACAGCTTCATCAGATGTTCTTCTGCTTTGGTCATCTGACTGAACTCTCTTCCTGTAATCTGATCAGAAGATCATCTCAGAGCTTCACAAACTCCTGCTAATCATTGATCTGTGTCTCCTGTCCTCAGAGTTCAGACATGTCTTCTAGCAGCAACCTGCGGTCTGAGGATCAGTTCCTCTGCTCCATCTGTCTGGATGTCTTCACTGATCCAGTCAGCACACCATGTGGACACAACTTCTGTAAGACCTGCATCACTCAGCACTGGGATGGAAACGAAACATGTCAGTGTCCTTTATGTAAGAAGTTGTTCAAGACGAGACCTGAGCTGGAAATCAACACCTTCATCAGAGAGATGGTTTCTCAGTTCAGACGTGAAGCTCGGGAGGAAGCCAGCAGAAGATCAGAGCAACAAGCTGCCAAACCAGGAGAAGTTCCCTGTGACGTCTGCACTGGAACCAAACTGAAGGCCTTGAATTCCTGCCTGGTGTGTCTGGGCTCCTACTGTCAGACTCACCTGGAGCCTCACCTGACAGCTCCACGTCTGAAGAAACATCAGCTGATGGAGCCTGTGGAGAACCTGGAGGACAGGATGTGTCTGCAGCACGATAAACCTCTGGATCTGTTCTGTAGGACCGACCAGACATGTGTCTGCTCACTCTGTCCTGTTTTAGACCACAAGAACCACGAGTTTGTTCCTCTGAGAGAAGAATGTGAAGGAAAGAAGGCAGAGCCGAGGAAGACAGAGGCTGAAGTTCAGGAGATGATCCAGAACAGACGACTGAAGATCCAGGAGATGAAAGAGTCGGTGAAGATCAGTAAAGATGCTGCAGACAGAGAGAAAGCAGAAGGTGTTCAGATCTTCACGGCTCTGAAGGAGTCTGCTGAGAGAGGCCTGAAGGAGCTCATCAAGGAGATCGAAGACAAACAGAAAACTGCAGAGAAACAGGCTGAAGACTTCATCAAAGATCTGGAACAGGAGATCTCTGAGCTGATGAAGAGGAGCTCTGAGGTGAAGCAGCTCTCACAGTCTGAAGACCACCTCCACCTCCTCCAGAGCTTCTCCTCCCTGAAAGCTGCTCCACCCAACAAGACCTGGACAGAGGTCAGAGTTCATCCTCCATCATATGAGGAGACTGTGGTGAGAGCTGTGGCTCAGCTGGAGGAGAAAATCAGGGAGAAGATGAAGGAGATGATGGAGGCTGAGATGAAGAGGGTCCAGCAGTATGCAGTGGATGTGACTCTGGATCCTAAAACAGCTAATCCTGAACTCATCCTGTCTGATGATGGAAAACAGGTGAAACATGGAGACGAGTGGAAGAATCTTCCAGATAATCCAGAGAGATTTTCTTACTGTGTTATGGTTTTAGGACAGCAGAGTTTCTCTTCAGGCAGATTTTACTTTCAGGTTCAGGTTAAAGGAAAAACTGAGTGGACTTTAGGAGTGGTCAGAGAGTCCATCAACAGGAAGGGAGAAATCACAGCGAGTCCTCAGAACGGTTTCTGGATTGTTGTGTTGAGAAACAGAAATGAGTACATAGCTGCTGACCCTTCAGTCCGTCTCCATCTCCATCGTGGTCCTGAGAAGGTGGGGGTGTTTGTGGATTATGAGGAGGGTCTGGTCTCCTTCTATGATGTAGATGCTGCAGCTCTGATCTACTCCTTTACTGGCTGCTGCTTCAATCAGAACATCTACCCATACTTTAGTCCCAGCCTTAATTATGGAGGTAGCAACAGTTCTCCTCTGATCATCTGTCCTGTTAATGATGGTTGATCTGATGAAGCTCCATGAAGGAGGAACCTGAGGGACTCTGGAGGTGAAGTCCTGCTGGTGGAGAGGTGATCTTGGAAACGTCCTCAGCAGGAAGTCAACAGTTCAGTTCTCAGCTGGATTATTTGCTGCAGCTCATTCTGCTTCTCTGCTTCTGCACATCTTCAGCTTCTGATCCATTAGAAAGTCAAATCTAGATGTTTTCAGGGTTTATTTCATTGTTCTCCTGATGCTGTCAGATTATTATCCTATTTTATTGTTTTCATGAAGTTTTAGGCCTCCATAGAAACATTACAACCTGTAGATAGAATTGAATCTGATTCTAATAACGCCAACGAACATTTAAAGCCTGATTTTCTCACTACGTTCTGGTTCATGTTGGTCTTGTCTAAACTTGTTAGAGGGGAGTTTTTCCTCTCTACTGTCGCTACTCGTTGATCCATTAGGAGTGAATGCTGCCAGTCAATAATCAGTAATCAATAATCTGCTGGGATTCCTTAGACAGAATCTTTTAAACTCATTAAAATGTTTGTATGATTGTATTGAAAGATGTTTTATTGTAAAATGCCTTGAGATGACATCAGTTCTGAATTGTTGCTATAGAAATAAACTTCATTGAATTTCATATGTGTGAGTATTAATTCATTTAATATAATTCATAATATATTCAGTCAATAAAAGTGTAAAGTCACCATCAGGCTGTTGGCTGGGAAGGATCAATAAAAATCTAGATTGTAGCACAAAGAATAACGGCGGCTATATTAATAATATGTATAATAATATATAATATTTTGCTCCAGAAGAAGAATCTGCTACAAAAACAAACATTATGTTTCCTTGGAAACCGTTGTCATTTTGAAGAGAGAAATTTTAACTTTTAACTTCAATAAAATTAACACAGTTTTTACTTTTACTGCAGTTGTTTTGTAATGAATGAGCATTAAATATATAAGGAGAAATTACTGGGGAAACAATATCTGTTTTATGCATACATGGACGAGGTGACGCACCATTTTAAGAACACCTTAAACACAGAGATACAAGTTTATCAGTTACCTGTTACTACAGTAGACTAACTGCTTTTAAATGTGTGTTGTGTTATACATTTTTATTTTGACTGGCTGGGTAAATAACATTCTGCTATGATCTTTTTTTACTTCATTCATAGTATTTAACTTTTATTTATTTCACGTAATATTCAATCCAAACCACAGAGGAACAGAGGATCCACATCATGCTATTAACATCAAGCTGATGAATACACGTATTAAATATGAATATTTTACCTGCTGCAGCCTAAACACAGTCTCACAAACCTCTCCTGGTTCATGGAGGTGAATTTCTCGCTGCATGTGTGTAATGGAGGCTGAATCGTCATTATGCTACCACAGACTGGAATTACAAGATCTACTTCTCTCTGAATGAAGGCTTTCCTGATCGTTTCAGAGGAAGGAAATCTGCAGCATGCTTTGCTTCTTCATCAGTCGGTAGGTTTCCCCTGGTCTGTGTCTGTTGCAGCTAAACACAAAATAATCTAGTCGAAAAGGTTGACTTAATGTAATTAATTAAGGGACGGCCCAATGCAATGCATGGAGGCAGTGCAAATCCATTGCAAAGCAATGTATTGCACTGCCTCCATGCAATTGCATGGGCAGTCCCTTATTACTCTTCACTCCTAAACGGACTCTTATTAAGGGACGGCCCAATGCAATGCATGGAGGCAGTGCAAATCCATTGCAAAGCAATGTATTGCACTGCCTCCATGCAATTGCATGGGCAGTCCCTTATTATTCTACACTCCTAAACGGACTCTTAATATTTATTATTCTTCCGCGACCGTTAATGCGGGTCGTACCGTAGCGTGTACCCCCACAATATATACATCAAAACGACCGGCTCGATCGCGTGATGTTAGCTATTACTTTTAGTGGCGATTGGAGTTACCATGGCGACGTAATAAGCGAAAAACCACGCCAAAAAATGCCCAAAATCCCCATAGGAAATGAATGGAAAAACGGCCAAAAATCATGAAAATCCACTATTTTTGAAGATTTACTGTGTAGCCATACAATAACCTAAAAAATCCATTAAAAATTCAGATTATAGCCACATCCGTGCTGTGTTCAGCATTGAAGACCGCATGTCGATAGCTGTTACGGTTTTGTCGCAATCTGACTTTGTTCGACCCAAAGTTTTCCCAAATGATGATTTTTAGAGTGGAGCAGCTCGTTAAGCAGAGTGTGGAGTGATGAACTTTTGGAAGGTCCTCATCAAAATTTAACTTGACGTCACGGCCACATATTTCGCACTAGTGACATGATTGTCGGTCATGAAATAGAGCCGCCCTTTGTGATTCTCAGGATCATTTCAAAATTTCCCTATGTCGCACGGTTTGCTCTCAGCGAGCTCTAGATCGCTCAAAGTGGAACCCAGTTTTAGGGCTTTTCGCCTATAGTTTATCATTGTGGCTGGTCAGGATTATCTCAGACAGAGAGATGTTCTTAGTCATTTTTCTCTCGCTACCTCTCGGACTGTGAATAAGGTAGAGACTTCTGCTTTGGCATGAACGAAGAGAAATGATATATCTCGCTCACACTTCAAGAATTTTTCCGATACCTTGTACGGTTTTTGAATGGGAACGATTTGTTCGGCGCACTTTTGAATGAAAAAGTCTAAATCTAAGCTCTTAATCATCTTAAGTGTTTGCACCTGCTGCAGTTTTCACTCACACTTGTTGCTGGGGAAACGGAGCACCTTTGATCAGAGTTCACTAAAGTTCATTCCACAGTCTATATACATTTAAACCTGTGTTTAACCCCACTTAAACACAGGTAATGCTATGCAGTACTATAGAGAGAAGTACTACAAACAAGTCCATGTGTCAGTCCATCTGTCTTTGTCTTTCTGACCATGTCTGTGTCTTTCTCAGTCCCTGTCTTGCCTGTTACCATTTCTTCTGTGGAATAAGATAGAGAGTTGTGCTTTGAAATAATTGAACACAAAGGATAAATATCGCTAACACTCCAATAATTTTCCTGATAGCTGCTATAGTTTTCGAATGGAAAAGGTTCGTTCGCAGCTGTTTAACACTCTGAACATGGAGAGGAGACAACAGAACATATGGCCTAAAAGTCAATGTTATATGTATGTTCGGATGGCGTAGTGGTTAAGGAAGAGGGTTTGCATCCCAGAGGTACTGGGTTCAAATCCAGGAGTGAGCAGCAAATAATTTTTCTTTGCTGAAAGCTGAACTGGGAGACGAGACAACAGATCATATGGCATAAAACTCAATACTGTATAACTGATGTTGTAGTGTAACTGTTAAGGAACAGGAATACAATGCAAGAGGTAGTGGGTTTGAATCCCAGGGGGAGCAATTTTTTTTTTTTTTCTTGTTTGAAAGCTGGAACCAAAATCCCTATGTTATACACAGTACTACATTGCACTTGTATGCATTTTAGTTGATTTCAGCTTTTTCAGTATATTTTCATACTAATCCTATTAATACTAATGCCAACATCTTAGCTAGCATTAGCATGCTAGTTAGCATTACCATGCTAGCTGTTGCTAGCATTTTAGCTAATTTTAGATTTTTGACTATATTTTTGTACTGAATGGGATTATGTAGTGAGGGCAGTTAGCGGGTCTGTTTCGTATGTAGTTAGCATTAGCATGCTAGTGTTGCTTAGCACTTTTAGCATAACTTTTAGCTTTTTGACTATATTTTGGTACTGGAATTATTGGTTATAAGTATTGCCAACATGTTAGCTAGCATTAGCATGCTAGTTAGCTTAGCATCGCTAGCTCTTGTTAGCTATTTTTTTAGCTAAATTTGAGGCTTTTTTGTATTATATTTGGTACTGAATGGGTTTATAGTAATGCCAACATGTTAGCTAACATTAGCATTAGCATGCTAGTTAGCATTAGCATGCACACCGTGGCCGTCCCTTCTCTAAATTTCCTGAAATTTTCTAGTTATTCTTCTTATTTATTTTTCTTCCGTCTCCGTTAATGCGGGTCGTACCGCAGCGTGTACCCCCACAATATATACATCAAAACGACCGGCTCGATCCCGAGATGTGTGCTATTACTTTTATTGGCGATTGGAGTTACCATGGCGACGTAATTAGCGAAAAACCACGCCCAAAAAGCCCCATAGGAAATGAATGGAAAAATGAGTCAAAAATCATGAAAAACCACTAATTTCGAGCATTTACTGTGTCACCATACAATAACCTAAAAAAATCCATTAAAAATTCTGATTGTAGCCACGTCCGTGCTGTGTTCAGCATTGAAGACCGCATGTCGATAGCTGTTACGGTTTTGTCACAATTTGACTTTGTTCGACCCAAAGTTTGCCCCAAATCGACATTTTTAGAGTGGAGCAGCTCGTTAAGCAGAGTGTGGAGTGATGAACTTTTGGAAGGTCCTCACAAAAATTTAACTCGACGTCACGGCCACATATTTCGCACTAGTGACATGATTTTCGGTCATGAAATAGAGCCGCCCTTTGTGATTCTCAGGATCATTTCAAAATTTCCCTATGTCGCACGGTTTTCTCTCAGCGAGCTCTAGATCGCTCAAAGTGGAACCCAGTTTTAGGGCTTATCTCCTATAGTTTATCATTGTGGCTCCTCAGGACTTTGTGTAACAGAGAGATGTTCTTAGTCATTTTTCTCTCGTTCCCTCTCAGACTGTGAATAAGGTACAGACTTCTGCTTTGGCATGAACGAAGACAAATGATACATCTCGCTCACACTTCAAGAATTTTTCCGATACCTTGTACGGTTTTGGAATGGGAACGATTTGTTCGGCGCACTTTTTGGAGTTTTTTCTTAAAATTGAAGCTCTTAATCATCATTAAGTGTCTGCAGCTGCTGCAGTTTTCACTCACACTTGTTGCTGGGGAAACGGATCACCTTTGATCAGAGTTCACTAAAGTTCATTCCACAGTATATACACATTGAAGGCCTATTAAACCCCACTTAAACACCGGTTATGCTATGCCAAAAAGTACTATAGGAGAGAAGTTACTACAAACAAGACCATGTGTCAGTCCATAAGTCTTTGTACTTTCTGACCATGTCTGTGTCTTTCTCAGTCCCCCTGTCTGCCTGTACCATTTCATCTGTGAATAAGATAGAGAGTGGTGCTTTGAAATAATTGAACACAAAGGATAAATATCGCTAACACTCCAATAATTTTCCTGATAGCTGCTATAGTTTTCGAATGGGAAAGGTTCGTTCGCAGCTGTTTAACACGCTGAACATGGAGAGGAGATAACAGATCATATCGCCTAAAACTCAATGTTATATGTATGTCTGTGATGGCGTAGTGGTTAAGGAAGAGGGTTGGCATCCCAGAGGTACTGGGTTCAAATCCAGGAGCGAGCAGCAAATAATTTTTCTTTGCTGAAAGCTGAACTGGGAGACGAGACAACAGATCATATGGCCTAAAACTCAATGCTGTATACCTGATGTTGTAGTGTAACTGTTAACGAACAGGAATACAATGCAAGAGGTAGTCGGTTTGAATCCCAGGGGGAGCAAATTTTTTTTTTTTTCTTGTTTGAAAGCTGGAACCAAAATCCCTATGTTATACACAGTACTACATTGCACTTGTATGCATTTTAGTTGATTTCAGCTTTTCCAGTATATTTTCATACTAATCCTACTAATACTAATGACAACATGTTAGCTAGCATTAGCATGCTAGTTAGCATTATCATGCTAGCTGTTGTTAGCATTTTAGCTAATTTTAGCTTTTTTACTATATTTTTTTACTGAATGGGATTATAGTAATGCCAACATGGTAGCTAGCATTAGCATGATAGTTAGCATTAGCATGCTAGCTGTTGTTAGCATTTTAGCTAATTTTAGCTTTTTGACTATATTTTTTTACTGAATGGGTTTATAGTATTGCCAACATGTTAGCTAGCATTAGCATGCTAGTTAGCATTAGCATGCTAGCTCTTGTTAGCATTTTAGCTAATTTGAGCTTTTTGACTATATTTTGGTACTGAATGGGTTCATGGTAATGCCAACATGTTAGCTAATATTAGCATTAGCATGCTAGCTGTTTTTTAGCATGCACACCGTGGCCGTCCCTTCTCTAAATTTCCTGAAATTTTCTAGTTCTTCTTATTTATTTTTCTTCCGTCTCCGTTAATGCGGGTCGTACCGCAGCGTGTACCCCCACAATATATACATCAAAACGACCGGCTCAATCTCGAGATGTGTGCTATTACTTTTATTGGCGATTGGAGTTACCATGGCGACGTAATTAGCAAAAAACCACGCCCAAAAAGCCCCATAGGAAATGAATGGAAAAATGAGTCAAAAATCATGAAAAACCACTAATTTCGAGCATTTACTGTGTCACCATACAATAACCTAAAAAATCCATTAAAAATTCTGATTGTAGCCCCGTCCGTGCTGTGTTCAGCATTGAAGACCGCATGTCGATAGCTGTTACGGTTTTGTCACAATTTGACTTTGTTCGACCCAAAGTTTGTCCCAAATCGACATTTTTAGAGTGGAGCAGCTCGTTAAGCAGAGTGTGGAGTGATGAACTTTTGGAAGGTCCTCATCAAAATTTAACTCGACGTCACGGCCACATATTCTTCGCACTAGTGCATGATTTTCGGTCATGAAATAGAGCCGCCCTTTGTGATTCTCAGGATCATTTCAAAATTTCCCTATATCGCACGGTTTTCTCTCAGCGAGCTCTAGATCGCTCAAAGTGGAACCCAGTTTTAGGGCTGTTGTCCTATAGTTTATCATTGTGGCTGGTCAGGATGATCTCAGCCAGAGAGATGTTCTTAGTCATTTTTCTCTCGTTCCCTCTCGGACTGTGAATAAGGTAGAGACTTCTGCTTTGGCATGAACGAAGACAAATGATACATCTCGCTCATACTTCAAGAATTTTTCCGATACCTTGTACGGTTTTCGAATGGGAACGATTTGTTCGGCGCACTTTTTGGAGTTTTTTCTTAAAATTGAAGCTCTTAATCATCTTAAGTGTTTGCACCTGCTGCAATTTTCACTCACACTTGTTGCTGGGGAAACGGAGCACCTTTGATCAGAGTTCACTAAAGTTCATTCCACAGTATATACACATTGAAGGCCTATTTAACCCCACTTAAACACAGGTTATGCTATGCAGTACTATAGAGAGAAGTACTACAAACAAGTCCATGTGTCAGTCCATCTGTCTGTCTTTCTGACCATGTCTCTGTCTTTCTCAGTCCCCCTGTCTGCCTGTACCATTTCATCTGTGAATAAGATAGAGAGTTGTGCTTTGAAATAATTGAACACAAAGGATAAAATTCGCTAACACTCCAATAATTTTCCTGATAGCTGCTATAGGTTTCGAATGGGAAAGGTTCGTTCGCAGCTGTTTAACACTCTGAACATGGAGAGGAGACAACAGATCATATGGCCTAAAACTCAATGTTATATATATGTATCTTCGGATGGCGTAGTGGTTAAGGAAGAGGGTTTGCATCCCAGAGGTATTGGGTTCAAATCCAGGAGCGAGCAGCAAATAATTTTTCTTTGCTGAAAGCTGAACTGGGAGACGAGACAACAGATCATATGGCCTAAAACTCAATGCTGTATAACTGATGTTGTAGTGTAACTGTGAAGGAACAGGAATACAATGCAAGAGGTAGTGGGTTCGAATCCCAGGGGGAGCAAAATTTTTTTTTTTCTTGTTTGAAAGCTGGAACCAAAATCCCTATGTTATACACAGTACTACATTGCACTTGTATGCATTTTAGTTGATTTCAGCTTTTTCAGTATATTTTCATACTAATCCTATTAATACTAATGCCAACATCTTAGCTAGCATTAGCATGCTAGTTAGCATTACCATGCTAGCTGTTGCTAGCATTTTAGCTAATTTTAGCTTTTTGACTATATTTTTGTACTGAATGGGATTATAGTAATGCCAACATGTTAGCTAGCATTAGCATGCTAGTTAGCATTAGCATGCTAGCTGTTGTTAGCATTTTAGCTAATTTTAGCTTTTTGAATATATTTTGGTACTGAATGGGTTTATAGTATTGCCAACATGTTAGCTAGCATTAGCATGCTAGTTAGCATTAGCATGCTAGCTCTTGTTAGCATTTTAGCTAATTTGAGCTTTTTGACTATATTTTGGTACTGAATGGGTTTATAGTAATGCCAACATGTTAGCTAACATTAGCATGAGCATGCTAGTTAGCATTAGCATGCACACCGTGGCCGTCCCTTCTCTAAATTTCCTGAAATTTTCTAGTTTACATTTAAATTTTCCATCCAATTTAATGATATAAATTCTACTAAAGGGTCACATTAAAGGTAATCTAATGAAATGTGTTCCAAATTAACTGCTTGGCTTTAATGGAAATCTTTAATAAACCCTTTTCTTTAGGTAATGCCTATAAATTTAAGTATATTTTTACATAAAATTTATATATCGATTTAGTTACTGCATATAAAGTGTTATACGTTTTTTTCTAGGTAATCTTTATTTATTAATTCAAAACATTGCAATTACATTTTACATAACATTAATGTATTTATTTATTATTTAAATGTGTATGAAACTTCAGAGAAACTAAAATGAATCAGATCCTTAAGCCCTGAATAGTCTGTAGCTGATGCTAGTTCGATCTTATGTTCACATAAATCATAGTTTTAGAGTGAAGAATGATTACACTAGTTTCAAATAAGGGTGGTTTATTGATGATTACTCGCAGACAGTCGCGTTGACAGTAATGAATAGTGAGAAAGACACTTTATGGTTTTCTGTTTTAGCTTTTTGTCCTGTTAAGCAGTACACGTATTGTTTCCTGGGGTTCCACAGTTTGCTTGTCGCTACTTCCTTTTCCAGAAAGGAACTTTTCAGATAAAGAACTTCTCGGTTTGACTATGAGATTGGATGTGTTTGGTCTTTACAAGATATATGTATTTATATTGCTGCTCGGACCATTTGACCATTTATTTAACCCCTTCACAGAGTATTCCCTATTTGAGAACTGCTTTTTTGGAAAGGAAGGCTGAATGTTTTATTTGTTTATTGAAATTTTAGATTTGATTTTTTTTGTCCGTTTGTGTTTTGTTTTTTTAGTTATGGGCAAGGCAATTTTATTAGTTTAATGCACTTTCATGGTGGTTTTTATGATTTGGAGGTAAGGAAAACAAAGACATCACAGATGTGATAAACGTGTGTTCAGAGAACTCTTTCCTAGAGAAATGTTTAGTGTACAAATTACAGTACTGGAGTTGGGTAATGCCAAAAGTTCTTCGAATTGAATTTAGAGACAAATCTATAATAATAATAATAATAATAATAATACAATATTTATACAGGTTTCTCTTATTGACATAATTTAACTGAGTGTATTTTAAGCAATTATCAACAGCACCAAATTTACACAAGTGAATGAATTACTGTTATCATTATACCAGTGTTTTGTTAACACTGGAAATGAAGTCATGTTCTTAATTCTACCAAATGAATTCAGAGCCATTGTGTAACAAAGTCATTATCTAAATTCAATTAAATTCAAAAATAATTTATTGATCCCAGAGGATGCTCAGAGTTGTCCATAATCTTTTTAATTTTATGAAGAATCCGTCTTTGCATCATTATCTCCAGTTTTTCCACAGTCGTCCACAGAACACCACAGAAACTTGCCGTCCCATTTCCCTGATGTAATGGCATTTAAGACTCTTAATAAAGATTAGAGAGATTCCTTTAAGCGTTTGGAGGTTTTAATAAAAGTTGAATTGATCATACAGGAGAACAGCACAGATCACAGTGAATGCCGAATGCTGCCCCCCTCCTAACTCCCTAACTACCTTACAAGCTCATATGAAAATAAGTATTTATAAAGTTCAGCAACCTTGCCTCTATCAATTTGAAGACACAACTATTAACCTCAGGGTGGGGATATCTCTGGATGAAGACATCTGGTTCTTTAGCTGTGAATAAGTGATTTTTGACATATACAAAAAAATGGCAATAGCTTGGGTTATATGTAACACAATAAGAGAAACTCTCAAAACTAAGTTTGTAAGAAGAATCAATATTTTCTCAGGCAGTGATGTCTGCTCTAGCCTCGAACTCAACACCTGTTGTCTGGCTCCTCTGCTCTCAGTGTTAATAATACTAAAAGATTAATCATAATAATACATTTTTCGATCACACGTGTATAGTGACATAACTACAGTGAGACGCTCTGATTGGTTGCTGCACTGCGTTAACTGCGTTGGATCCGTCAAAAGTTCAGCTTGCTGAACTTCTTTAACGCATCTGTTGGTACGTTGCCATATGAAACGCAAGTGTCGTTGACGGAGCCAACGTACTCAACGCAACGCAGAGCCCTTGACGGACCTCTGAAGTACTCCACCATAGACTTTACATGTAATCTTGCCGCAGCTAACGCTGACGTATGGGGCGGTGTGAATGCAGCATAAGGCTGTAAATCTGTTCTTTAAGGGAATTCCAGGGAGAGCGAGTGATGCCTGGAGCGTTCTCCCCCACCTTTTGCGTCTCCTGGGGACTGGTGTCGAGGTGTTTCCAGAGTTTCGTTTCAGAGGCGGCCAGTTCTCCTCGAAATTTGAGTTTGGCGTTCTGCTCGTTCCACGCCTCGGTGAGGGAACGGTACTTGTTGGTGCTCCCTGATTGAGGCTGGACCAAAGCACGGGGCTGTCGAATTTCTGTTTTCGTTGCTCCTTCATCCAGCATTGATTTAATAGTTTATCTCCAAACGGCGTAGTTTTTCTTCCATATTCCGGAGCTGTTCCTCCAGGGCGTTCTGTCTTTGGAGTAGCTTATAACGTTCTCGGCTGAGCAGTGTGCCATGTTGTTAATCCACAGTTTTTCACAGTTTTTCAGAGGTGTCGGGAAAAGGTTATCCGGTTTAGTAGGTAGCTGGGCACAAGTCTTCAGCTTAGTTAAATACCATGATGTTATTCCACGGTCTTACAGAGTTCGCTTGGAAGCGATCTACTAAAAAAGTTTTGTTTAATTGTGTAGTTCCAGAGGCTCGGCACATAAGTTAAAAGGAAAACTGCAAAAAACCAAAAAGAACATAAGAGAACAGAGTCTAAACCTAAATCTTATAGGGGAAAGTAAGCTAAAATTGGATAGAACAGGACAGATCAGGAGAGCTCAGAGAGAGCTGCTCCTACTCTGGCTCCTCACATACTGATTCACAACAAAGGCCACACTCTAGATCTAGTCATTACAAAAGGTATTAATATATCAAATGTCAGTGTTGTTGATGTTGCTTTATCTGATCATTTTGTGTCTTCTTTGACCTATCTGTTGTACCCAAACCAGTACTTGGGCCTGGAGTTATTCAAAGAAGACACATAAATGACACAAGGACAAAGTTTATGGAATTGATCAGATTTGAGAATCCCCCATGCTCAAATGTTGATAATGTATTGGACTTTTACACTTCAAGGGTTGTAAATGTTTTGGATACTATTGCTCCTATCAAGGTTAAAATGGTTAACATTAAGCAAAAGGCACCTTGGAGAAATGAAGTTTCGGTCAGGGCACAAAAAAGAGAGTGCCGGAAAGCCGACAGGAAATGGCGCAAGTCAAAGCTCCAGGTTCATTATGAGGTTTAAAAGTGCTTTGTGTGTTTAACCAGATTTTACGTGGAGCAAGGGAGAAGTATTTTTCTGAAATAATCACAAACTGCAGAAACAATTCTCGGGTTCTGTTTGCCACAGTGAACAGATTAACTAATCCTCAAGTTTCATTGCCCTTAGAACTAATTTCTACATCTAAGTGCAATGAGTTTGCAATATTTTTTAATGACAAAGTCCAAGGCATTAAAAATGCAATAATTACCACAAAACAAATAGCAAGACTGTTTCCAGATAAACACCTTGAGCTGACACATTTTACACCTGTCAGTGACAAAACAATTGAAGAGGTAATCTCTGGTTTGAGTTCATGTACATGCTGTCTTGATGAATTACCCACTCGATTTCTAAAGTCTGTGCTGACTAGCTTGTTACCACAACTCGGTCAACTAGTTAACATCTCACTTGAGACTGGAACATTCCCAAATGCCTTAAAAACTGCGGACATTAAGCCTCTTCTAAAGAAAAGCAGCCTTGATGCCACAGTACTGAGCAACTACTGGCCCATATCAAACCTACCATTCTTAGGAAAAGTCCTAGAAAAAGTAGTATATCAACAGCTCACTTACTTTCTCCTGTCTAACAATGTGTTTGATACTTTCCAGTCAGGCTTTAGGCCCCACCACAGCTCTGATCAAGGTGACAAATGACATCCGCATGAACACCAACGCAGGCAAAGTCTCAGTTTTAGTTTGGCTGGACCTGAGCGCTGCCTTTGACACAGTGGACCATAGGATCTTACTTCACAGGTTAGAAAACTGGGTGGGAATCTCTGGTACTGCTCTAAACTGGTTCAAGTCCTATCTCAAGGACAGGACGTACTTTGTCGGGATTAGCAACTGTGTCTCTGACAAAATTCCCATGACCTGTGGAGTCCCCCGGGGGTCAATCTTGGGACCACTTTTATTCAACTTGTACATGCTTCCATTGGGTCAGCTAATTAACAGCAATAATGTGTCCTACCATAACTACGCAGATGACACTCAGATCTACGTGTCACTGACAGCAGGTGAACATGGGCCTATAGACACACTCTGTCACTGTATTGAACAGATCAGTGTGTGGATGCAAAACAACTTTCTCCAGTTAAACTCAGACAAAACTGAGATCATTGTTTTTGGCCCACAGACACAAAGAGAAAGTGTTATCAGTCATCTTGAGTCTCTCTGTCTTCAACCAAAAAATCAGGTCAGAAATCTAGGGGAAATCATGGACTCGGACCTGAATTTAAATAGCCACATCAAAGCAATAACATCAACAGCTTTTTACAATCTGAAAAACATTGCTAAGATCAGAGGAATAATGTGGAAACCAGACTTAGATAGACTTATCCATGCATTTGTCTCCAGCAGGTTAGACTACTGTAACGGCCTGCTCACTGGCCTCTCTAAACCAGCTGTTAGACAGCTGCAGTACATCCAGAACGCTGCTGCTGGAGTCCTGACAAGAACCAGGAAATACGACCATATTAGTCCAGCGCTCCGGTCTCTGCACTGGCTTCCTGTCGCTCAGAGAATAGAATTTAAAACAGCTCTGCTTGTGTACAAGTCTTTTCATGGTTTGGCACCGAAGTACATCTCTGACATGTTAGAGACATAGGAACCATCTCGGGCCCTGAGAACTTCAGGGAGGGGTCTCCTGGTGGTTCCCAGAGTCAACAATAAACACGGTGAGGCTGCATTTCAGTTTCAGGCAGCTAAAATCTGAAACAGTCTTCATGAGGATGTGAGACAACAATGTTTAAATCCAGGCTGAAAACAGTTCTTTTTACCAGTGCATATGACAGTTGAAAGTATTTTATCTGCACTCTTACTTTTTATTGTAGTTAATTATTGGTGTTTTTATGTTTATTTGTGTTCTTAATTTATGTAACTGTGAAGCACTTTGAATTGCCTTGTGTATGAATTGTGCTCTATAAATAAACTTGCTTGCTTGCTTCATGCTGAAATGCATCAATTGGATAAAATGAAGGAGGTAGAAAATGATGGATACATTCGGACTGTAACTGTAACACACAGCAATGCTTTATTTATTTAAAGTTTTTAGCCAGGAAATTTAATTTGAAAAGAAACACTGAAGGATCTCCACCAGGAACTCACCTAGTATCAGATTAGTGTAATTATATAACAGTACGAATCTGAACGAGGAAACAGAGAGAAACATGGAATCAGTTAGAGGCGGAGCAACACTGGAATGATGAGTGTAGAGTCATTTTATAAGAACAGCAGAGCTGCAGTCAACACAAATTTCTCTGTATGTGTCTGAGTTAATCTTTTCTTCCTCAACAACTGAGTCCAGCAGCGGTGAGTTTATCTGATAATATATAAAATGTTATAAAAATGGCAGTAAAGCCACTGAGGAGATTAAATATTATTTTTTATGATAAAACAAAGTAAAGTCCAGAGTGAGACTCTGCCCTGTCTATGCTTTCCAGCTTCTTAGAGACTGCAGGCCCGGAGTGGCTAATATGGAGCACCCGGTCTGATATTTGGGCTGCAAGGGCCAGTTTAATATTAGGAAGAGTTGTACTATCATGTCAAATGTCCAACTAAACAAAAAAGATCTGCTAGAAACAGTTCTTTTTATTTATTATTTTGGTACAATTTCAAACTTGTAGGGGAGAATCTTCAAGTAGTTCCATGTAGTTGCAAACCATTTTCCATACACAACAATTGGATATCAAGCATATCCACTTTTTAGAGTTTTTACCTAAAAGACTTGCCCCCCCTTTTTTCAGTGCACGTTACTTTCAGAGCAGAGCACTAAGTAGTGGTGTTTGAAAAGTGAACTTGCAAGGGTGGTTTGGAGAGTGACACAATTGCATAGAGGAAAACTCAAACAGACACCCATTTTTGCTCATGTGCAAAAATGTACACCAAAACAGGCTTGTGGTTTATAAAAGGTGACAGCTAATGAGGACAATGAAATGAGTAAGACAACACGTTGAACTTTCCCTGCAAACCACCATTACGGTTAGTTTATCAATTCAATGAATTGTGTGATGTGGCGACAAACATAACATTTAATAATATGATGTTACAGCCAATAACTGGGAAACATTGTCTTAAAGGACAGGAGTTACAAGGAAAATACAACATTGAGCAATATGAGCCAACAAGTCAAGGATGGAGCAGGATTACTTATTTAGTTAATATTATAAATTTGTACAAATCCAATAAAAAGCATGGTCTAGTCCTTCTTTAAAAAGTGCCCTGCAATGCTACTTGATTTAGCACTACAATGATAAAATTGACGTCAAATAATCAAACTCTTTTTAAAATTGAGAGATTTGTGCAGAGAATAATGATCAAATTTAAATCTTACTTAGTGTTTTAAGCAGAGCAAAGAGTCTGTAGTGATGAGGGGATTTCTCTTGTCAGTACACAAACAATATGTGTGTTTCAAAGCAGGCATTAAATCCAATAAAACCACTTTCTATGTCGAAATGACAGTGTTTTTGAAATAAATGTAAATTCTGTTGCTTCAATCCAGACTGTTTGGGAAGCATTTAAAGCCACATTTAGAGGGTGGTGTATGAGCTATGGAGGAGCAAAATATAAAGAGGAAGGCCACAAGAAAATGAATCTTGAAACGGAATTAAAAAGGCTTGAAATTCAACATATGAGTAACCCTAATGATTTAAAGTTGAAAGATGATGTAACACTTACTCGTGCAAAATTACAAGCAATTATTCACGAGGAAACTTCATTCGCATTGTATAAACTAACAAAAAAGCATTTTGAATCAGGCGACAAAGCAGGAAAAATGTTAGCACTCAAACTGAAACAAATTGAAAATAATTCCTCAATCCCTGCTATATGTGGTCCTGATGGAATACTTATTAGTGATACAAAGCAGGTAAATGAAAAGCTGTGAAAGCTCTATCTGTAAATAAAGCCCCAGGGCAGGATGGCTATAGCATTGAATTCTATAAAACTTTTCAAAATGTAATATCTCCTATATTAACTCGAATATATATAGATATTATTGATACTCAAATTATGCCTCCCACAATGAATAGAGCGGTTATTTCTGTCATTTTAAAACAAGGCAAAGACCAAAAACAATTTCAACAATTATCGCCCACTGAGCCTGTTGAATAATGATTATAAAATATTTGCAAAAGCTTTGGCAGGACGCCTTGGGAAGGCCATCTCCTCACTTGTACATCTAGACCAAGTAGGATTTATAGCGGGACGCAATGCATCCCGAAATATGCGGAGGCTGTTCCATGTTTTTTCCGAGGCTGCTACTGTCAACAAACCAGCGATAGCGATTTCGCTTGACGAAGACAAAGCATTTGATCGTATAATGTGGTCTTATTTATTTCACATCCTAGAAAAGTACGGTTTTGGGAAAATATGTTTACAATGGATCAAAGCTTTGTACAATAATCTTACAGCCTCTGTAAAAACAAATTGCCTTATATCACAGTCTTTTAAACTCTCAGATCAAGTAGGCAAGGATGTCCTGTATCACCTATCATTTTCCTTTTGGCCATTGAACCTTTGGCATGTGCCATAAGGGCCCATGAAGGTATTACAGGCATCAAACTTTTTCAGCATATGTTTAAGATAAACTTGTTTGCAGATGATATACTGCTGACTTTGACTAGACCCGAACAGTCAATTGTCCATCTTCTTAAATTAATCAATGATTTTGGCTCATTCTCGGGGTACATAATAAACTGGTCCAAAAGTGAAACTATCCCATTAAATCAATATTCACATTCAAGACTTTTAGCTTCAACTCCCCCAAGAACATGGTATGAAATACTTGGGTATTGTTATTAAACACCCAATAAGTAACATTTTTGAAATGAATGGCCCAAAACTTCTACAAAATGTTAAGGAGGATTCAAGGAGATGGACAAATCTACCTTTATCTTTATGGGGGAGGGCAGAGGTTCTTAAAATGAACATACTTCCAAGATTGATCTTTCTTTTTTCTTCAATCGCAATGCAGTTTCCTCAGAAGTGGTTTCGTGCAATTAATAAAGAATTTACAACATTCTTATGGAGAGAAAAAAGATCAAGGATCAGTCTAAGGAAACTGTCCATCCCTCGTAAAAGTGGGGGATTGGGGGTCCCGGATATGTATACATATTACCTGGCCCTCAATGCTCAATATCCCTTAACCTGGGCATACAAAAAAGATCCATGTGAAATAGGCAGTTGGAGCTGGTTTGAACAAAACGTTGTACTACGTATATGTAAAAATATCTCGATTGCATCCTTTTGGTATAAACCAAAATGTGACAAAAGAATTGAAAACCCCATAATTAAGTCCTCATGCGAAATTGCACAAGCAATTAATAAACGCCTCAAAATTAATGGACTCTCCCTTCCATTGTATCCCATTTGGTAAAACCCACTATTTACAGGTGGTGGACAACCCCTTGCTAATGATTCATGGAAAAATAAAAATATTAGGGGCTGAAATTATGCCATTTCAACAACTTAAAAAAACATTTAATTTAAGTGACATACATTTCTTTCGATATATGCAGTTGAAAGCAATTCTCTCCAGTTTTCGATTTACTAATACAAATGAGTACCTGGACAACCAACTCCAAACTGCAATAAATGGCCGTAACACAGTGTCAAAACTGTATAAAATATTAAGTCATGTTTTTTTTATATTGTGGGGTTATCATGGAACAATGGGAGAAGGATCTAGAGACAAATATAACTGAAGAGTGAGTAATCATACTAAGACAGTCAAACTACATCTCAAAATGTGTGAGATACAAGCTGATACAACTCAAGATTCTGTTCAGATCATACATCACCCCACAGAAAATGTATAAAATGAATTGTAGTGCCTCAGATTTATGCTGGCATGGATGTAGCATGACTGGGACCCTTATCCATCTGCTCTGGCATTGCCCAGAAGTGAAAAACTTTTGGGGAAAAATTAAAGATGCCTTATGTAAAACTCTCGAAGTAAATTTTCAGCTATGCCCAGTAGTAGCTATTTTGGGGGGAAATGTGGAGGGTGTAAACTCTAGAATAAAACAAAAAATTATTTCTTTAGCGTGTCTTTCAGCAAAGCGCACTATCCTCATCAATTGGAAGGTGCGGAAACAAAATTGTTTTCAGCTTGATAAATGGCTGGGAGAAAATTTGGATCTTCTCTCCATGGCACAAGCAGCTTTAGCTCTTGAAGACCTGAGCAAAGAACACCCACATATATTTAACTTAGTATGGTCTGCACTAAAACAAACAAATATATAGTGTGTATGGATTCGAAGGCCGTTTATGGAAAGAGTTGATGAAGTGTCCCAGTTGAATGAATTATGAATATCTGCAGTGTGGGAAGGCGTGTTTTGCCTTTTCATGGCATTTGTAAGGTCTATGCGTTCTCTTTGTTACTGAAAATCTTGTGGCAGTATGTTTGGTGGTCACTGGATGTGTGTCTGACTCCATAGGGAGCAGAGACTTCACTAAACTGAGTTTTCAGATCTATTGTAATTCTGGTATTGCTGTTTGCGGCGTGTATAAGTTTGTCTTTTTATGTATGATATTGTCAAAAAAAAAAGAAAAAAAGAAATGACAATGTGAGATAATAAATACACAATAAATAATCACAAATAAATTAAGTTTGGGTGTTTTGTGATTGAAATATCTTTATTATTTACAACACATTCATTAACAATATAAGAAGCTATATTTTGAGCTGCTGCCTCTGTAATCAGTCCCTGATTATACAGGTCTCCCTTTCATTCTTCAGTTTCCCTAATTCATCTGCTGCACCTGCCACAATAAAAATGATATTCTTTAAAGCTGTAGTGCATTTGATATATAAATGTAGATGTGAATAAATTCTGGAATAAATCCACCTTGTGAAGCAATTAACCCTTATTTATACTAAATTGGACATTTTTAAAAAAACAAAAAATACTCTAATGAAAGCGTAGTTTATGCTTCTCCGACGGCAAATTTGCACACGGTCGGTTAGGAAGACATCCGCACAGCCGAAGCAGTCTCAGAAAATAGTCCGGAGGCCGACCGTTATGTTTAATGACAGCCCAGCCATTAGCAAACGAATCTTACAAAGAAAAGAATGGTTTATCCTGTGTAGGGGTGCTGTAGTCTTAAGTCAGCAGAGTCAGCGAAGAAGAAGAGCAGGTAGGACCGCACGAGGAATCCCTCAAAGAAGAGCTGCTGGAGGCAGGAACCTGCAGGCAGAGGTCGAAAGGAAAAGGCAGCTGTCCTGTTAGCGGCCGGAGTAATCTCAGCGGATGAAGAGTGCAGAAGCCAGGAAGGATCCGCCTCAATCACGTCAGCAGATGGAGAGTGCAGAAACCGATGAGGATCAGCCTTAATCACCTTGGCGGATGGAGAGTGCAGAAGCTGGGGTAGATCAGCCTCGATCAACTCGGCAGACAGAGAGAGCCTCAGAGCTGCTACGATCGCCAGGAGGACCACAGCCACGGCTGCAGCCGCAGATACGTTGAAAGCAGGAGAGGCAGCCCAAACCCTGTCGGGCGATGCAAGCAGACCGGCTGAAACTCCCAGACAGCGGAAAGCCAGGATAGGAATTTGAGAACTTTGTAGAACTGGCACAGGAACTTGAGAACATTGTGGAACCAAGTCAAGAACAGGACAATGTCGTCGGACAGGAACAGGAATTAAAGAACGTCGTGGCACCGGCACAGGAACTTGAGAACATTGAGGAACCAAATCAGGAACATCCTAAGATAGTAACAGGAACTTGATAACGTTGGAGAAGAGGCATGGGAACTTGAGAACATCGCAGGACAGGCACAGGAACTTGATAACATTGTGGAAGCAGCACAGGAACTTGATAACATTGTGGAAGCAGCACAGGAACTTGAGAACGACGTGGAAACGGCTCAGTAACTACAAAACGTTGTGGAAGTGGCTCAGAACCATCAACAAGCTGCAGGCGGCGAGAACAAACAGTGACCGGAGAGTCACAAGGGGGGTCATCCTTTGTGCATGACAGCGAGGAAGGAAGCTGGACCCTTCGGAACCTGAAACGAAGACGTCCAGCAGCGAAATCTACGCCAATGTCGGGGAAAGAACTGAGGAGTACGGCCTCGATTGGCGTCCAGCTGAAAGGAGCCCAGACCCAACAGACAGATCGGCAGCTGGAATCGCAGGAAGGGCAAGTCCATCGGCTGGGAGGCATTTTTAGCGGCCTCTCTAACCAGCCATTGCAGCATCGTGAGTCTCTTGCCTGTCACTGAGGCTTGTTGGGGGTTTCATACTGTCATGTTTTCAGGGTGGTGTAGACTCAGGCGTATAAAAAGATGATGAAAACTCACTTTTATTGTTAACGGTCACTGGTGAGTAGGACACTGGAGCACTGGTAATCATGAGCCGGCAACAAGTAAACAGCAAACGGAAATCAAAGTCACAACAATCTGATAACAAAGTCACCACTACGTGACAACAAACTGACAATAACGAAACAAGACAGACATGAGGGGAGCAGGGAACATACATACACCGGGAACTAATTAGGGAAGACTAGACACATCTGGGAACAATTACCACACTGACATCGGGAATGATGAGGACTTAAGAGTCCCATCATGACATTAACATACAATGTTGTGATTACATGATTTTAGTAAGGAATGCAGCAATGCCACTTTTTTCAAACCAATACGATACCAATCCTTGGATTTGGGTACTTGCTGATACTGAGTACTAATGCTACTTCTGCCACACAAAAAATATAACATAATTGAATTGGAAGTGACATGTTTGGCTACTGGACTCAACAACAACACCACCAAAAGACCAGGATAGTTTTAACAGATTTTATTTTAAAACAGGTTGGGTTTGAGGTCGTCTCAGGAGAACAAGAACGGAGGCACCAGGAAATGGGAACACAGAGCGCCGTCTAGAAACCGGTAAAGGGAAGATTAGGGTTTGAAAGGGGAAGAGATATACCCGTGTACCTGTACTCAGGCTTACTGTTAGGAAGGGAATCTCAAAACATGGAGAGAGATTCGAGCGGTCCTGTAGACCGGGAGCGATGTGGAGTGAGTCTGAATGTCCGGAGTTGTATTTCAGAGGCTGATGGTGAACTGGGGAGGAATCCAGGAGAGGGTGAGAATGAGACCCTTTGAACATCAGGTTAGTAGCAGGATGGGTGTCTTACTTGATATGAATGATGAGTCGGCGGATGGACGGGCATGATAGGGAAAACCTGTTGCTGCCACCTGCCACGCCCTAAAGAGGAGGTGAGAGCACAAGAAAACACACACAAACACTCCACAGTCACAGGAACCTAACAGGAAGACAGGTTTTATTTTGTTCTCTGCTTGTTATAACAGATGGTGAATTAAATGAAAAAATAATATATTAATAAAATAACCACAAAACTAAAATGTCAAGAAAAAACAAGGATTTTCTGTTACGTTATTGCAGTTTCCACATTTTAAGTATTAGTTCACGGTTTTTCAGTTTATTTTAACCGATTACCGATATCAGTACATTAGAAAGGTACCGGCCCGATACTCAATACTGGTATTGGTATGAATCACTTATTGTAATAAAAATAGGTTGTGATAAAAAGTGGGCCGGTCTGAGGCATGAAACTCCAGGCTTGAAAATGAGTCCCACTCCAGCCCTGTAATGGTTTTGTTAAAGTTCGTCCAGGAGGACTGGGGGCCGGTCCATCATCTGAATTAAAGCTGTAAACTCAGACATGTTTACTGTGGAGGAGAACAATCATCTCTGTTACAGCTTCAGTAATTTCTCTGGACCATCCTGAACTGAGAGCAGATGTTCAGATGGACCTCTGCTGGTCTGAGGTGTTTCACTGAGGCTCTGATCATTGATGTCTTGGTCTAGGGACAATAGGTCCTGGAATAACAGCTTCATCAGATGTTTTTTCTGCTTTGATCAGCTGACTGAACTCTCTTCATATAATAGTAATAGTGTTGTTCGGTTGACTAGTGCCTAGTAATCAACCGAACAGTCAGACTAGTAATCACTTGACTAGTAATCAACAGAACACCACTACTGCTATAACTTTCACAATATGTTTCACAAACTATATATACTAATTTATTGGAAGTTACACATTCACTTTTTAATGCAAAAGTACAATGCAGAATGTGTACTTTTTTTTAACTTTTCTAAATATTCTTATTATTTTAACATCTGTCCTGCTCTGTTTCCGCACTACAACACTGGGTTTACCATGTTATCTGTACTTAACCTTAATAACTGTAAAGTACTCTATTTTTATTGCTATTGTACATGATTAAATATTTTTCTTCTTTAAAAATTGTGTGTGTTTCTTGTCTGTGTCCTATTCTGTTTGTATATGGGTTTTATGCTGCTGTTACAACTAAATGTCCCCTTGTGGGACAATTAAAGGATTATTCTATTCTATTCTAACCTGATCAGAAATTAATCTTAGAGCTTCAGCTCAGAAACTCCTGCTAATCATTGATCTGTGTCTCCTGTCCTCAGAGTTCAGACATGTCTTCTAGCAGCAACCTGCGGTCTGAGGATCAGTTCCTCTGCTCCATCTGTCTGGATATCTTCACTGATCCAGTCAGCACACCATGTGGACACAACTTCTGTAAGACCTGCATCACTCAGCACTGGGATGGAAATGAAACATGTCAGTGTCCTTTATGTAAGAAGTTGTTCAAGACGAGACCTGAGCTGGAAATCAACACCTTCATCAGAGAGATGGTTTCTCAGTTCAGACGTGAAGCTCGGGAGGAAGCCAGCAGAAGATCAGAGCAACAAGCTGCCAAACCAGGAGAAGTTCCCTGTGACGTCTGCACTGGAACCAAACTGAAGGCCTTGAATTCCTGCCTGGTGTGTCTGGGCTCCTACTGTCAGACTCACCTGGAGCCTCACCTGACAGCTCCACGTCTGAAGAAACATCAGCTGATGGAGCCTGTGGAGAACCTGGAGGACAGGATGTGTCTGCAGCACGATAAACCTCTGGATCTGTTCTGTAGGACCGACCAGACATGTGTCTGCTCACTCTGTCCTGTTTTAGACCACAAGAACCACGAGTTTGTTCCTCTGAGAGAAGAATGTGAAGGAAAGAAGGCAGAGCCGAGGAAGACAGAGGCTGAAGTTCAGGAGATGATCCAGAACAGACGACTGAAGATCCAGGAGATGAAAGAGTCGGTGAAGATCAGTAAAGATGCTGCAGACAGAGAGAAAGCAGAAGGTGTTCAGATCTTCACGGCTCTGAAGGAGTCTGCTGAGAGAGGCCTGAAGGAGCTCATCAAGGAGATCGAAGACAAACAGAAAACTGCAGAGAAACAGGCTGAAGACTTCATCAAAGATCTGGAACAGGAGATCTCTGAGCTGATGAAGAGGAGCTCTGAGGTGAAGCAGCTCTCACAGTCTGAAGACCACCTCCACCTCCTCCAGAGCTTCTCCTCCCTGAAAGCTGCTCCACCCACCAAGACCTTGACAGAGGTCAGAGTTTATCCACCATCATATGAGCGGACTTTGGTGAAAGCTGTGGCTGAGCTGGAGGAGAAGATCAGGGAGATGATGAAGGCTGAGATGAAGAGGGTCAAGCAGTATGCAGCTCTTAATCCTGATACGGCAAATCCCTGGTTGATCCTGTCTGATGATGGAAAACAGGTGAAAGATGGAGATGAGGAGAAAAATCTTCCAGACAATCCAGAGAGATTGTCTTACTTTGCAGGTGTTTTAGGACAGCAGACTTTCTCTTCAGGCAGATTTTACTTTGAGGTCCAGGTTAAAGGAAAAACTGAGTGGGATCTAGCAGTGGCCAGCGAATCCATCAACAGGAAGGGAGAAATCATAGCAAAGCTCTTGCTGGACCTCCAGTCCGTCTCCATCTCCATCATGGTCCTGAGAAGGTGGGGGTGTTTGTGGATTATGAGGAGGGTCTGGTCTCCTTCTATGATGTAGATGCTGCAGCTCTTATCTACTCTTTTATTGGCTGCTGCTTCACTTAGAAGATCTACCCATACTTCAGTCCCGAACTTAATGATGGAGGTAGCAACAATTCTCCTCTGATCTTCTGTCCTGTTAATGATGGTTGGACTGATGAATCTCCATGAAGAAGGAACTTGAGGGACTCTGGAGGTGAAGTCAAATCTAGATGTTTGCAGGATTTATTTCATTGTTCTTCTGCTAGTGTCAGGTTGTTTCCCTTTCCTTGTTTTATGGATTTCATAAAGAGTTTTAGGCCTGCATGGTGTTGGGTCACATACAGCCATTGGTTGGCGCTAATCTGCATTCTGGCTCCACAGGATAAGAAGAAACCCTGCCCCAATGGGAGGGGGAGAGGATCAGAGGTTATTTAAGGGCCCTCCCGCCCAGAATAGAGCCTCTCCCAGCTAGTTTTTACTGAGGCTTGGACAAAGGGAAAAAACCACAGCGTCCAGATCCCTGCTTCCATCGCGAATAAAGGCATATGAGTTTCGGGGAGAAACTCATTTCAGGGGACACAAAGACTGCCGATAACCAGATGAATCGCAAACACTGCTGAAACGAATATCACTGCTCTGTTCCAAAGCCTACAGAAAACTTTTTGTATCACAGATTGTAGTGAGAGGAGAAAGGGCATGCATTGGGACCTGAACCAAATGAAGCCACAATCATTTGCCACCACAGAGCAGATTTGAAGGCAAGGCAAGTTTATTTGTAGAGCACAATTCATACACAAGGAAATTAAAAGTGCTTTATAGTTGCATAAATTAAGAAAACATAGAAACAGACAAAAAAACATTAACTTAAAAAAATAATTAATTACAATAAAAAGCAAGAATGCAGATAATATACTTTCAATTGTCATACGCACGGGTAAAAAGAAGTGTTTTCAGTCTTGATTTAAACATTGTTAGAGTTGAGGCTTGTCAACATCTCATCTTGATTTAAGACAAATCTCGTTATTATCTGGTGTTACACTTATGACAAATCATGTGAATGTCTTTCTCAGCATTATACAAAGTGTCCCTTATTGTTATCTCCTGATGGTTTACTGCTGACTAGTGAAGTGAAACATCCATTATTGCCTCATGACTGGTCTTGTGATTATACTCTGATATATCCTCTGATGTATAGAACAGAGTGTTAGTTATGTCACGATTTAAGTAGAATAACAAGAAGGTAATTAATTATGCATGCATTGTTGTAAGAAGGCTGGTCTTGGCAAAAGTTTGAAAGAACCAATCATGTTTTGTGTGCCATATGTAAAGTTAGGGGGGAGTTTCTCTAACTTTGTGTTAAAATATTAAACTTAATGTTTCTGTTAGATACTTTGTCATTCCTTGGTAGGGTGACCCAGAGAGGGTCACTTATACCACTCTGTAAACTAAATATCTAATCTGTTTTAAGAAATTCTGTAAACTAGTATTTAATCTGTTTTAAGGAACTCTGCGAACCAGTATTTGATTTCTTGTTTTAAAATCTAAAGAAAATTAAATTACTCTTGTCTCCTTTCTGATAAAAATGAACATGCATGGAATTTATAGAGTTAAGGTTTAAATTGAATAAAGATTAAAATCCTTCAAATGGTGACCCCGACGTGATCAGAGTTTGGAGACTGGATTTAATTTTTGCGGATATACAGATAAGCAGACTTTAAAAAATAAAATGAACAAAAAGTTCCATTAATTGACTACTCTAAAATAAATGTTTACATGAAAGAATTATGTTTTCTAATTTTGGGCAGGTTCAATATTTAGTTTTTTGGAAGTCTGGGACTTAACGTGAAGTGAATTTTGGAATTTTATGGTATTAGTGTGAGACTAATTAAACTGCCTGTGCTTCTGGGTTTTGTTGCCCCTACGCAAGAGCGGACGCGCTCTGCCGATATGATCTGGGATCGAGACTAGGTTTAAAGTGTTCCTGTAGGTAAGGTCTACAAAAACTTGTTTGGGTTGTGATCACAGGTCAGTAACAGCTTGTGGGAAGCTGGGACCAAGACGTCATGGAGTAAAGTGAAATGAAAACTGTAGGTTAGTGAATGGGAATCTGATTAAGAATTTATTGTTGATGTATTTTTCTTTTCTTTTCAGCATCTGATCTGCGCTCTGGGAAAGGAGCACCGTGAGCTGCTGGAAATTTGGTTCTCCGCCTTAGGGAACCAGTGCAGATGTGTGGTTCTCCCCCGGAGTGGAGACAGCTGGTGAATTTTTTCAAAGATTCAAAACCGATAACTGAAGTTTTAAATGTTATTTTGTAAATTCTGAGGTTTTGAGTCCTTGAGGCGATAAGCTTACAATTAAATAGATAAATATCTATCTGAGTCTTGTATAAATGACAGATGGCGAACAATTGTCTGTGTGTGTATGTGTGATGAGATCTCTGTGTTGTGGTTGTTGAGTCTTGTGATTAAAACTCGAGTATGACATTTTATTTAAAAGTACATAATGATGAATAAATAAATAAATAAATAAAGTAGAAGAAACTGAATTAAACATATTAAATCGAAAAGAAAGTAAACATAAAGAGTAATTAAATGGTTTTTGAAGCAGGCGATGTGACGTAGTGTGTCGAGAATTCCGACTCATTTTGAAGATTAGATCCTTGTGGCTTACTGAAAACAATACCATTTTGGCTCCTATAGGAGTTCAGTCACAATTGAAGAGTTGGTCCTTAGGGATGTATCGTTCACAATCGACCTATCAGTAAGGTGAGTGAGCGAAGAAAAACAGCAGTGCACACATTCAAGAGTCAGATGAATATATCTAAATTTTCTTTTGAATTTAATACTTTATTTAATCTGCTTCCTCTTTTTCATAGTATGACAAAACTTGAGTTGAAAAGGTGAGGCTGTAACAAATGAAATCGTCCCTAAAAATAAATTTTTAAATAGATAAAGAAGTGATTGCTGACCATAATTTATCTGCTATGGAGAATGAAGAATTAGAAATTCATTGGAAAAATTTAAAAATATCTCAGAGAAGCATATATCCTTGTCTAGTATGAAAGGTTAGGAATAGGCAGGTTTTTCAATTTACAGAAATAAACGTAGTAAGTGCTAAACAATTTATACACGTTTTTCTTATTTCCATGATTTAAATAAGTACAATTTAGGTAATTATCAACAACTGAAATTATTTTCATTTTGGCTATTTCTTCTAGCCCTGTAGACTTGAGAAATGCTGTTTAGGAAATATTGCCTTTTCTTCATCCAAAGATTAAAATAAAAAAGGCTTTAGTATTGCAATTACCGGTTACTGGTTACTTGACTTAACACATTGTTGAGTATTATGAAAAACAATAATTATCATAGTGGTAATCTCTAAACAGCAAGTAGATATGTGAATATGATTAAACTATTCTGAGTTTTCAAACCTTGGTTTTATAAGACAAAGAGTCATCTTTAAAAGCATCGGTTTTTATTTACTTTACATATAAACATTGAGTAAGAGCAATGATGAGAAGCAAGTTGTTGCTGAATTTTAAAATGTTGTAATGACTAAAAGAAAAATGACCATATTATGTGCTAAATTTGTTGAAGAACAATCAAAAATATCGTCTTAATTCTAAACGTTAGTTTAATTTATAAGAAAGAAGTAAGTTCTAATTAATTTATTCTGATTGTGTGGAAACAATTAAATTGGAATAACTTTTTTTTTTCAAGTGTAGAGATAAATGAAAGTTTTCTAAATCTGTTGAAGATGTATGTGTTGGTGGAAAATAGGAATTGGGTTTAGGTTTTAAATTTTAAAATGAATCTGTCAGATGTTATGCATGATCTGGTACCTAGTCTACCTGATGCTGAGAGGGAATTTCTGCCTCTTGAATTTAGAGAAAAGGGTTCTAGAACAGTTATGATAATATAATAGAACAATGGAATAATATACCATTTAATTAGTGAAGATTTTGTTGCTAACAGTTGATATAGATTTTTGTTTAATTTTTCTTTCTCTCAGCTTGTATGTATATTTACTTTGAAGTGGATCCTGACTGGAATTGCAAAACTGTTATACTGTTTTGTCTGAGACACAGTTGTCAATTTCGACAAAGTATTTCCTGTCCTTGAGATAGGACTTGAACCAGTTTAGAGCAGTACCAGAGATTCCCACCCAGTTTTCTAACCTGTGAAGTAAGATCCCATGGTCCACTGTGTCAAAGGCAGCCCTCATGTCCAGCAGAACTTAAACTGAGACTTTGAAGTGAATGCCATGGTGAAAAGACTCCAAAGGTACTTTTTCAGGGAAGGTTGGAGCCAATCACTGTGTAGCCAAACCAGAGATCAATGCTGACGTTCTAGTCAAAAGCTACCTGCACTACCAGTCAATGAACAACCATGAGTCTGCTAGGCCATGTTAGCCTATTATTAGCGTGCTGCCTAACATCTATTGAACCCCCCTCATCAACCACGGAGAAGCCCGGAGAACATTAATTGTTCACTATGGTCTGTCTGGGCAGAGGAAAGATTAATATAGGATAAATGAGATTTAAGGGTTGTGCTTTCACTGATTTGTTACTGTGTGTAAGATTTCATTTGCTATTTGTGTGGGGAAAACCCAGGCTGTTTGGCCTGAAGATTTAACCAGTGTTTTCAGAGTTTCTTACAAAGACTTGTTTTAAAGGGCCTATATCATACAAAATCAAGTGTTTAGAGTTCTCAACCATCTGGTAGTACAATTTTATCATAAACCCTCCCACCAGAGTATTTTTTTGGCTTAATTCACGCATGTCTGAGTAATCCTTCAGTATAAGGGACATTATTCTAATTATGTTTTTTTGTTCACTCTTGGAATCAGTTCTTAGTTTAAATAACATCTCTTGGTACAATTTTCTAACCAACAAATAAGAGAACCAAACTGTTAAGGATTGTGGAGCAAGCAGGGAAGATAACTGGTCGACCATTGTCATGGACCGAACAGTTTTAAATGAGCCACAGGAAAAAGTAATTAGAAAAATGAGGGTTTTATTCACCCAGCTTAACAAAACAATATCACAAAATAGAGTTCAACATAACTAGAAAACTTCACAGCAGCATAACCTAAAAGTGACAGTGTGTAATTTTTGCAGTACATCTTTGAAAATAGCCATTAAAATATTATGTAATAATAATTACATAAAGCACATTAATTGCAAAATAATGGCGATTTTGTAAAATATGACTTTAAAAATCAGTTTTAAAATACATTGGCGCGGGTCCTCTTTTCAGGGGAAAGCCGTATTAGATGACGTCTTTACTTCTACAAGAACCCGGATGGACAAAGCGCACGGAACACGCGGCTTGGTTTTTTTGTTGTTGTTTTTTCATAAAACTTTGGTGACAACTATGTTTTGAGTCACGCTCTCCCCTCCTGCTACAGGAAGTTTGAATCAGTAGCTAACCTGGAGCTCACACACTGGGCGCTAGTTACCTTATCACGGAGTGAAATGGCTGACCACACGTATACTTCTCATGGGCTTCCGTTGTTGAGTTTCTTACTCAAAGACACGGATACCGCATGCTTGTGATAATTTAGGTATGCACCGCCCCCTACTGGCCCGAAAATTACACACTCTGCCTTTAACAAACAACACTAACTGACTTCCCACAAAAAACATGAGGGAGGTTTTTATCCTGGCTGATCAGACCATTACCACAAAAGGGTGGGGACGAAACAATAAAACATTACAGACTAAAAAAAATAACTGAAATCAAGGTTACATTAACTGAAAATGAAACTAAATTAAACAACTAATTAACAAAAAAATTTCAGTAAATGGGAAACAAAAGCAAACAAGTTAAGATTTCTGGCTCCCTCATCTTTCCAGTCAGTGGTAGAAGCCTTGCAGGAAGTTTGTCTCTAGTTCCTGCTCCTCGCTCTGCCACATCTCTTCCTAGTCCCCAGTGGAATGGAAATTTCCTGGGAACTCGAGGAAACAAAATTAATATTAGATAAAAGAAAATACGGTTAAATCAAGTTTAAGTAAATGTGCGTGCATTACATCAATTCAATCTTGCTTAACATAATTGTTTAATATGAATCTCTTTGACCAAAACTAACTATGTAAAGAAATGTTTTGAAAAGATGATTCACTCATCTTTTCCCTTTGTGGCGGTGGATCCTGCCATCACAACCACAGATACCACTGTTAAATAGGAGTGAGCTGTGATTATGAAAGCCATCTAATTACAGAAGAACCTTTTCATCCTGTTCAAAACTGCTTCAATGTTCTTCCATCTGGCAGAATATATAAATTACCGTTGGTTAAGAAAGTATTTCATAAACAATCAGTCATTCCCACTGGCATCACATTCCTAAACACCAAAGGAACAGCTTTTTAAATTTCCACAACCCTTTAAAAATGTTTTTTTTTAATGTATGAGCTTGTCTAGTGGAGGGAGGGGCAGGTTCATTCTGTTTGACTTGTATCGAGCTTTATATGTCTATATATTTTTATAATTTTTTAAATCTTTTATTTATATTGTGTCTTTGTGTGTGTAAGGATGAGGTTGAGCCCTGTGAAAGACTAATTTCTGTAACCTGTGGGTGGTAGATAATTAACGTTTTCTATTCCATTCTATCCTAAACGGGTCCAGATTTTCTCAGAATGTGCTCTGGCTTTAAGGGATATTCCAACCTCCTACGTGAAATTTAGTCTGTTGTCATCTTTCCCAGAGTTAGATAGGTGAGAAGAAGTAGTTTGTAACCAGTCCAGTCAATGTCCTTTCCAGTAGCTTAACATAAAATAATTTAAGTTAATGGTAACAGCTGGCATTTCATGTGCAAAAGCAACGAAAATTACTCAATAATGATCCTAATTATTCCTGGTGATCTTAATAATAATACTGATTGCAAATTAAAATAATAACTAACAGAAAGGAATGAAAAGAGCTGATTAAGACTTGGGACAACATTATGACAAATCACCGCCGTAAGCCGCCGCTTCAAGGCTAGGACATGATGGAGTGCCTTCCTTCCTGCTATTTATTATTTTCATAATAACAAGGCTGGATGGGGATTAAATGTCTCCTGGCCGATCCTTGCTCCCTGGGTGAAGGCTTCCTGTCGAGGAGGAGGCGGCTTTGGGTCAGGGTTCTCATGCTGGGGAGGGGGTACGACCAGGAGGGAGGGGAATTCCATTTCTCAGTGCCATGTTATGAAGAATTCCACATGCCCTCACAATCTTGCAGACCTTTGCAGGGTGGCATAATAGTCTGCCACCCGAGGCATCCAATGACCGCCACCTACATTTTAACAGGCCTATGGCACGCTCCACGACTGAGTGCGCATGCGTGTGACAGGAGTTGTAGCCATAGACTGTAAAAAAGAATAGACAGCGCCTCCTCACTCCTCCCCGTTTACCAGAATGACTTTCATGGGGTAATTCACGGTGGATTCACAGACTCCTCCTCCCCAGCTCTGACGAAACATGTTCCTAAAAAGGGCATAGGGGCGGGATCTTCACTGTAGACTCTGCCCTCGCGGGGCGTGTATGGGCGTGTAGTTCAGTCGTAATCACGCCCATTCTGCTCCCGCGTCTTTAGCTCTGATGCTAAACTTGGCTTGGCCCCCTCCTTAATTATGCAAGATTTCAAAAAATTATCTTACGAAAACCAGCCTGGTGCCTAGGCTTTTTATGAGCCCAGCGTTATCTCTGGAACAATATGTAGCCATAGAAACTTTTAAAAAAATGGGCACCAGGCATTAAAGTTGTTTTTAATGTGTCTAAAGTCCAATGCTTTTCAATGGGGGCCTAGTGACCAAATGGAGGTACTACAGCAAGGGAGGAGCAATGGCGGCCTCCATGGTATGTGGTCACAAAGCAGAGCAGCCAGCGGCCATTGGTTGTAGCGCATTTCCTCTGCTGTCTGTGGGTCGGGGAACAGGGTCAGAAGCCAGCTCCTGAGTGGGTAGCCACTATCTGTCAGGGGTTGTGCTGCAGTGTGGGAGACGAAGAACCCAGACGCAGAAGCAGAACTCAGGTGAGGTGGTTTTAATGGGGTGCAGCAACAAAAGGCACGACACAATCAATGATCCAGCGAGGATAGAAGGCCTCGCTGGATCTTAAATGAGGGGAGAACCAAGGAGGAACAGGTGGAAACAATGATTAATCAGGGGCAGAGCCCTGGAGGTTCAGGATAACACAGGTGCAAATAATAAAGGAGTGTGAGTGGGGAGTGAGGCATGACAGGACCCCCCCCTTTAAAGGCGGATCCCAGACGCCATATAGAAAAAGAAACCAAAAGGATTAGCACCCCCCCAGGGTGAGTGGAGGGGGCCCACGGCAGGAGGGCCCGAGTGTCTGTGTTGACGCCCTCCAGCGGGACGTGAGTCGGGCGGACGGCCCGAATGGCGACCTCTGGTCGGATGAAGGACCGGCGGGCGTCCCCTTGCGGGACGTGAGTCGGGCGGACGGCCCGAATGGCGACCTCTGGTCGGACGAAGGACCGACGGCCGTCCCCTTGCGGGACGTGAGTCGGGCAGACGGCCCGAATGGCGACCTCTGGTCGGACGAAGGACCGACGGGCGTCCCCTTGCGGGACATGAGTCGGGCGGACAGCCCGAATGGCGACCTCTGGTCGGACGAAGGACTGACGGGCGTCCCCTTGCGGGACGTGAGTCGGGCGGACGTCCCCTGGCGGGAGGTGAGACGGGCGGACGGCCCGGCGGTCCTCTCCTGGGGACCGGGAGGTCCAGCTGGGGGCTGGACGGACGTCCCTTGACGGGACGGGAGGCGGGCGCACGGCCCGGCGGTCCTCTCCTGGGGACCGGGAGATCCTGCTGGGGGCTGGACGGACGTCCCTTGACGGGACGGGAGGCGGGCGCACGGCCCGGCGGTCCTCTCCTGGCGACCGGGAGGTCCAGCTGGGGGCTGGACGGACGTCCCTTGACGGGACGGGAGGCGGGCGCACGGCCCGGCGGTCCTCTCCTGGGGACCCGGAGGCGAGGCCCAGGCTTGGGAGCCTGGAGGCGAGGCGTAGGCTTGGGAGCCTGGAGGCAAGGAGCAGGCTTGGGAGCCTGGCGGCGAAGAGCCGGCGTGGGAGCCTGGCGGCGAGGAGCCGGCGTGGGAGCCTGGCGGCGAGGCGCAGGCGTGGGAGCCTGGGGGCGAGGCGCAGGCGTGGGAGCCTGGAGGCGAGGCACAGGCGTTGGAGCCTGGAGGCGAGGCACAGGCGTGGGAGCCTGGAGGCGAGGAGCCGGCGTGGGAGCCAGGCGGCGAAGAGCCGGCGTGGGAGCCGGCAGGCGATGCAGCAGTAGCTCAGGAGGTGGCAGCGGCATATCCGGCAGCTCAGGAGGCGGCAGCGGCATATCCGGCAGCTCAGGAGGCGGCAGCGGCATATCCGGCAGCTCAGGAGGCCGAGACTGCAGGTGCTCTGGGAACAGAGACTGCAGAAGGGAGAAGGAGGAATAGGGCGATGCAGACGCCAACTTCGGGGCCGAGCAGTGCGATGCAGACGCCAACTTCGGGGCCGAGCAGGGCGATGCAGACGCCAACTTCGGGGACCCGGAAGCAACTACTTCCCGTCGGCGCCGCCGTCTGCGGCGAGATGGTAGAGGTGCCTCGTGCCCTCGGCTGCGTGGCTGACATGGAGGCTCATGCCTACGTGGGCCTGTTCCAGGAGCGCAGTAGGCAAGCCGAGAACCGACGAGCGAGGTCTGCTGCTCCAGATAATGCTCCTCCGCGTCCTCCCAGTCCGTACCGTCCGAGGGCGGAGACTCCGGCGCAGCCTTCCGGCGTCTGCGTCGCTGACCGCGGCGAGGAGCTGGATCCCCTCTGGAGCAGAGGTACTCGAGTCTGTCCCCATGAAAAAACTCGAACAGTTCATCCTCGCTCACGCAGAGGGGACCCCGTCCTGCCGCAGCCGAAGACGGTGGTGTGGGAGCAGCAGCTGGGCGATTGACCGGAGCCCTCGGTGAAGCGGTCGGGAAAGGGGCGAAGACAGCCGGTGAGAGGATTGGAGCCCTGGAGGTTCAGGATAACACAGGTGCAAATAATAAAGGAGTGTGAGTGGGGAGTGAGGCATGACACTATCACCTGCAAGTGATAACACGTTTAATTCATGCGTCAAAAACAAGCATTTCTAGTGACTGTGAGGACTTACCGAGCAGCCAGCCATCACGCACAGCGCCTGCCTGCAGTCTGTTCCCTACACTGCTGTGTGTCAAGATAAAGGAGTCGTGTGTTGACCCAGGCCAACGTGCCACCATATTAGTGATCATCATGTGTGAATGACATATGATGTGCACTTCAATACTGTGTACATGTTTTCGATTGGCGAAAACAAATTCATCCTCGGACGGGGCACTTATAGCAATATGGGTGCAGTCAATTGAGCCGATTATGTTTAAGAAACCGGACATTGCTGCAAATTGCATATTCATTTCGGCCTGCACCCCCACAGTATATGGAAACGTGATGTATCGCCTGCTCATCTTAATAATCCCATCCAAGACCGCAGGCATTATTGCGCTCAGGGACGGCTATGATATCGCAGACCTAGTAAATAAATATAACATATTTGAAGGCATTATTTCCAAAAAGCAACTTTGGGCTGAATAGTAAGAATCATATCACTCAGACACATACCTGTCGCCTAATTCCCGCTGGTAACAACCAGTTGCAAGAAACCCCAGAGTGGCTAGCACCTGCAGCTGGACCGGAATGGCACGGTTCTGCCTGGACGGTCTCTCCAAAACCGGTTCCAATTCAGCACAGAGATCCAAGAGCACAGCTTTAGGGAATCTGAATCTGCTTATTAGCCAGTCATCATCACGGGCAAGGAGGTCCGCATTATCCCTGAACATGCGTTCTCTCCTAATCCTTCCATTTGCAAAATCTTCTAGCAACGCCAGTGCATCCATCTCAAATATTACGATTGAAAGTAGTTGGGGTATTTCTATTGGCAGCAATAAGACTGATTACTTCCTTCCTTGGCATAATGAACATGCCAATCAATTATATATGGTACAGATGATTCAATTTATTAATTGGCATACGGTCCCGGCCCTTTTATCTGAGTTTAAGGTTTTGAGATACATTTTATGTATTTATTTTAATATTGAACAATGTTTTTAGAAGAGCTATAGCTCAGTGCAAAGCTACAATATAGATATCATTGCTGGTTTGGATGTTTATAATAACACAAATCCATAATTAATCCAACTCACCAACTGCGTCGTTGATTCCCCCGTCTCCAAAATGTCCGTACGGACGGGTCAGAGTTGGCGTACAGGTGCGAACATTTTCCCTTCAAGTCTGTTTTTTATAAATCACAACTTTTGCTTTGAAAGTGGCGTACGCCAGTTTCAGGCCCCGTTTTGTGCATACGCAACGTTTATAAATGAGACCCCAGGCCTGGAACATCCAGAACCTTCCTTTAATTCATTGATGGGCTCATACAGGAGAAAATTGAACCCTAAAATATTGTTCCAAAGTTCGTTTATGTCAGTAATATGAAAAGTTGAAACTGATATATTATATAGAATCATTACATGTAAAGTGAGATATTTCAAGCTTTTATTTGTTATAAAGTTGATAATTATGGATTACAGTTTATGAAGACCCCAAATTCAAAATCTCAGAAAATTTGAATATAACATGAAATCAATACAAGGCTTATAAATAGAGAAATGCCAGACCTGTGTAAAGTCTAATCCTGCATAATGGTCTTAGTAGTTTGTCTGGGCTTCATTTGTATCACTTCCTGCCTCAATATGGCGTAGCATGGATGCTTGATTGAATAAAGATAAGATTTTAAAAACCTGCCAAAAAACTGCAGTGCATGTTGTAATGCAACATCAAACAGATTAATACTTAGATTTGAATTTCAGTTCAGTTTATTTATATAGCACCAATTCACAATAGATGTAATCTCAAGGCACAAGTAAACTCCTTCCAATACAATCATACAAACATTTTAATATGTTTAAAAGTTTCTATCTAAGGAATCCCAGCAGATTATATCGAGTCACTGAAAGCATTCACTCCTAATGGACCAATATATAGCAACAGTAGAGAGGACAAACTCCCCTTTAACAAATTTATACCAAACCAACATGAACCAGAATGTAGTGAGAAAATCAAGCTATAAATATTCTGTTGCTGTTGTTAGAAATAGAATCAGTTTGATTTTGATCTACAGGTTGTAATGTTTCTATGCAGGCCTAAAACTGTTCATGAAAACAGTAAAACAAGATAACAATGTGACAGCATCAGGAGAAAATAAAAATAAACCCTGAAAACATCTAGATTTGACTTTCTAATGGATGAGAAGCTGAAGATGTGTAGAAGCAGAGAAGCAGAATGAGCTGCAGCAAATAATCCAGCTGTGAACTGAACTGCTGACTTCCTGCTGAGGACGTTTCCAAGATCACCTCTCCACCAGCAGGACTTCACCTCCAGAGTCCCTCAGGTTCCTCCTTCATGGAGCTTCATCAGATCAACCATCATTAACAGGACAGATGATCAGAGGTGAACTGTTGCTACCTCTTTGATTAAGATAAGGACTGAAGAATGGGCAGATGTTCTGAGTGAAGCAGCAGCCAAGTAAAGGACTAGATCAGTTTGAAGTTTTCAGATGAGTTTTCTTTAAGGAAGCATTTTTTAACAGTGGTTTTACTCTGATTATGTATATTGGCTTGGATGGTGCTGTCCAATGAGATACAGGAAATGTCAGATAATGCAATATCAGTTACCGCGGTTTAAGATATTTAATTCTCTGCTAATAAGTAGGTCCAGAGTGTGTTCTCGGTTTTGTGTTGGTTCATTAATATGCTGGGTTATGGTATCATTTAATGCTTTTATACTGCTATCCTGGGGGTTGTCAATATGAATGTTGAAGTCTCCCACAATTATTAACTGGTCATAGTCTATACTTATTACAGAGCAAAGGTCACTGAAATCATGAATAAGGTTTGCGTTCAGTTTTGGTGGTCTATATATGTTTAGAAATAGGACTTTGGGTCATTTGTCTCAGCAGCCAGATACTCGAAGGAATCAAATTGACCTAGTGATACCTTTTTAAGGTTAAGAGAGCTATCGAAGATTGCAGCTAGGCCTCCGCCTCTTCTGTTTTTTCTGTTATCACTAATATAGTAATAATCTATAGGGCAAGTTTCTGTTCGCACAGCTTGTTCTGTATCGTCACCTAGCAAAGTCTCTGACAGAAATGGTGTATGTATATTTTCTGTGACGATAAGATCATTGATAAGGAGAGACTTCTCTGATAGAGATCTAATATTTAATGTAGCTATTTTGATATTTCTTTCAGTGAGTGAGACATTATTTTTGCAAGATATTACCTCCAGATTCTGTACCGTTCGGTTACACAAATGTATGGGTTTAGATTTTTGTTTTCTGCAACATATAAGCACCGGATGGTACTATTTTGTTCAGGGGGGCCGGACAACTTCTGGGAGACGATGTGAGTAGGATTACTGTCCGGTTCCCTTCAATATCAAATGTTTGTTACTACCAGTTGGGAGATTGGTAAGGTATCAGTCCCAGGAAGTTGATTTAGTCCAAATTTTGATGTTAGCTGGGTCCCAATCATGATTTGTGCCCTCACTTTTTCAGAGACGGTCCTAAAGGGTGAGGCATTTGGTGTAGAGCCAGGTGAATGGGGTGAAAAGTGTGAGCCGGGTGAATGCTGTATGTCTCTGCTTGATCCTGCTGCTTTGCTTACAGCTTTGGCTGGTGTGAATACTTTTTCTCCTGTCTGTGTTTTCTCTGCTTCTATATCTCTGGCTGTTTGTAAGTCAAGTGTGTTTTGTCTCACTGTACTCCATCCTTGAGGTGCTAAGGCAATGCTTGGAGACTTTTGTCTTTGTTTTGAATTGCTCGGCTCTGTTTGTCCATGTTTTGGAACTTTGAGGCCTGTTTGATTTAAATAGCTGAGTAGGTTGGAGATCAGAAGTCTTTATCCACCTTTGTTTAGATAATGCTGGTTTTGTGTGAAAAGGTGTTTGGCCCCACAGAAAGCCTTAAAATTATTTATAAAAGTCATAGATTGATCAACACAGGTATTCTTTAAGAACCTGTGGAGATTACGCAGCCTTGAGAATTCCATTTCAGATCCTGTTTGGGGGGACCCAGAAAGGTAGATTGGAATGTCAAGCCCCTGTAGGTCATCTAATAAATCAGAGATATCCTGTTTCAGTATATCTGACTTTCTTTTGCCTGTGTCTGTAGATCCTACATGTAAAATGAGCTTCAGAGGTTTTTGGTGTTGATTTATAATTGTCAAAATCTTTTCATTGATTTGCATCACAGAATCCTGGGTACAGCTAACCACATTGGTGTTGTTGCTACAGAAACTTTCAATGCCATTTATTGAACCATCATGGATAATCAGAGTTTTCGCTAGGGACTTTCTTTTGTGGAATATTGTGCCATGGTTCCTCTTCTCGGGGCTTCCTCAGTTTGTTTTGTCATTTAGTGAAGCTGGAATCCTCATTGTAACATTGGCCTGCTGTCGGAGCTCCATTGGGATTCAGGGAGCTAAAAGCTGCATATCTGTTATACAGGGGGAATTCCAGGAAGAGAAGCAGAGAAGCAGAATGAGCTGCAGTAAATAATCCAGCTGAGAACTGAACTGTTGACTTCCTGCTGAGGACGTTTTCAAGATCACCTCTCCACCAGCAGGACTTCACCTCCAGAGTCCCTCAGGTTCCTCCTTCATGGAGCTTCATCAGATCAACCATCATTAACAGGACAGATGATCAGAGCAGAACTGTTGCTACCTCCATTATTACGGCAGGGACTGAAGACTGGGCAGGTGTTCTGAGTGAAGCTGCAGCCAGTAAAGGAGTAGATCAGAGCTGCCGCATCTACATCATAAAAGGAGACCAGACCCTTCTCATAATCCACAAACACCCCCACCTTCTCAGGACCAGGTTGGAGATGGAGACGGACTGGAGGGTCGGAGAAAGCTAAGTACTCATTTTTATTCCTCAACCAAACAGTCCAGACACCATTCTGAGGAGTCAGTGTGATTTCTCCCTTCCTGTTGATGGACTCTCTGGCCACTCCTAGACTCCAGTCAGTTTTTCCTTTAACTTGAACCTCAAAGTAAAATCTGCCTGAAGAGAAACTCTGCTGTCCTAAAACCATAACATACTTAGAAAATCTCTCTGGATTATCTGGAAGATTCTTCCACTCGTCTCCATGTTTCACCTGTTTTCCATCATCAGACAGGATGAGGTTAGGATGAGCTGTTTTAGGATCCAGAGTCACATCCACTGCATGCTGCTGGACCTTCTTCATCTCAGCCTTCATTATCGCCTTCATCTTCTCCCTGATTTTCTCTTCCAGCTGAGCCACAGCTCTCACCACCGTCCCCTCATATGATGGTGGATGAACTCTGACCTCTGTCCAGGTCTTGGTGGGTGGAGCAGCTTTCAGGGAGGAGAACCTCTGGAGGAGGTGGAGGTGGTCTTCAGACTGTGAGAGCTGCTTCACCTCAGAGCTCCTCTTCATCAGCTCAGAGATCTCCTGTTCCAGATCTTTGATGAAGTCTTCAGCCTGTTTCTCTGCAGTTTTCTGTTTGTCTTCGATCTCCTTGATGACCTCCTTCAAGCCTCTCTCAGCAGACTCCTTCAGAGCCGTGAAGATCTGAACACCTTCTGCTTTCTCTCTGTCTGCAGCATCTTTATTGATCTTCAACGACTCTTTCATCTCCTGGATCTTCAGTCGTCTGTTCTGGATCATCCCCTGAACTTCAGCCTCTGTCTTCCTCATTTCTGCCTTCTTTCCTTCACATTCTTCTCTCAGAGGAACAAACTCGTGGTTCTTGTGGTCTAAAACAGGACAGACCAGGCAGACACATGTCTGGTCGGTCCTACAGTACAGCTCCAGAGGTTTATCGTGCTGCAGACACATCCTGTCCTCCAGGTTCTCCACAGGCTCCATCAGCTGATGTTTCTTCAGACGTGGAGCTGTCAGGTGAGGCTCCAGGTGAGTCTGACAGTAGGAGGCCAGACACACCAGGCAGGACTTCAGGGCCTTCAGTTTGGTTCCAGTGCAGACGTCACAGGGAACTTCTCCTGGTTTGGCAGCTTGTTGCTCTGATCTTCTGCTGGCTTCCTCCCGAGCTTCACGTCTGAACTGAGAAACCATCTCTCTGATGAAGGTGTTGATTTCCAGCTCAGGTCTCGTCTTGAACAACTTCTTACATAAAGGACACTGACATGTTTCGTTTCCATCCCAGTGCTGAGTGATGCAGGTCTTACAGAAGTTGTGTCCACATGGTGTGCTGACTGGATAAGTGAAGACATCCAGACAGATGGAGCAGAGGAACTGATCCTCAGACCGCAGGTTGCTGCCAGAAGACATGTCTGAACTCTGAGGACAGGAGACACAGATCAATGATTAACAGGAGTTTCTGATCTTAAGCTCTGAGATGATCTTCTGATCAGGTTATCGCAAGAGAGTACAGTCAGCTGACCAGAGCAGAAGAACATTTGATGAAGCTATTATTCCAGGACCTGTTGTCCCTCAGAGAGGCAGAACATCAGCTTCCAGAAACACTTTCAGGATGAAACCAGATGCTTCCTAACACAAGTTATTGTTCTCAGACTGTCGGCCCCACAGTGCAAAACTAATGACTGGTTTCAACACCTCCAACCAAATCAGACCAAGACATCAATGATCAGAGACTCAGTGAAACACCTCAGACCAGCAAAGGTCCAGCTGAACATCTGCTCTCAGTTCAGGATAGTCCAGAGAAATTACTGAGGCTGTGGCAGAGGTGATTGTTCTCCTCCACAGTAAACATGTCTGAGTTTACAGGTCACTCAGATGTTGGACCGGCATCCAGTCCTCCTGGACTAACTTTAGCCAGACCGTAACAGCAGAGGGACAAACATGGACCAACCAGGGACAACAGTGAAGAAACACAGTGAACATTATCAGCTGGACTCACCACTGCTGGACTCAGTTGTTGAGGAAGAAAAGATGAACTAAGAGACAAAAGGAGAAATTAGTCTTGACTGCGGCTCTGCTGTTCTTCACTAACTTTTACATTCTGTTCTTGGAAAATGACTCAAACTCGTCTTTCCAGTGTTGCTCCGCCTCTAACTGCACCTGTTTTTCCTCTCTGTTTTCTGTGTTGTTCTTCAGATTCAGACTGTGACTCAGGAGTTTGGAGTTTTCCTTGTATGGAGGATTGCTGGTTCATGCCCCAGATCCATCAGTCTGAGTCATTGTGTCCTGGGGGAGGACACTTCTCTTGGTGTTGGCCAGAGGTGCTGATGGTGCAAAATAGCAACATTGCTTCCTTCAGTTTGCCCCTGGCTACAATTGTAGCTGGCCTTCGCCAGTGTGAGAATGAATGAATAATGGAATTGTAAAGCGCTTTGAGTGTTTTGAAAAGCGCTATATAAATGCAATACATTAATATTATCTAGTTACACACGCCTGATACTGTATGAGTTCCTGAGGGAAGAAGATTCTTTTGCAGTGTTTCTCTTTTCGTAAATTGCATTTCCCACTGGTTAAAAACTTCAAACTAAATCTTTAAATAAATAAAGCATCACTTTGTGTTACAGTTCCAGTCTGAATGTCTCCATCATCTTCTACGGCTTACATTTTATCCTTTTTGCTTCACATGAATCACAGGAAGTTCAGATTTCTGTAGTTTAACTCTTTCTCTGGCACCAATTCTGCAGAGAATATCTAGAAACTACAGAAGCCTCCAGGCCGGTTTCAGTCTCTATTTTTCAAAGATTGTTTATCTTCTGAGCTGCCAGGGACATAATTGTGATCTGCTCCATCTCTGGCCCTAGAGGAAGCTAATTCCCTCCACCACAGTCTGTAGATGGAAGCAGCAAAAGTTAAGACAGAAGGAAAAAGAAACAGAAACAGAGGGAAGCATAAATGAACTGATTTATTCAAAGCTGTTTCATTGTGTATTCTGTTTCATTCACTTTGATCAGGTACATGTTACTCAAACAATGCATTTTGATGAAACCAAAAGTCATTTTAATATAATCATCAAAACATTACAATCAGTTTAACTGTTTTCTATCTCAGTAATTCCAGCAGATTGCGTTGATTCATTGACTAGCAGCATGGACTAACATGTAGCAACAGTAGACAGTTGTCACCCTTGTGTCATTGACTTCACAGCAATCTCTCATATTGAGTAGATGACATGTTTGGTTTTAAGACTGAATGACAGCACAACAACAGACATGGTCAGTATAGAAATAAAGTTTAGTTTTGTTAGGATGTAGATTGCCTTGGGAGAACCAGGATGGGAGCACCAAGAAACGGGAACTTGGAGCTAGAGGAATGGTAAGTAAAAGGTTATTAAGTGTTTTGAGAGGAGATGTTTTAATTTTAAATGATGGCTTACAGCTGGAGAAGGATGACAGAGCTTGGAGGGAGGTAAGTTGGATTCTGCAAACTGGGAGTTCTTGAGAGCGGATCTTGATTGTTCTTGGTTTGGTTGCAGTTGGAGAGCTGACGGTGGTCTGGGTGAAAGTCCAGAAAGAGGTAAGGAAGAATGTAGTGAGCAATCAGAATATCAATGGATTGGAGAAAAATCTTACTTGAGTTGATGGATGGATTGGCAGACGAGTTACAGACCAGTGAGGAGTATGGAACGATTACCAGACGGACAGCAGTGCAGAGGCTGACCAAGAGGATGACTAGAGAACCGAGGATATCCAGGCTGAAGGTAATTTGAGTTGGAGAATGGAAGCGAGGAAGGTCTGTGAGGAAATAGAAGATAAGGATCCATTGACACAAAGGTAACTTAACTTGTTTAAGACAAAAGCTAGGAGCATCGGCCTAGTACCACGCTAACAGCGAGAATCACCTGCCATCAGCTTGCTTTTGAAGGTGGTGGTTGATGAGGGTGAACGAGGTGCATCTGCTACTGCTGCCTGCCACGCTCTAGAGAGAGAGTTGGAGAACAGCAAAACACAAGCACTCACATAGCCAAAGAAATCCTAATGCTGCGTTCCCACCGCACAGTTTGTCTGCGTCAGGCAACGTACCCAACGCATGAAATTTGATGCATGTACTTTGAGGGTTCAAATCCTTACTTCTGACCAAAAAAAGGGTTCGTGGGCGGGGCTTCTGAACTATGGCGGATCATATTGAGAGAGTGGCTTGGCTGTTTTTGCTAGATAAAGCTAGACAATATCGGGTGCATCGGCGCCCATTCTTCAGATGCGTTCTGAGTTTGGGGAGTTTAACCATTTGCTCCAGGAGCTGCTTATGGATGAGGTTCGCTTATAACGCTACTTCCGTCTGTCCCGCGCCTAATTTTACGACCTCCTAGGCCGCATCGGAGCTCAAATCTCCTACCAAGACAACAACTACAGATGCCGCGTTCCTCCTGTGGAGCGCCTGACCACCTGTCTTTGGTAAGTGTTATTTATGAATTTCTAAATCTCCGTTTGTTGAAAATGTTTTCACTCGTCCCGCGATTCATTCAAGATACTTGGTGACATCACTACAGTGAGACGCTCAGATTGGTTGACGCACAGCCTCAAGTGCGTAAAGTGCTGCAAAAGTTCAGCTAGCTGAATTTCTGCGTTGCTTGCATTTGCTACGTTACCGCTTGCAAGTAACACTTGAAATGGTGACGGAACCAACGTACACAATGCACCGCAGAGACTCTGACGGACCTCTGACGTACTCAACCATAGACTTTACATGTAATCTTGCCGCATCTGACACTGGCGTTTGGGGCGGTGTGTAACAATACTCCACACCTAACGGACGCATCCCTGTGGCCGACCAGAAGTGGAAGCGGCAGAAGACTCAAAGTCAGAAATGAACTGGTCATGATCGTAACCCTCCCAGTCAACTTAATATTGACGGCCACGGCCCCGAGGACGCACATCAAGGATCCGACGAACAGTGTATTTTGCATGGCCGTCAATAGTCTGGGCGGGTGGAGGGGGTTCGGTTCGGTTCGGTTGGGCACAGGGAACTGGAGAAGTCAGGTTTGATTTTGGAGACATGGCATATGGAGTGAACACGGAGATGAGAAGGCAGTTTGAGCTTAACAGTAGAGGGAGTAATGACCAAATCAATGGGTATAGACCTAGAAATCGAGGGGAGAGTTTCTTGGACTGATTTTTGAGTGGGAAGTCTTTAGAAGAGAGCCAGACATGTTAATGAGATGATGCTAAAAGTGACTGAGCATCCTCCACTAAGTCTGGTTTTGACAGTGTTCCTCTGAACTTAGCAATGTTTTTCAGATGGTAAAAAGCTGTTGATGTTATTGCTTTGATGTGGCTGTTTAAGTTCAACTCCGAGTCCATGATTTCCCCTAGATTTCTGACCTGATTTTTTGGTTGAAGACAGAGAGACTCAAGATGACTGATAACACTTTCTCTTTGTGTCTGTGGGCCAAAAACAATGATCTGAGTTTTGTCTGAGTTAACTGGAAAAAGTTGTTTTGCATCCACACACTGATCTGTTCAATACAGTGACAGAGTGTGTCTATAGGCCCATGTTCACCTGCCGTCAGTGACACGTAGATCTGAGTGTCATCTGCATTGTTATGGTAAGAAACATTATTGCTGTTAATTCGCTGACCCAATGGAAGCATGTACAAGTTGAATAAAAGTGATCCCAAGATTGACCCCTGGGGGACTCCACAGGTCATGGGAATTTTGTCTGAGACACAGTTGCCAATTTCGACAAAGCACGTCCTGTCCTCGAGATATGACTTGAACCAGTTTAGAGCAGTACCAGAGATTCCCACCCAGTTTTCTAACCTGTGAAGTAAGATCACATGGTCCACTGTGTCAAACGCAGCGCTCAGGTGCAGCAGAACTAAAACTAAGACTTTGCCTGCATTGTTGTTCATGCGGATATCATTTGTCACCTTGATCAGAGCTGTCTCAGTGCTGTGGTGGGGCCTAAAGCCTGACTGGAAAGTATCAAACACATTGTTAGACAGGAGAAAGTAAGTGAGCTGACAAGAACTACGTATTTACCTCTGGAAGTAGGAAGTCCGGTGATGAAATCTAGAGCAATGTGGGACCAAGGATGGACAGGAATGGAGAGAGGTTGGAGTAGACCTGAGGGAGGCTGATGGAAAGATTTGTGACAGTAACAGGTATGGTAGGCAGAGACATACTCAACAACATCTTTGTTCAAGGATGGTCATGGAAAGTTCTGTGGCCTCCAACCAGTGTCTCCATTCTTCCAGAGCTAGTTTGATAGCAAAAAGTTCTCGATCACCTATTTCATAGTTCCTCTTGGCCTGGGAAAATCACTTTGAAAAGAAAGCACAGGGGTGTAACTTTTGGTCCTGAGGGGATCTTTGGGATAATACAGCTGAATCTGAAGCATCAGGTTTTAATACAAACTGTTGGGATGGATCTGGATGGAAGAGTAGGGGGTTTGTGTGAGCAGTTCTTTTAAATGGTTGAAAGCTTGGTCAGGCTCTGGAGTCCAGTGATACTTCTTGGTGGAGGTGAGAGCAGTGAGTGGTATGGTGATCTTACTGAAGTCTTTGATGAAGCGACGATAAAATTTGGCGAACCCGAGGAATTTTTGAAGCTGTTTTCTGGAGTCGGGGGTAGGCCAGTCCTTGATTGTTTTGGTTTTCATGGGGTCTGCACTCACCGGTCCATTCTTCAGAATGAAGCCCAAGAATAGAATGGATGAGACATGGAATTTACATCTTTCTGCCTTGAGTTAGAGGTGGTTTTCCATTAGACGTTGGAGCACTTGACGAACATGGTTTTTGTGATCTTCCAGATTCTTTGAAAATATTACAATGTCATCCAAATAGACGAAGACAAATTTGTGGAGAAAGTCTCTGAGAGGTTCTGAAGTACGGCGGGAGTATTGCAAAGACCAAAGGGCATTACCAGATATTCAAAGTGTCCAATATGGATCTTGAAAGCAGTTTTCACCTCATCTACGTCTCTAATCCGACCCAGATAGTAAGCATTACAGAGGTTGAGTTTAGAAAACATGGTGGCCTTGGCGACGGTTTCGATTGCTGAGGAGAGTGGAAGTGAGTACTTATTTTTGATGATGATTTTATTGAGTCCACGGTAGTTGATACAGAGGCAAAGGGTTCCGTCTTTTTGGAAACAAAGAAAAAAACAGCGCAGAGTGGTGAGGATGATTGTCTGATTATACCTGCATCTAAATCTTAGATGTATTTTTCCATGGCTTCTCGTTCCTTAAAGGGACTATCTCAAGCTATTTTACAGCTTTCAACTTTTGAGATAGAAATGCTTAAGATAAAATGTTACAGTTGGTGTTATACAGTAGTAATTGGGCTTGAAATTTAACTTGAATCCTGTAGTTAATGCTAGACCCTGAAGTGAAACTCTCTAAAAACCCGCCTCCTGCACCCCCTGTTACGCTCTGCTGCGCATCAGAGCCGAGAGCAGATCAGCCCGAAACAAACTGTGCTAAGCTTCATCACAAACAGTATTCTCACAAAAAATTTGAAAAGCACAGAGTACCACAATGACACTCTGTTATATTAAGGGCTCAGAAGTTTGGCTATTTTTTTTTTGTAGAGAACAGAGTCAATAAAGCCTATTTCATTTGCCAAAATTCCAGGCTTTAGACAGAGCCCAAACCAACACAGCTGCGTCCACTAAGCAAATCTTTCCACTCCAGTATATCAAAAAGCTGTGGGTGTTGTTTGCACCCTTTTACTGAACATTCTGAGATGCTACAGATCAATTAATTAATCACACAATGCTGTTATAAGATCACCTAAGCAGCCTGATAAATGGCTAACACACATTAGCATTAACATGTAGCCGCTTACCTCTCTGTCCATCAGCCGTCTTTGTTCTTTGATCCCGCTGCTGTTCTTTAGGAATGTAGAATAAAATCCTGTAATCCATGCAGCCAAACGGGTGTTTTCATAGAGAAAATTAAATTCCAACAAAAAAGTGTTTTAAGCTGCCAAAAACCGAAGCAGCCATGAGCTATCAGAAGGAGCAGGGTGAGTTTGAACTCTAGCAGAGGTAAGACGCTCTGCCTGCTGGGGCAGTACAGACGCCTCTAGCACTCAACTTTCAACTAGTGATGTCACTAGTTGAACACTCAGTTGTTTTCTAGGACAAGAAGGGGCAGCTGCTCAGAGAACAGAATTCTGGAGGATTACTCAGACAAGCATGAATTAAGCCAAAAACCCCTCTGGTTGGTATTGAGAAAATTGCATTACCAGATGGTTGAAAACTCCAAAACCTTGATTTTGCATGATATAGGCCCTTTAATAGAAAGGTTGAATAGACGACCTGAAGGGAGTGGAGCATAGTGTTGTTTTTGGTGGCCTGTTTTAATTTTAGTTTTAGTCTAGTCTTTGTGTCAAGCTGTCATTTTAGTTTGTTATTAGTTTTAGTCATGTTCACAATCTTTTTAGTCTAGTCAAGTTTCAGTCAAGTAAAAGTCTGAGCATTTTAGCCTTATTTTAGTCAGAATTATACATGACTATTTTCGTTTAGTTTTAGTCAACGAAAACTGATGACATTTAGTCTAGTTTAAGTTCATCAAAATTGTATTTTAGTCCCTTTTTTAGTAATGCAATTTTATCTAACCCAGTCAGTATAGTATAAGTACCTTGTATAGACAAAACAAAATTTTGTTTTAGATAAATCTATTTCAAACAAGGCTCTTATTATATTATTGTTAGCTTAGGCTTGACTTACCTCAATTTCTTTATGTAATGCCTTGAGATGTCTCTTCAAGTTTGTTGTGTTTTTCCCTGTGATTTTGTGGCCGCACTTCTCATCTTTTACCAAACGTAGGGGTGCACCTTTTCTGTCCCGATACCGATGCCTGGGCTTTGTGTATCGGTCGATACCCGATACCAAGCCAATACTATTGTTGAATTAATAAAATGTATACCTTCCACCTGATACTTTTCTTCAAGAGACTAAAGACACCAGAATTTACAAATTTTACATAACTAAGACAAAATAACAGATGTAAAATATAAAATGACAGCAAAACTAAAATTTCAAGTGAAAAAATAACATTTTTTTGTGAATTCATTGCAGATTTTCCACATTTTAAGTATCAGTTCATGGTATTAGTCAACTTATACATTAATCAACCGATACGATACATGTACAATAGACGATATCGGGTATCTTCTAAAAAATGCTGCTAGTGGAGCTTGAGGAAGTGATGTCACCTACGAAGGAAACGGGCTCTGGACACAGGAAACAGAAAGACTACAAAATAATAATAATATAACGCGACTAAACTAGAGAAAATAACAGTTAGTCTCTCGTCTCATTTTGGCCAACAAAAATAGAGAGCAATTTTAGCATAGTTTTTATTTAGTAAACCACAATTAGTCTCACTTTTATTCGTCAACAATATTGCATTATACAATTGATTATAGTCATCGTCGTATGACCAGCATTTATGTTACGTCTCGTCTTGTTTTAGTCACGTGATAAAGGTTCATTGATGACAAGTTTTAGTCATAGTTTTCCTTGAGGAAAGCAACGCTAGTGGAGCACCAGGAAGGAGATCAATAGCACAATCATATGGTCTGTGTGGTGGTAATGAAAGGGCTAGATCTTTTCTGAAAACTTGGCTGAGACCATGACAATCTAGGGGAACCTTAGAGAGGTAGGGATCTGGATCAGGTTTTTTCTTCTGGGTTTTTTTTTCAGGTAAGGCGGATTGTAAACAGTTTTTGAGACAGTAAGAGCTCCAGGTGTCTATTCTGTTGTTTGACCAGTTGATCTGAGGATTACGTTGAGAGAACCAGGGATAACCGAGAACCAGGGAACTTTCCTTAGTAGCTGAGCTGAGGTCCCATGAGATGGAAGTCGGCTCCAAACGTTTTATAATGCTTTTATTGAAGGTGTTTTAGCTTGCTCTATTACTTGCTGGTTTGGAAATTCCACTGAGTCACAGAAAAATACAATCAGAAAAACAAGTACAACTGCCAGAAAGTACATAGGATAACACTACTGAGCATGGAACACATTTACAAAGATAGACTGGTGAGAAAGGCCAATAACATTGTATGTGATTATACTCATTCCCAGGCATCTCATTTTATACTACTGCCATCTAAGCGTTGTTTCTGTCCACCCCTCCTGACCAAGAACAAATCCAAATTCTCTTTTATACCACAAGCCATAAAAGCTTTAAATAAGTCAAATAAGTTAGATGTCCAGCTGGCTGTACTGTGTACTGTAGGGTGTGATGTATATTCTCCATGTTATGTCTGTCTGATTTATGGACTAATTATTTGGTGTCATATGGTTCATGTCCTGTCATGAAGTGCCTTTGTGACTGTGCCACAAACCCAACTGCCTCAAGGGGACAATAAAGTTATCTACAGGCGTCTGTCCAGACCTAACTAGCGATCATGAGCATTTTGCTCAGTCTGTGGATTTTTGTTGGCAAGGCAAGGCAATTTAACTTATATAGCACACTTTCAACACAAGGCAATTCAAGGTGCTTCACATGATTCAGTGATAATGAAACCAAATACATGATTATAGAAGCATGATTAGAGACAAACAGAAACATATAGGTTTAACAGATAGACACAATCAATCAATAAGAAAAGATGATGTAAGGAACAAATGTATGCAATATAGATTAAAAACAGATAAAACACAATAGGTAAAAAAAAGAAGAATAAAACTTAAACCACATCAAATAGTGATCAGAAAGCACAATTTAGGGCTCACAGGCAGCTCTGAATAGTAGAGTTTTAATCTTTGATTTAAAAGAGCCTAACGATTCAGCATTTTTGCATTCTTCTGGAAGTTTATTCCAGATTTGTGGAGCATAGAAGCTGAAAGCTGCCTCTCCTTGTTTAGTTATAATTTTAGGAATGTTAAGTAAGCTAGAGTTGGAGGACCTGATTGGTCTGTTGGGTTGATATAGTGACAGCAGATCTCCAACATACTTTGGTGCTAAACCGTTCAGTGATTTATAAACAAGTAGGAGTATTTTAAAGTCTATTCTCTGAGCTACAGGGAGCCAGTGTAAGGACTTTAGAACTGGGGTGATGTGTTCTACTTTCCTGGTTCTAGTGAGAACAGGAGCAGCATAGTTCTGGAGCAGCTGTAGCTGTCTGATATATATTTTTAGGTAGACCTGTGAGGACACTGTTGCAGTAATCAATCCGACTAAAGACAAACGCATGGATCAGTTTTTTAAGGTCGTTCTGTAACATCAGTCCTTTAATCCTAGAAATGTTCTTCAGCTGATAGAAAGCTGACCTTGTTGTTGCCTTTATGTGACCTTGGAGGTTCAGGTCTGAGTCCATTATTACACCTAGATTAGGGGCCTGATGAGTCGTTTTTAGTTGTATTAGCTGTAGTTGTTTGCTGACTCTGGATCGTTCCTCCTTAGGTCCAAAAAGAAATACTTCTGTTTTGTTTCTGTTTAGCTGGAGCAAGTTACAGGACATCCAGTCATGATTTGTTCAATGCATTCATTTAAGGTCTGGATAGAATCAAAGTCACCTGGAGGTAAGACTCAAACCATTGAAGTGCTGTAGCAGTGTGTCCGATCCAGCTCTACAATCGTTCCAGTAACATTTTATGATCAACAGTATCAAACGCTGCACTGAGGTCCAACAGAACCAGCACTGTGGTTCTGCCGCTGTCTGTATTTATGAGGATGTCATTGAAAACTTTGACTAGGGCAGTCTCAGTGCTGTGATGAGCACGGAAACCAGACTGAAAATGATCTAAGGAGTCGTTCATTGTCAGGAATGTAGTTAACTGTTGAGATACAGCTTTTTCAATAATCTTACTGATGAATGGGAGATTAGAGATTGGCCTATAATTCTGCATCAATGTATCATCTAGGTTGTTCTTCTTTAATAGGGGTTTAATAACTGCTGTTTTGAGGGCCTGGAGGAAAACACCTGACTGGAGGGATGCGTTAACTATTGCATCAGATCGGACTTAATGACGGGGAGAACTTTCTTTAAAAAAGGATGTGGGTAAGATATCGAGGCAGCAAGAGGAGGAGTTCAGTTGTTCAATAATTTCATCAAGATCTGATTGATTTAGTTTCTTGAAGTTTGACATTTTACCTGCATTATTTTTACATGGGAATGAAAATGGTGGTGGGTTGGTTGCTGCTTTACAGATTGATCTTCTGATTTCTAGAATCTTTTCAGTGAAGAAGTTGGCAAATTCACTACAGGCCCTAATGGAGTGTAGCTCATGAGCTGCTGTCACTGGAGGATTGGTTAGTCTTTCAACTGTTGTGGATAGAGTCCGAGCGTTATTAATGTTTCTGTTAATGATTTCAGAGAAGAATGTTTCTCTTGCAGTTTTCAAAGTTAAGTTATATTTGTTCAGCCTGTTTTTGTAGATCTCATAGTGAACCTGGAGTTGAGTTTTCCTCCATTTTCTTTCGGCCTGGCGGCACTCCCTTTTTTCACTATGTACCAGAGGATTGTTGGTCCATGGAGACTTGTTTCTACCTGAGACTACTTTTACTTTAGTTGGAGCAATGGTATTAATGATGTCTGAGACTTTAGAGAAAAAGTTATCTACCAGCTTGTTAACAAAATGTTTTTTGGGGGGTGGGGGTGGTGGGTGTTGGGTGGGTGAAGTAGAGCAGTAAATTTGTTTAAAGATTTCCGCTGAGCTGTCAACAAGGGAGCGTTTTTTTACTATTGTCTTATTTTGATTAGATAGTTTAGCCGGGATCATTTGTAGTCCCATGTCGAAGAGAAAGCCTCTCTCATCGAAGAATGAAGACCCCGGAAAAGCTGAACACTGCAAGGAAAAACACGGTGGAGTAGAACAAAGGAGTGTGGGAAGCTCTGCAGGAGAATGACGCTACAGACAACTCCCAACAGCGGCTTGTGTGGATAAGCCAATGCTAATACTAGCCAGGTGTGGTGGGCTATAAATACGATCTGGGTATTTATTAATCGCTAAAGCCCAGTGTAAAAAACCTATGTTGACAAATTGGCTTTATTAATAAGTATTCTGTGTGTGCGTATTTCAGATGACTGCTCTGCGAAGTCGTTGCGGCCGACTGTCGGTTTGGTTGTTTAACTGGGCATTTCAGCGATGGGACATTGTTGTTGTGGGTTTCACCGAAGCTCAGTGGCTGCAGAACTTCAGGATGTCGGAACAAACAATCTATATGTGCAGCAAACTACGTCCAGCGCTGGATCAACACGGCTTTTTGCCTCTGTGTCCCATTAAAGAAAGGAGTTTCCATTGCTCTATGGCAGCGTGACTGTTTTTTAGAGTTGATATCCCATATTTCAATAGTATAAATTCGTATGCATAATGTAGCAAAAACTCTCAGATTGCTGCACTTTAAATTATGTGGTTTAATTGTCGACAATCTGTTTTGTGGTCTCATTGCTGTTAATATGCTGTTGCAATATGATACATATTATCCCATCCTAAAGGCTCTACATTTTATTCAGTTTAAGATGTTTCACTTACCCAGATCTACTGTAATCTAGACATGCTACGAATTACAAACCACAACTGTATAAGTTTGTAATAAAGCTGTGTGCTTTGAAAATGTTTTCAGTTTTTTTAAATCTGCACCACTACGATGTGTTTTACAGATATCCAATCTTTGAGTAGGCTTAGGCTTTTCAGCAGCTTTCAAATTTATGCAATTTACTTATTTAGCAGCGCAAGATGTTTCTACTTTTAACAGCCAGAGCAAATGTTGCTATCAGATTTTAAAATATTGCTGAATCCTGATGCCAGACATAAGGTAAAATGATACCACCAACCAGCGTGTAATGAAACTGAAAAATGAAAATACAAGCATATAACTTGGAAATTTTTATTGGACAGGTATACAAAATGTTCCGGAACAAAAGTCCAGTTGCACATGTCTGTGGGTCATGGTTAAGTCTGCAGCATCCCAGGAAGGTTTGATTGAAGGCAGATTGAAGGCGTCGTGTATAGAAGTAAATCTGTGCCATCAGATTTTGAATTAGAATTTTAACACCGAATTTTTTAAAATCCAATTTTTAACACAGAATTATTATTATTTATTTTTTTGCATCTAAATCAGACTTTGAATTCTATAAGCCATCAAATTTCTAGCACTGAATCTTTTGGCGTATGACATCTTTTTTACAGTGTAAAGAAGTTCGACATCTCAAAAAATTAATTGTAAAAAAATTAAATGTAAAAAAAAATTCTGTGTTAAAAAAATTCAACAACTCAAAAAATTCATTGTAAAAAAAAATCAGTGTAAAAAAATTCAACATCTCAAAAAATTCAATGTCTAAAAAATTCAGTGTAAAAAAATTCAACACCTCCAAAAATTCCATGTCTAAAAATATTCAGTGTAAAAAATATTCAGAGTCAACATCTGGGGTAACAAAGGAGCAGCAATCAATCCCTGTATCAGATCATCTAACGTCCAGCTAATCAAGTTACACTCCATTGGTCATGTGATGACGAAACAGGAAGGTGGTGAAGTTCATGCGAGAAAATTTCTGTCCAATCAGAGGCAAGGAAGGAACTGCTGATACTTACTGATGATTGAGCTTACTGTGGATGATTTGATACAGGGATCGATTGCTTTTCCTTGGTAACCCCAGATGTTGACTCTGAATGTTGTTACACTGAATTTTTTAAAACATCAAATTTTTTTACATCGAATTTTTCAACACTGAATTTTTTTAGACATTGATTTTTTTACATTGAATTTTTTGAAACATTGAAAAAATGTCATAAGAAAAAAAAAATCTGTCCAAGAATTCAATTCAATTCAGTTTATTTATATAGCGCCGTTTCACAACGGATGTCATCTCAAGGCACTTTACAGTTTGATGTCTTTTAAAATTCACAGTCTGATTTAGATGATGCAAAAAAAATGTAGTGTTAAAAATTGGATGTTAAAAAAACTGGCGCTAAAAATTCAAAATCCGATGGCACAGACTTACTTCCATACAGGAATCCTTTTTCAGAATAAGACATTTTGTTTAACATCATCTCGGGTGTCCAGTTATAATTTCATATCTTATCTTCCCTTCTCTCAACAGGAAACTTCAGATAAAATAATAGAACATGTTCCACAGTCTGTTTATTTAATAAAGTATTATTTAACTCTGTGTGAGCAAATCTTAATACAGATATAATTATTTCTTCCTTTCTGTTTTAATCAGTTTTTCTTATTTTACCAACTTTCATTTAAATGTTATGAAATAATTTTGTAGAATAAGCTGCTAGTTTCTTCTTCTTCCTATAGTTTCTGTCATATGAATTATTTTATTGTAACGCGTCTGAGAACAAACTGGTTTATTACAAACTGGTTTATTACAAACTGGTTTATTACAAACTGGTTTATTACAAACTGGTTTATTACAAACTGGTTTATTACAAACTGGTTTTATTACAAACTGGTTTATTACAAACTGGTTTATTACAAACTGGTTTATTACAAACTGGTTTATTACAAACTGGTTTATTACAAGCTGGTTTATTACAAACTGGTTTATTACAAACTGGTTTATTACAAACTGGTTTATTACAAGCTGGTTTATTACAAACTGGTTTATTACAAGCTGGTTTATTACGAACTGGTTTATTACAAGCTGGTTTATTACAAACTGGTTTCTTACAAACTGGTTTTATTACAAACTGGTTTCTTACAAACTGTTTTTTTGACTCTGCCAGTTTGTTATGTTATATATAACACAAGTGTTTTCTCATCCTTCTCATCCATACAGATCCAGGGATCTGTTTAAGCCAATTGCTGCAGTTTGGAGGGTCATAGCCCCAAGTTGTGTGATTACCATGGGTACTACTGTCACCTTCACCTTTCAAGCCTTCTCTAGCTCCCTTTTGAGCTTTTGGTATTTCTCAAGCTCTCATATTCCTTCTTCTTGATGTTTTACACCCTGCTGTTGTCTGCTGGATTGTCTCAGATGACTCTTTGCACAGCCTGCACCTTGGGTCTTGTCTGGTGTGGTAGATCTGGGCCTCTATCGATCTGATGCTCAGAGCTCCTGTGCTGCCAGGATGAGCGCCTCTTTGGTGTCCTGTAGGCCAGCCCTCTCTAGCCATTGGTAGGATTTCTTGAGATCGGCCACTTCAGTCATGTTCCGGTGGTACATCCCATGTAGGGGCTTGTCCTCCCATGATGGTTCCTCCTCCAGCATCTCTTCATCTTTCCGTTGTCTCAAGCATTCATTAAGTATGTCACCTGTTGAAGCCTTGTCCTTGATGTACTCATGGAGCGTGGATGTTTCATCCTGGATAGTCGCTATAACACTCATCAGTCATCTGCCTCCTTCCTTATGGCGTGGGATGGAACCCGCCATGCATGTTGAGGAGGTTTTGCGTCTTAACATCTGTGGTCCGTATCTCATTATTTGGCCAACTTATTATTACTTTTTATGCTTTTATCATATGTTTTGGTTTCGTTCCCACTGAATCATGTAAAGCACCTTAAATTACCTTGTGTTGAAAGTGTGCTATACAAATAAAACTATTCTTTTTAAGCCACCGGTTGCTCACTCTGAGCCTTGTTCTGGTTCTGTTCTGTTGGATGTTCCTGTTCTCTTCCAATGTCTTCGTTTGCCTGGTCAGGATGAAGGATTGCTTCAATATCAACAACTTGATGTTTACAATGTTATACACATTTCTATACAGTTGGATATAAACTGGACAGGTTAAAGATGAGTTGTAATCTGGAGTTATAGAAATGAACCAAATAGAAATAACTTAAAACGAGTTCTGCAGACAACACAACCAACTAGGTTCATTTATATGTATTTTTATGCTGCTTTTAAGCCAGTATTTATTTCACCTCTTTTCACTTTTGACATTAATTATATGATGGTGGATCAATTCTGACCTGTGTCCAGGTCTTGGTGGGTGGAGCAGCTTTCAGGGAGGAGAAGCTCTGGAGGAGGTGGAGGTGGTCTTCAGACTGTGAGAGCTGCTTCACCTCAGAGCTCCTCTTCATCAGCTCAGAGATCTCCTGTTCCAGATCTTTGATGAAGTCTTCAGCCTGTTTCTCTGCAGTTTTCTGTTTGTCTTCGATCTCCTTGATGAGCTCCTTCAGGCCTCTCTCAGCAGACTCCTTCAGAGCCGTGAAGATCTGAACACCTTCTGCTTTCTCTCTGTCTGCAGCATCTTTACTGATCTTCACCGACTCTTTCATCTCCTGGATCTTCAGTCGTCTGTTCTGGATCATCTCCTGAACTTCAGCCTCTGTCTTCCTCAGCTCTGCCTTCTTTCCTTCACATTCTTCTCTCAGAGGAACAAACTCGTGGTTCTTGTGGTCTAAAACAGGACAGAGTGAGCAGACACATGTCTGGTCGGTCCTACAGAACAGCTCCAGAGGTTTATCGTGCTGCAGACACATCCTGTCCTCCAGGTTCTCCACAGGCTCCATCAGCTGATGTTTCTTCAGACGTGGAGCTGTCAGGTGAGACTCCAGGTGAGTCTGACAGTAGGAGAGCAGACACACCAGGCAGGACTTCAGGGCCTTCAGTTTGGTTCCAGTGCAGACGTAACTGGGAGCTTTTCCTGGTTTGGCAGCTTGTTGCTCTGATCTGCAGCTGGCTTCCTGCTGAGCTTCACGTCTGAACTGAGAAACCATCTCAGAGAACAAAGTATTGACCTTTAGCTCAGGTCTAGAGGGGAAAACCTCCTTGCACAGAGGACACCTGTAGGGAACATTAGCATCACACTTTCTAGTGATGCAGGTCTTGCAGAAGTTGTGTCCACATTGTGTGGTGACTGGATCAGTGAAGACATCCAGACAGATGCAGCAGAGGAACCGATTCACAGACCGCAGATTGCTGGCAAAAGACATGTCTGAACTCTGAGGACAGGAGACACAGATCAAAGATTAGCAGGAGTTTGTGAAGCTCTGAGATGATCTTTTTATCAGGTTACAGGCAGAGAGTTCAGTCAGCTGACCAAAGCAGAAGAACATTTGATGAAGCTGTTATTCCAAGTCAAGTCAAAGTCAAAGTAGCTACTTTATTTGTCCCCCTTGGGCGAGATTTGCCTTGAACAGAGGGGAGGTGAGGTTCACCCATACAGCCCATTACAGACACTTAAAAAGACCACATGGTCTTTTTAAGTGTCTGTAATGGGCTGTATGGTTCTGCTACATGAACGCAAAGCATATCATAACAAAATCACCAAACCTGCTTCTAAAATTACTTAATTCCAACCTAAAGAGTAGAAAAATGTGACAAAGCATATCTTTTTGTTTTGCTACATCAAACATCTGGAATGTTGAATCTAGTTGATGGTGACCGTCCTACCTCTGAGTCGCCGGCTAGAAACAATATAAGCTTATTGATGTAAGACTGAGACAGGTCAGTATTGTGTTTGCTGTGACATGATACTGTCCTCTTGTATGCTCAATTCAAATCATATTAAAACCTCTGAAAACGCTTAAAGGAATCTCTCTCATTTATTAAAGTCTAAAATCCGACAACATTTCTGGCGCCCAAACGTTTTTTTCCGGCTTCCAACAGCGGACTGGGTTTCCACAGGAGAACCAGGTCGTCTGGACACTGACCGACCTTTGACCTCCCATCTTCGGAGAAGCGGGGATTTGGTCCTTCGTGGATTTCCGTACGCTGTCTGGAAGGACGCATGCCCTGGTGAGAGAGATTTGCTCTTTTAACGGTAAAGAATGTTTGGAATTTGTGCATTTCTGGATTTCTAAATGGAATTTCCAGATCGGGGTAGTCTTGAAGTTGCAGAGATAGAAAAAAATTGTGCAGAAATTAATCTTAGAAGGGGAAAAATTACAATCCAAGGCTTTCTTACGAGGCCCTTCATATAAACTGATTGAAAAACAGAAATGCGTCTTGAAGGTGTGGAAAGACAAATCTGTGGTGTGAGCGGAAGCCGACTTTAAGAAGTTGGCTGGTGGACTAGATGTTTCTGGAGACATCACTGGACGCTGCGATAATAATTCACTAGAACCCAAACACAAAAAGTATAAGAATCGTTCTGTTAAATTTCCTGCACACAAAGACACTCAGCCAAAAGCCGCGGCGGAAGCATGAGGTCAGGGGACAAAGGAACTAGTTTGCCAAGCTACAATGGAGGACGCTAAACGCCACGTTGACTGCTTGAAGGACCTGTTGGATGGTTCGGACGCAATAGCAAGCGGAGTAGCAGAGTCTGTTGAACAGCTTTTGCCTCCACCTCTGGAGGGGTTACCGGAGGAGCCTACGTACGACTCGCAACGCAGAGCGGTGGGCGACGAAGCCACTCCGGCAGCCATTTTCTGCACCAGCAGTCAAGACTCAGCAAGCGGTCGCTTGTGACTACTGCAAGGTACGAACCACTGAAAACGAGCTTAATGAAGTTGTTCAAACTCTACCAATGGTTAAAGTTTCGGCGGATGGTACCACGCTTGTTTTCTGGGCGTGGAGCGACACAGATTGGGGCAACGTCATGGCGGATCTACCACCAATTACCGGTAATGGCTGAGAGTTCGCGAGAGAATTTTAAGAATTATGCATGACGTTTAGGCCCACCAGTGGAGAGATCCGTCGGATTCTGAAACACAAACTCAAAGCCACGGACGCTGCAAAGCTGAAGTACAGTCTGCCCGGAGCGTGCCTACGTGCGACGCTTGTGGCTAATAGAGATGGTTCCGAGCCACAGGTAAGCTATGACTATTTTTCTGCTATGACTGCACTCTGCAAAGCCAAACTTGACTGAGTTGCAGTCTATCAGACAGAAACCTAAAGAGGACTCGGATGATTTTATTTACAGACTGGGGGAAGCGTTTGAGCTATACAGTGGATTAGAGAAACCGGAAAGAGTAACTTCGCAGGCTCAGTTTATGAGGTGATGCTGTGTGACAGAATTCTTACTGGCTTGCTACCAGTGTTACGTCTCGAGGTCATGGACAAGTATATTGGTTTGGACGCTGGCATGAGCTATACTGAGCTTCGTAAATATGTGATTCACTATGAAAGTCAATTGAAAAGAGAACAAAGTGAGCTGCAGTCCAGGAGAGAAACTGATATTGACAAAGCAGAATTAACGATGTATTCTACATTTACTAAAGATTGCAGGAGTGGACCGAGCCAACGTCAGCCCTTGTGAGTATAGGAGAGGGGGCAGACAACAGCAGAACACGAACGGCCGCCATTTTTCCCCAGACCGGCGCAACAACCACAACAATAACAGACAGTCAGATGATGACGACTGTTGTTTTTCCTGCGGGGGGCGTGGTCACCGGAGAAACCAATGTACCAGGAGGCGGAGTCGTGGCTCACGCAGGGGACGTCAGCAGGCTGATTGATCACAGGGGCGGAGCTCTAGTTCTATGCAGGAAGGAGATTTCTCCATTTCACCAGCAGATGGAGTTGGAGGTCTGACACACACACACAAACACACACAGACCACAAACAGACACACATGTTCACTTTGAAAGTGATGATCAATCTGTTTTTTGTAATGATTCACATTTTGAAAGTGATAATCAATCTGAATTTTACAATGTTATACATTCTGAATGCGATAATCAGTCTGAATTTAGTGATCAAGCACATAGTCAAAGTGACAATAATTCTGATTTTTCTCATGATTTTGTTGAAGAAAATGTTTCTTGTAATGAACAACCTGGTGAAGGAGGAGTTGTTTTTTGTGATACAATTCCTGATGCCAGCAATGAAAATACTGCAGCTTCAAATGTGATTGCCAGCAATGAAGAACTTGCTTCCTGCATTAACCATTCAGATCAAAGTTCTAACCCTCACACTTTGATTACAGAAGCCATTGCACATTTAGAACAACAATAAACGACACTAACAGGTACGTATGCACATCTGACTTCTGATGCGTACAAAGCCTTACCAATGCGGTCTCTAACTGTCTCAGGTACAGCAGTCGAATTTATGGTCGATTCAGGAGCAACACATTTAGTTTTGAAGCACACAGCCTTAGACCCACCTCCGAGACTCAGTGGAAACCATGTCTTCTCAATTTCAGCATCTGGTCAGATTGTGAAAGAACGCTTCAGCTACCCTCTCCGTTGTCAATTAGGAGATGGGCCAGCTTTTAAACATGGATTCTTAGTCTCTGAGCAATGTCCTGTGAATTTATTAGGCAGAGACCTGATGTGCAAACTTAACATTTCTCTTTTGTCATCATCTCAAGGCATTGAAGTTGTTCCTGCACAGGAAACACTAATCCTGACAGCAGTGAAACACACGCCTCCTGATCTCACACTTGAATACCAGTGGAAGCTGTTAGCAGGTTCCACGACCGATCTCAAGGAAATTTCAATCAAACGCAACTGCACTTGGTAATTTGTCTTGGAAGATGTTTCGCCTCTTATCCGAGAGGCTTCATCAGTTCACGCTCGCCGCTGACCAGGCTGGGACTGGTCCAACTAACTGGTGTGGAGACTCAGCTATTTAACCTCTTGGAGGGCTTTTACAAGAATCATTATGTGATTGGAACCTTTGTGCTCCATGTCTTAACGACGGTCGTTGGCGTGTCGCCTATTGGTGGAGGTTAGGTTTCGGCTTCATTAGTGCCCTATTGTGTTATAATGACAGTCGTTGGAGTCACAGTTATTTTTCTTATTAGAGGTTAAGTTGTTGGGTCTCCTGGGTAGGGATGAAAGGGCAGCATTGTAAATCGGAGATTTACAACCTGCTGGTCATCCGGCTCCACGGAGACCTTTTGAACATCTGATGATGGACTTCATCGAACTTGAACCTGCTGAAGGTAAAAAGTATTGTTTGGTGATTGTTGACATGTTTTCCAAATGGAAAGAAGCGTTCCCCTTCAAAACATGCTGACACTGCTGCGGTGGTGAAAGCTTTGTTGGGAGATGTTTTTCCAAGATGGGGAATCTCAGACAGGATTTCCAGTGACAATTGCAAACATTTTGTGGGCAGGGCTCTTGAAGAGATTGGTGAGTTCTTGGGTGTGAAATTAACTACACATTATGCATACAACCCGCAGTCAGGTGGGGCGGTAGAACGTAAAAATGGGACTTTGAAATCTAAGCTTGCCAAGTGTTGTGAGGAAACAGGACTGTCCTGGGTCAAAGCTTTGCCTTTGGCTTTGTTTTACATGAGGATGAGAAAAAGAGCCAAAAATAACTTGAGTCCTTTCGAGGTTCTCTTTGGGAGACCTCCGGCGGTGGGGTTGAAGCCACCTTAGGAGCTGCATCTCACTACAGACCTCTGTTAGGATGCTATGATTTCTTACTGTCAAAATCTCTCTAAGACTCTTGCACAGGTGCATCAGCAGGTGAAGGACGCCTTGCCAAAAGCAGCTGCTGGACCACTTCACCCAATCAGACCTGGAGACTGGGTTCTGATTAAAGAGCTGAGGAGACGATTCTGGAGAACAAGACGGTGGCAAGGGCCTTTTCAGGTGTTGCATGTGACCTACACTGCTGTGAAAGTCGCTGAGAGAACAACTTGGGTGCACGCCAGTCGTTGCAAGAGAGTGACAGGACCGATTCTGGACAAGCCGACAACTGCTGAAGCAGAAAAACAGAGTAGTAGACTCTGAAACAAACACTTGACTTTTATAGCTTTATCATTCATCTAATTATCACACGTAAAGAAATGGAGAAGATGACACATCTGTGGCTCCAGATCAAAAAAGACAGACATTTATACTTTCTGTGTTTTATTTCTTGTTAGGGGGCGTCATTCGACTCTGCAGCAGGGAGGAAAGGTCACCTGAGCTGGACTGATGCAGAAGGCACCTCGGGGCCTGACAGACTCAATCCGACGAGATGGAAATGGAAAAGAAGAGCTGAATGGAGATGAAATAGGTATGGACTTGCTTGATGACCTCAAATTATATGAGTGATTAGTTTACAGGCTAATGACGACTTCCTTTAAATCACTTTGTGACTTAGTTTGTCTGATGTTTTTTTCCTGTGACTAATGTCTTGTGTTCTTCCATGGGAGTTTAGCAGTCTCCTTCCAGGAGACCAATGACATTGACAGAAAAGAGGGGTTTGATTTGATTTTTTTTATTTCATTATTACTTTTTTTTGTGAAAATTATTTTACATTTTTCTTCAATTTTCATTGTTATTATTCATTCATTATTCCAATTCATTTATTCAAATCGAGTTCATTTGCAGTGAGATACTTTTTGTTTGTTTTTCCTTTTTCTTTTTTTGTTTTAGTTTTCATTGTTTGATGATAAAGAATGAAAAGTGGGGGATTACAGACTTTTATAGATTTTTAGTTTACAGATTTTTTAGAAATTCTTGAAATTGTTTTTGTTGAATTCTATTTTGATTCTATTTTATGTTTTTTTTATGTTTCATTGTTATGGTTGATTATAATTGATTTGTTTTCTTTGTGTAACTTCTTTAACGGGTCACTGTGGTGCTGAGCAAAGAGGTTCAAAGAGGAGTCAAAGAGATGATTCAGTCATTTAAGGGAAGAGTACACACTCCAAGTTGTGTTGAGAGATTAGATCTATTTAATGTGTACCTGATTGATACTGCCTAACATTGTGCCCTTTTTTCCTTTGTTTTGCAGTTGCGTTTATGCATCCTGACTAATGAGGAACTGAACAACAGTGCCATCTATGGGGGCTAGAGGCCGTCTCAAACTTTTTACCTGCCGAGTCATGAAGAAAAACAACAAATGACACGACCCTATGATGGAGGTTTTCTTATCTTAGGCCACCAGTAGGATTTTTTTGTTTGGGATGTTGTTTAAGTTCAGATAATGTCATTAAGATGGATGCTAAGATTTAATGATTCTGTTAGAGATGATTCAAAGTGACATGGAATGATTGAGAACATTTGAACCACCGTTTTATTGTCTTTCTTTTTGAATACTGCTTGTCTCCTAGGTTAGTTACTGATTAATATTGTTATTGATTATTGATTCTCCTTTATATTTTGATTTATCTTTGAGATTAGATAAAAAGGGATGACTGTTGTGGAGAAATTTAGTTTTATGATTCAGCTGCACTTTGTAATCAACTGTGATGCACATTTACTTAATGTTGTAGAATTAGTTTGAATGTTTAGTCTTATTGAGTGATGCCTTTACCCGAGGCATGGTCAGAGTGTTTTGATAACAATAATCCCCATCTGCCGTTACCAGAGATGACTCTTTGACCAGGCTTTATTAAAAAATATACAAAGTTCATAGCTTCCTAATCTAAGAAAGGCACCACTAAGTCTAGGATTTTTGCCTTGAGAGTTGTGTATTATTAAATAGAATAGATAGACCAAGGTGGCTAGAAACAATATTAGGTTGTTGTTGTAAGACTGAGACAGGTCAGTATTCTTGCGTTTGCTGTTACATGATACCGTCCTCTTGTATGATCAATTCAAATCATATTAAAACCTCCGAAAACGCTTAAAGGAATCTCTCTCATTTATTAAGAGTCTAAAATCCGACTACAAAATTGAAAACAGAAAAAATTTAGGGAATGACAAAAGCGATAACAGTAATTAAAAAGAATGAGCGCAAAAGTTGTACCAGTTATTAATAAGCAAGTCTAAATAGATGAGTTTTAATTTTTTATTTAAAAGCGTTCAGAGTCTCCACAGCTTTGCATTCATCCGGGAGTTTGTTTCAGATATGGGGAACATAAAAACTGAAACCTCCTTTTTCATTTTTGGTTCTGGTTCTAGGGACTATCAGACTAGAACCAGAGGACCTGAGTGACCTGGATGGTTCGTATCGCGTGTCTGTTTTCACCCCATACCATATCCATGATATCAGAAAGCAGGAGAGAAAGTCATCTGTCAGTTTGTTTACTGAATGTGTGTTGGTGGATGTTAGAGATTGGGATAAAGTAGCAGTGTACACCAGTTTAAAGATTTCAGATGAACTTTCCTTGCAGAGGCATTTTTTTAACATAGTGGGTTGTTTTTTTACAGTGATTAGAAATGTTAGCTAAGATGATGCTTTCAAATGAGATACATAAATGGTCAGATCATGCAATATCAGTTAACCGCAATGTTGGAGATTTTTAAGTCTTTGCTAATACGTAGGTCCAGAGAGTGTCCTCGATTGTGTATTGGTTATTTAATCCATTGGCTTAGGTCAAAGTTATGGAGGGTATCATTTAATGATTTTGTTCCGCTATCTTGGGCGTTGTCAATATGAGTGTTGAAATCTCCCACAATTATTAACTGGTCATAGTCTATACATATTACAGAGCAAAGGTAAATTAAATCATCAATAAAGTTTGCATTCAGTTTTGGTGCTCCATATATGTTTAGAAATATGACTGTTTGCTCATTTATCTCAGCAGTGAGATATTCAAAGGAATCGAATACACCTAGTTATACCTTTTTAAGGTTTAGAGAGTTTTGGAAGATGCAGCTAGGCCTCCAACTCTTGTGTTTTTTCTGATCTCACTAATATAGTAATAATTTGTGGAGCAAGTTTGTATTAGCACACCTTGTTCTGTATCTACTTCTAGCCAAATGTCTGATAGAAACAGCATATGTATATTTTGTGTGATAATAAAATCATTGATTGAGAGGGACTTTCCTGATAGAGACCTAATATTTAATGTAGCTATTTTAATAATTCTTTTGGCGACAGATTACTTTTTGGAAAAAAATTTTGTTGAACTTTTATTGTGGCCTTCTTGGACAGGGCTCCTTCGCAAAAAGAGACTTGTTCTCAAAGGATTTCCCTGGTTGAAAAATTAACAGGACAGGTGATCAGAGGAGAACTGTTGCTACTTTCATCATTATTGCAGGGACTGAAGAATGGGTAGATGTTATGAGCGAAGCAGCAGCCAGTAAAAGAGTAGATCAGAGCTGCAGCATCTACATCATAGAAGGAGACCAGACCCTCCTCATAATCCACAAACACCCCCACCTTCTCAGGACCAGGATGGAGACGGAGACGGACTGGAGAGTCATCAAGAGCTTCCTACTCATTTCTATTTCTCAAACCAACAGTCCAGAAAACATTTTGTTTCAATTTTTCCTTTAACCTGCCTGAAGAGAAACTCTGCGGGCCTAAAAGACAAACGTCAGAAGAAAATCTCTCTGGATTACCTGGAAGATTCTTCCTCCCATCTCCATGTTTCACCTGTTTTCCATCATCAGACAGGATGAGTTTAGGATGAGCTGTTTTAGGATCCAGAGTCACATCCACTGCATACTGCTGGACCCTCTTCATCTCAGCCTCCATCATCTTCTCCTCAGGCCTGGTGACATGTGCCTTGTGCAAATGTATCGACCAAGTCAACCAACAGAGGTTGCTATGGCTTACAGGCAATGCAGACACTGGTATTCTTTACTCATGACGATGAAAAGATGTCAAGTGAAACCATGAATTGCATCTCATCGTTCTCACCAAGCTGAAAATCCCATAATTTACTTCCTTAATACTTTATAAAAGCTTTTCCACAAAACGTGTTTTCATGTATGTGGAAGGTTTGTGCAAACATAACTGAATTGTTAAAAATGTTAAGTATTCTTTCAAAAATGTAGTTTTTTCAGTATACGTTCATGTAATAAAGTTTGAGATATTTTTTAAACACATTATATATTACACATAATTATATTATAATGAAGTGTTGATTTTTTCTAAGATTTTTGTTTTTGTTTATTATGAAGCATAGGTAAAATCTAAAAATAACTTTTTAACAGAATAATGACTAACTCTTCTCAAACAAAGCTTCCCCGCTTCCTCTGTGTTGTATTTTGTTTAGGAAGTGTGTCAAAAGGAATAATTATCACACAGTTGAATACTAAAACCCTTTTAACCCTTAAATGACATTCTGGTCCACACCTCTTACCAGTTTGTGGCACTAACGCACCAATTCATTGTTTGTTAGTAGTGAATAATTATCAAGAAGAAGAAGTGCTAAAAAGAGCATACTAACTGGTAGTTATGATATTAACACTCAGAGAAATACATGCAAGAAATTAATTTACAAAGGTTTTTGGCAGCAGAGTTGGCTTGAGGAAGACTTGCAGACTAAATACTTTATTCAATTCCATCCATCCATCCATCTTCCTCCGCTTATCCGGGGTCGGGTCGCGGGGGCAGTAGCCTAAGCAAGGAGACCCAGACTTCCCTCTCCCCGGCCACTTGGGCCAGCTCCTCGGGAGGAATCCCGAGGCGTTCCCAGGCCAGCTGGGAGACATAATCTCTCCAACGGGTCCTGGGTCTTCCCCTGGGTCTCCTCCCGGTGGGACATGCCCGGAACACCTCACCAGGGAGGCGTCCAGGAGGCATCCTGACTAGATGCCCGAGCCACCTCAACTGGCTCCTCTCGATGTGGAGGAGCACGGCTCTACTCTGAGCTCCCTCCGGATGACCGAGCTTCTCACCCTATCTCTAAGGGAGAGCCCAGCCACCCTATGGAGGAAACTCATTTCAGCCGCCTGTATCCGTGATCTCGTTCTTTCGGTCACCACCCAGCGTTCGTGACCATAGATGAGGGTAGGAACGTAGATCGACCGGTAAATCGAGAGCTTCGCCTTTCGACTCAGCTCTCTCTTCACCACGACAGACCGGTACAGCGCCCGCATGACTGCAGACGCCCTACCAATCCGTCCATCGATCTCCCGCTCCATTTTTCCCTCATTCGTGAACAAGACCCCCAGATACCTAAACTCCTCCACTTGAGGAAGGACCTCATCCCCAACCCGAAGAGAGCACCCTACCCTTTTCCGACTCAAGACCATGGTCTCGGATTTGGAGGTGCTGATTCTCATCCCAGCCGCTTCACACTCGGCTGCGAACCGCTCCAACGAGAGCTGTAGATCACGTTCAGATGAAGCCAACAAGACCACATCATCTGCGAAAAGCAGAGACCCGATCCTGAGGTCACCAAAACGGATCCCCTCAACACTTTGGCTGCACCTAGAAATCCTGTCCATAAACGTTATGAACAGGATCGGTGATAAAGGGCAACCTTGGCGGAGTCCAACTCTCACTGGAAACGAGTCCGACTTACTGCCGGCAATGCGAACCAGACTCTGGTTTATTCAATTCAATTCAAAAATACTTTATTGATCCCAGAGGGAAATTAAGTGTTGTTGTAGCTCATTAATTAATTAATTTTTCAAGGAGTTGTTGTAGACGATGATGGCTGTGGGGAGAAAGGATTTCCTGTAGCGGTCTGTGTTGCAGCGAAACTGAAGAAGCCTCCGACTGAAGATACTCTGTTGCTGTAGGACTGTCTCATGGAGAGGATGCTCAGGGTTGTCCATGATCTTTTTAATTTTATGAAGAATCCTTCTTTGCATCATTATCTCGACAGTTGTTCCACAGTCGTCCCCATAACAGGAACCAGCCTTCTTTATCAGGTTATCAAGCCGTTTTAAGTCCCTGGCTCTGATGCTTTTACCCCAACAGATGATGGACGAAGAGATGACACTCTCCACGACAGACTTGTAGAGGATTTGCTGCAAATCTTGAAGGACCTCAGCTTCCTCAGAAAGTACAGTCTGCTCTGTCCCTTTTTGTAGACGTCTTTACTGTTGATTCTCCAGTCCAGTCTGTTGTCCAGGTGAACTCCGAGGTATTTGTACTCCTCAACCACCTCCACTTCTTCTCCCATGATGGAGACTGTCTTTGACTTGTCTCTGTTTCTTCTGAAATTTACAATCATCTCCTTTGTTTTGTTCACATTCAAGGTAAAATGATTGTCTCCACACCGTGCCACAAAGCTTCTCACCAGCTCTCTGTATTCAGCTTCTTCACCATTTCTGATACACCCGACAATTGCAGAGTCGTCTGAGTATTTCTGCAGATGACAGGTCTCAGTCTTAGGCTACGTCCACACTAAGCCGATAAGGTTATACGGGGAGCTAGACGCCTAATGTTATACACTCAACACGAGCTTTTATGCCCCGTTTAAGGTCCGTTTAAGTTCCCATGATTGCGCAATCCCATACAGACCTGTGCAAATACTGGGCATGCGCGAAAAGACGAACGGAACACGCGTATAATCCACGTGACGCCAGCGCCTACATAATATATACAAGAAGCTCTTCAGCACAGTACATATCTGCTTGTTCCGTTAACCGAAGAGAACAATAGCTGCTCAGAAGAAGAGAGAGTTTTTGGTGTGGACAGACGACGAGATAGATTTATTACTCTTCGCTGTTGTCTTTGTCTGTAGTGTTGTATTGTTATTGACGCAGCATTCATTGATGCCACTTCCTTTCGTTATCCGGGGAAGCTGTCCATACTAGCTCGTTTAGCCGTTGAATTAAGATTTACACAGCTCTCTTACCCGGCTAATAGTTATCCGACCACAGACCTTAAACGACGCCGGGTTAGTGTGGACGATAGGGGGTGTAGACTAAATAATTATACGTTTAAGGCATTATCCGGCTTAGTGTGGACGTGGCCTTATACTGGAAGTCTGAGGTGTACAGAGTGAAAAGGAATGGTGAGAGTACAGTCCCTTGTGGTGCTCCTGTGCTGCTGATCAGCTGGTTTGACCCATAATCCTTCAGTCTCACAAACTGTGGTCTGTTTGTCAGGTAGCCATTGATCCAGCTGATTGTTGAGGCCTCCACCTGTGTCTTCAGGACCTTCATGATGTGGGATGTCAGGGCAACAGGTCTGTAGTCATTGATGACTGATGGGTGAGTTTTCTTTGGTACTGGAACAAGGCAGGATGTCTTCCACAACACTGGAACCTTCTCTTGGTTCAGGCTAAGGTTGAATAGGTGCTACAGAATCTCAAACAGCTGCTCTGCACAGGTCTTCAGGACTCTGGGGCTGACACCATCTGGACCTGCAGCCTTGTTCCGGTTCAGTTTCTTCAACTGCCTCTTCACCTGACTTTTACAGATAGGTGCAACCCACACTTCCATCTATCCAGTCCTTCCTGTGCTTAAAGCCTGTGATCTTTTTCATTCCATACCAGACATCTCTTATATTGTTCCTCTGTAGTTTGTTCTCCAGCTTCTTCCTGTAATCCTCATTGCTGTCTCTGATCTTTACTTTTAGTTGCTTCTGTATACTCCTTAATAACTCCCTATCTCCCTCCCTGAAGGCTGTTTTTTTCTTGTTCAGCAGTTCCTTCAGCTCACTGGTGATCCATGGTTTGTTATTAGGGAAGCATGTCACTGTTCTGGAGGGGACAATGTTGTCCACACAGAAGATTATGTAGTCAGTCACACACTCAGTCATGGCATTGATGTCCTCTCCATGCCGCTGGCAAAGAGTCGTCCAGTCTGTGGACTCAAAACAACCCTGCAGGGCTTCTTCAGCTTCATTTGACCATTTTTTAACAGTTCTCTTTGTCGGAGGTTGCCTTTAGTGGTTTATATTCTGAGCAGAGAAAGACAAGATTGTGATCTGATTGTCCTAGCGGAGGTCTTGGTTTGGACGTATAAGCATCCTTTACATTTGCATAAAACAAATCCAACGTCTTGTTTTCTCTTGTGGAGCAGCTGACAAACTGTTGAAATGTTGGAAGTGTAGAAGAGAGCGAGGCATGATTAAAATCACCAGATATTGCCACAAATGCATTGGGGTGCTGGGTCTGTAGCTTAGCAATAACAGAACTGATGACATCGCATGCATTGTCGGCAACGGCTGAAGGTGGAATATAAACAACTGCCAAAATGACATTGGTGAACTCTCTTGGTAAATAATATGGACGTAAATTAACTACCAAGAGTTCAATATCTGGGCTGCAAAGACGAACCTTCACAGTAACATGTCCTGGATGACACCATCTGTTGTTGACAAGCACTGCTACTCCACCTCCTTTTCTTTTTCCACTTCTCTTCAGATCTCTGTCTGCTCGTACAGTCAGAAAGCCAATCAGAGAGACGTTGGAGTCGGGGATATGATCCTGTAGCCACGTCTCAGTGAAGCACATAACACTGCATTGACGATACTCAGGCTGAGACCTTGTCAGGGCTTGGAGTTCATCCTTTTTGTTGGCTAGAGATCTCACGTTTCCCATTATGATTGATGGAAGGGATGGTTTGAATTTCCTCCTTCTCTGTCTCCTTTTTAATCCTGCTCTGCACCCACGCCTCCTCCTTTTCAACTCTTTCGGGATTTGTGGCTTCAGTCGAAGTAAAATTTCAGTTTTTGCCATGCTAATCAGCTGCCCACGGCTGTAAACCAACTTGTTGCCATGGTTACGCATCATAACAAATGAGCAAAAGGGAAAAATCAAAAGCAAAAATCCTTCCAACTTCACACGACAAAAACTCACACAGCAAACAGGTCCAAAAAGTGCAATCCTTCCTCAAGAAGAAGGGGGAAGCAATGTCCAAAAAAACAAAAATCAATGTGTAGCTAACAGAGCCACTCCAACATGCAGCCACCCAGAGCAGCGCAATTCTAGTCTTATTGGAGTACATTAACTGGAAGTAAAATGATTGAGATGATGCCTCTTTGGATGTACAGGTGCAGTCAAGAATGGTGAGTTGGACTTTACATTCTTTTTCTTTCTGAGAGTGTCAGTTTTAGTAGTGAGTAGTAAGGGGAAGAACTGGGCCTGTTGTTGTGTTTACTGCTGTTATTAGGTGGTTTATGAACAACTCTTTATTTTTACAGAGACGCTTGTTTGCTGACGTCTGCTCATGTCCCTCTGAATCAGCACAACTTTACCACAACTCCTGCTGACCGACAATGATCTTCTATAAATGAAAATGTCTCAGTCATATACGTAAGCCTTTCACAGAGGGTCATGACAGTAGCTCAACCGCTGTTCTTTGGGAGAACAAAAACAAACGTCCTGACCACCGACCTAGAACAGAGCAAATATGTAACACAATGCCAATGGGAGGTAAAAATGCTTAAAAATAACATTAAATTGGGCCTGTTGAAAATATGTTGCGGCCCCCCCATTCACTGCCCTTATCTCCATCATGTTCTTCCTGATTTTCTCCCCCAGCTGAGCCAAAGCTCTCAACATATTCTCCTTATATGTTTTTGGAACTCTGACCTCTGTCCAGGTCTTGGTGGGTGGAGCAGCTTTCAGGGAGGAGAAGCTCTGGAGGAGGTGGAGGTGGTCTTCAGACTGTGAGAGCTGCTTCACCTCAGAGCTCCTCTTCATCAGCTCAGAGATCTCCTGTTCCAGATCTTTGATGAAGTCTTCAGCCTGTTTCTCTGCAGTTTTCTGTTTGTCTTCGATCTCCTTGATGAGCTCCTTCAGGCCTCTCTCAGCAGACTCCTTCAGAGCCGTGAAGATCTGAACACCTTCTGCTTTCTCTCTGTCTGCAGCATCTTTACTGATATTCACCGACTCTTTCATCTCCTGGATCTTCAGTCGTCTGTTCTGGATCATCTCCTGAACTTCAGCCTCTGTCTTCCTCAGCTCTGCCTTCTTTTTTTTAGATTCTTCTTCCAGAGGAACCAACTCATGGTACTTGTGGTCTAAAACACAGAGTGAGCAGACACATGTCTGGTCGGTCCTACAGAACAGCTCCAGAGGTTTATTATGCTTTAGACACATTCTGTCCTTCGTGTTCTTCATAGACACCATCAGCCACACCAGGCAGGCAAGAAACCCCAGGACAGTAAGACAAACCAGGGCCTTCTGTTTGGTTCCAGTGCAGACGTAACTGGGAGCTTTTCCTGGTTTGGAATCATGTTCTGATCTGCTGCTGGCTTCCTGCTGAGCTTCACGTCTGAACTGAGAAACCATCTCTCTGATGAAGGTGTTGATTCTCAGCTGATGTATAGTGGTGAATAACTCGTTGCACAAAGGACACATGTAGGGACCATTGCCTTCCCAGTGCCTCATGATGCAGGTCTTGCAGAAGTTGTGTCCGCATGGTGTGGTGACTGGATCAGTGAAGACATCCAGACAGATGGAGCAGAGGAACTGATCCTCAGACCGCAGGTTGCTGCTAGAAGACATGTCTGAACTCTGAGGACAGGAGACACAGATCAAGGATTAGCAGGAGTTTGTGAAGCTCTGAGATGATCTTCTGATCAGGTTACAAGAAGAGAGTTCAGTCAGCTGACTAAAGCAGAAGAACATCTGATGAAGCTGTTATTCCAGGACCTGTTGTCCCTCAGAGAGGCAGAACATCAGCTTTCTGAAACACTTTCAGGATGAAACCAGATGCTTCCTAACACCAGTTATTGTTCTCAGACTGTCGGCCTCACAGAGCAAAACTACTGACTCAACACCTCTAACCAAATCAGACCAAGACATCAATGATCAGAGCCTCAGTGAAACACCTCAGACCAGCAGAGGTCCAGCTGAAAATCTGCTTTCAGGTCAGGATGGTCCAGAGAAATTACTGAGGCTCTGGCAGAGGTGATTGTTCTCCTCCACAGTAAACATGTCTGAGTTTACAGGTATAATTCAGACCTCGGGTCCTTCTGCACTAGCTTTAGCCAGAACATCACAGCAGAAAGACAAACATGGACCAAACTGGGACAACAGTTAAGAAACAGTGAACATTATCAATTGGACTCACCACTGCTGGACTCAGTTGTTGAGGAAGAAAAGATGAACTAAGAAGTAAACAGATTAATTAGTCTCGACTGAGGCTCTGCTGTTCTTCACTAACTTTGACTTTCTATTCTTGGAAAATGGCTCAAACCGGTCTTTCCAGTTTTGCTCCGCCTCTAACTGCACCTGTTTTACCTCTGTTTTGGGTGTTGCCCTTTATATTCAGACTGTGACTCAGAGGTTTCGATTTTTCCTTTTATTGAGAATTGCTGGTTCATGCCCAAGGTCTCAGTCATTGTGATGTTGGACACTTGTCTTGGTGTTGGCCAGAGAAGTGGCAATCATATATGCTTCACATAAATCACAGGAAGTTCAGTCTTCTGCATTTTAACTTTCTCAGGCACCAGTTCCTTTGCTGCCACCTGCTGGGAACATCTAAAAACTACAGAAGCCTCCAGACCAGTTTTAACCTCTATTTTCCAAAAGATTTTTTATCTTCTGGGCTGCCGGCAAAAGACTTGTGACCTACTCCATCTCTGGCCACTAGAGGAAGCATCTTCCCGCCATCACTGCCTGCAGATTGAAGCAGCAAATGTTAAGACAGTAGGAAAAACCACCAGAAACAGAGGGAAGCCTGAATGAACTGATTCATTAAAAGCTGTTACATCACTGCCATCAGGTATGTGTTACTCCAACAATTGATATGGAAAGATGCCATATACATTCCTATGACGATAAGGATGATGCATTCTGCGTTGGAGTTTTAACATTATTTATTAGGAACTGGACAGAAATCCATCTCTCTGGTAATTACTCTCCCCATCTAGACGTGTGTGTTTTCCTCCCTCATCGTAAGCTCTGTGTTCCTCCGAGTGGTTCTGCTGCTGCCATATAAGAGTGTTATCGAGTTTAGACAAAATAGAATCAAGACCTACATCATCCAACTATATCAATGTAGACTCTGCAACATCACTCTGTAACATTCTGAAATATTCCTCTACTGCTCTTACTAATTATTATTAATCACAGAAAAGAACTAATCTTGTGTTCCCAAAACGTTTTTATTCTGCCTTAGTTTATAAGGACATGATCACGTCGGATCATTTAAATCATGGTAACGTTCCCTGATTTCCAAACACTGGGTGAAGTGCCGCTCATATCCGGGAGGAGGATGTGAGAGTGTGCATTCAAGTCACAGGAGAACTGTTTGTATTTTAAGAGAAACATTTAATTTCAGTATTTATATATAGTTCTCTGTTCATCTTGTTTGGACTGAATATCATCTAAAAAGAAAAAACAAAATGCTATTAAATATGCTATAATTTTAAAAATTACCTTGTAGAAATAGTTTGACTTTTTTTATCCGGCAAAAATATCTAGCGCAACCTCTGCATTACTGGATCCTCAGGAACTGGATGAGTCTTTTTACAAGGTGCCACTGGTGTGGTGGATAGGCGTAGCCTTCGGGTCACATGGTGTTGTTATTCATAGTGATTCTATATCACCTGTTGCTCACCTGCAGGGAAAGTATTGAGTGAGCAGATGATGGGGGAAGTCAACTTTTGCTGACCGCTTGAACTCCCCTTTTTTCCCCTTATGTTTTGTTTTAACTCATGGATCTTCTCATCCTTTGTTGTGGTGTGACATAGATTTTAAATAAACCTGTTAATAACTAATAAAGGATCCTAAACTGACACTTGGACTTGGGTGCGTTCAGCGGGCGCGTCGGCATACTCCCCTAATTCAGTTGCTCAGCGACTCAGAGGTAGGACGGTCGCCAAGAACTAGATTTAACGTTCCAGATGTTTTAATGTAGCAAAACGAAAAGATATGCTTTGTCACATTTTTCTACTCTTTAGGTTGGAATTAAGTTATTTTAGAAGCAGGTTTGGTGATTTTTGTTATGATATGCTTTTATGATATGCGTCCTCCCTGCAATTACTCCACTTTAGTGCCCCCCACTTTAGGAACCCCTGCACTACACAATCCATGTTTATGAACCTAAAAAATCCTTTTAATACAATCATCCAAACATTAAAATCAGTTTAACGGTTTTCTATCTCATGAATCCTAGCAGATTGCAGTGAGTCATTGACTGGCAACATAAGGAATGTTTAAGTAAGGTTTTGTCTGGTCAGTGATTAATTAGCTGTCAGGAACCCACACACTTACATATCCCAGCCTTGTGTAATCAGCTCCATGCCTGTCATTGGACAGAACATTAGCTCCAACCAAACAAAACACCTCCACACTTACCAATCATCACTCAGTCATCGTCTCAACATTGCCTAGTACGACTCATCAGCTCGACCAATTATTATTAATGGTTTGCATTTGTATAGCACTTTTCAAGACCCGCAATGCCCCCCTCAAAGAACTTTCCTCTCACTCTCACACTGGTGGAAGCAGCCACAGCTGCCCAGCTGCCATTTCAGCCCCTCTGGCCAACAGAAATGAAGTGTCTTGCCCAAGGACACAACAGAATGTAGCCTGGGGAAGCAGGAATCAAACCCACAATTTCTGGGTTGCAGGCTGTGCCACAGTCACCCTACTAGATCACGAACATCCTGATCATGTCCACCTGCTTCGTCTCTCTACAACTCCAATCTGCCACAGCCCTCGCTTCCAGCAACTTGGCTCCAGCTCCTCTCGGGTCGCCTCTTCTGCTCGTCCCGGTGTTGGCTTGCCTCCCGGCTCCCACCCGTCGACTCGCCACCCCGCTATGGCTCTCCTACATATTTCGAATGCTAGAAAACCTCTTTGCCAGCGCATCCATCACAGGGCTATGACATTATCTTAAGATAAAAAATTTAAGGGTTGCTTTGATTATCTAGTTCACTGTGTTTTTGCTGCATTTTTTAGAATTAAATTCTTGAACTCTTTGGGTATAAACTGTGTTTTGTTTAAGTCTTTGACTGACAAAAGAGTTATCTAAATCCTGCAACGTGAGTTGCTCTGTGCGACTTGACTTTTGTTCATTAGTGCTAATGGCTAAAACAGAGTGACTTTAAACTGTGCTAGATTAGCCCTGCATGCTTGATCTGATTAATGTGGAATGCTTCTGCAGACCTCTGGCACATCTTAAACAATAAAGACTACGTTATTGTCATGCCTCACTCCACACTCAGCTTCCCTCACTCACTCATCATCATCATCACCCTCACCTGTGCCTCCAATCACGCACACCAGATCCTCCTTACCTCACCTCTTTATAACCTGCCACTTCTTTCGCCCAGCTCCTCGCCGCGGTCAGCGACGCAGACGCCGGAAGGTTGCGCCGGAGTCTCCGCCCTCGGACGGTTCGGACTGGGAGGACGCGGAGGAGCAGTATCTGGAGCAGCAGACCTCGCTCGTCGGCTCTCGGCTTGCCTACTGCACTCCTGGAACAGGCCCACGTAGGCATGAGCCTCCATGTCAGCCACGCAGCCGAGGGCACGAGGCACCTCTAACATCTCGCCGCAGACGGCGGCGCCGACGGGAAGTAGTTGCTTCCGGGTCCCCGAAGTTGGCGTCTGCATCGCGCTGCTCGGCCCCGAAGTTGGCGTCTGCATCGCACTGCTCGGCCCCGAAGTTGGCGTCTGCATCGCACTATTCCTCCTTCTCCCTTCTCCAGTCTCTGTTCCCAGAGCCCACAGAGCACCTTGCTTCTGCGTCTGGGTCCATACCTCACACCGCAAATCTCTGACAGTTATTCAAAATTAAATCTTAAAATTAATATTTTAAAGACAGAAAACTAATCTTATAAGTCGCTTTTGAACCCACATTGTCAGTATTCCAAAATACTACCAAAAGGTTGTTCACTGCAGTGACCTATGGGTAAAATTAAATAATTTCTCTGAAACATTACATCCCTCAAAAGTGCTGTTTCTCCACTCTTCCATTACATTGTAATAAAAAACGCAGTTCAACACAATTAGCAGAAAAGAAGATAATATCATAGTTTTAAAGCCTGGAAAGACCTACGTTGTTCCAGTGATCACTACTTATGTAAGAAGCATAGGCCAACCCAACCTCCAACCCGACCCACCAGAGGGTAGCGACTGGTGCAGAATTCAATGGAAAAGTTGGTGAAGGGAATAGAAATGATGAGAAACTGATGGGCAGGTTTGTGTCACCACATGTCTCCGAAGAGCTTGGAGTACTTTGCGGACCCCTTCCACGTGCTCGTCAAAGGTTTTGGCATAGCAAAGGTCATCATCAAGATACAGGAGACAGCAACCATCTCTAAGGGGACCCAGCATTTCTTCTATACTCCGCTGAAAGGCTGCGGGGGCATTGTGATGAAAGCAGTGAGGTGCTCGGAGTCTTGGGGGATGAAAACCCTGATGATATGCTTTCCATACGTCGAGGATACTGAACCAGGAATAACCACCAGTATCCTAGGAAAAGGATGTCAATCTAGGATGATCTTCTGATTCAAGAGACAATGATCCATACAGAGGCGGAGTGTACCATTTTTTTTTTATGCAAACCACTGGTGCAGCACAAGATAACTTTGATTTGACAATCCAGCCTTTCATGAGTAGATCTTGTACATACTCCTTCACCTCTTTGAACAGTGGTTTGGGAACCGAAGAGTAAGCTCTCTGCACTGGGATCTTGTCTTTGAGGGTGATCGACATCTGTAAGCTAGGTATGCATCTGATGTCATGACTGTCTCTAGCAAAAACTGCTCATTCTTCCCGCAGCATTATCTTGATTTTCTTTTGTTCCTCATCACAGAAGTGGCTGAGGTCCACAGGAGGCTGCCACAAGGATGAAGCAGTTTGAATACGTGGTGCTGTTGCTGCATTAATTACTACTGTCCTAGACCTAGAACTCTCTAATGACTGGCCTCAATCACAATAGCCACAGTCTGGATACTACCAAGGGCTGTCTTCCTTGGTATGGTGACAGATGTTTGTTGCTGTTTTTCACAGGTACAAAAACATAAGGTCTCTTTGCAGGCTGTGTTTCTAGTAGGCCCTGCTCAATCTCAAGCTCCGTGAGATGAACATTGTTTCCGTCAGGTTCAAACAAGAGAAGTGGGTCTAATTGATCTACAGCAGATGGCGTTCAACACTGAACCCAGATGACCTGTACAGCTGGGACTGCAGTGTCCTAATTACCCGTTCTTGATGATGACGATTGGTGGCCAGTGGCGGAGCAGAACCTTGTGTTTGGATGGTCGGATGCGATGCAGAACCTTGAGTCTTGGAGGCAGGCGGTGATGCAGGCCCTTATTTTGGTATTGAACTATTTTAATGAAATCGTTAAGTTGAGGCTGGTGGTGTGATGACCAGTAGCAGTGTTGAACCTTGTGACTTGGTGGTCACCAAAGCTGAACCTTGTGGTTTGGAGGTCAGCGAAGCTGAAGCCTAAGCTGAGGCTTAAGCCAGCTGGACTGATGCTGAAGCTTGTGCTCGAGCGAGAGCTGACTAAGCTGAACATTGTGACTTGGATTTTGATGCAGCCGAACCTTGTGGGTTGTATTTGATGGAGCCAAACCTTGTGGCTTTAATCGTGGGTGATCTGTTGCTGGCGCTGAGGCCGGCGAGACAGCAATTGTCATCTGTTGAAGCCTTGTCCTTGATAAACTTATGGAGCTTGGATGTTTCATCCTGGATAGTGGCTCTCACGCTCATCAGTCCTCTGCGTCCTTCCTTACAGCTTGCATACAGTCTGAGGGTGCCAGATTTGGGATGGAACCCACCATACATCGTTAGGAGCTTTGGTGTCTTAACACCTGTGGTCTGTATCTCATCCTTTGGTCACCTTATTATTCCTGCAGCGTATGTGATCACTGGCAGACCAAGCTGTTTATTGCCCTGTGCTTTTTCTTGCTATTGAGCTGTCTTCTTAGGACTTGCCTCACTCGTTGAACGTATTTTAATGTTGTTGCTGTCCCTGTTGCCTGTTCAAGGTTGCCATTTACCTGTGGTATTCCCAGGTACTTGTAACTGTCCTCAGTGTCTGCTATTGTTCCCTCTGGGAGTGAGACCCCTTCAGTGTGGACTACCTTGCCTCACTTTTTGACCATCCTACTACATTTTTCAAGTATGAATGACATCCCAATTTGTTTGTTGTAAATCCTAGTGGTGTGGATCAGGGAATCTATGTCCTGTTCGCTGTTAGCATCCGATTTGATGTTGTATCCATCCAGGTGGCTATCTTAGAATTGCTGAGGCGGTATCGTTAGCCAGTCTTGTTGATTATTGGTTTTAGGGGGTTAAGGCTTATACAGAACACCAGTAGGGACAGAGCATTACCTTGGTAAATGCCACATTTGATGGACGTGGCTTTACAGAGGTCAAATGTTTCCTGTAGTTCTTGACCAGGTTAGCTCATAGCACAACATGGATTTTTTTCCACCACAGTTCCAACTCCAGGTCTGGAGACTGGCTAATCTATTTCAGAACCTTGATATGTTTCTTTCAGAGCCACCCTTTGGTTCTCCTGGATGTGTGGTTTGTCTCATAGTAATGTTGGAAGACCTACCCACCACCCATCTTCAGTGCTCTGACTGAGAGAAGGAGGTTTTTGCTCCATCTTACAGTACATGGCCCCATTCATCCTCTCTTTAATACAATGGAGTCGTCCTGTTCCTTTTGCATAAAAGCCCGAAAGCATGATGTCTCAACCCCCATGCTTTACAGTAGAGATGTTCTTCTGAGGATGCAACTCATCATTTTTTTTCGTCCAAACACGGCGAGTGAAGTTTAGACCATAAAGTTCTATTTTGGGTTCATCTGACCACATAACTTTATTCTGGATCATCCAGATGGTCATTGGCAAATTTATGATGGGCCTGGACATATGATGACTTGAAAAGGGGGACCTTTCGGGGGATTCATGATTTGAATTGAATGTTAATTTCTCTACCATAAGCCATCTCCAAAGGTGTTTCCGAGAATTTGGCAGTACATCCAACCAGCCTCATAGCCGCAGATCACGTGTTACCACATCAGCCCAGGACCTCCACATACATTATGTTCACCTCCAAGATCGTCTGTGACCAGCCGCTTAGACAGCTGCTGAAAAAATCAGTTTGCATAAGTAAAGACTTTCTGCACAAACTTCCAGAAAAAGCCTCAGGGAAGCTAATCTGCATGTTCTTTGTCCTCATTGGGGTCTCAACCTGACTCGAGTTCGTCGTCAAAACCGACTTGAGTGGGCAAATGCTCACATGCGATGGTATCTGGCATGCTGGAGAGGTGTTCTCTTCACGGATGAATCCTGGTTTACACTGGTCAGGGCAGATGGCATTGTTGGATAAGCAGTTTTCTGATGTCAGTGTTGTGGATCGAGTGGCTCATGGTGGTGGTGGGGTTATCATATGGGAAATCGTATGTTATGGATGAAATACACAGGTTCACTTTTATATATGGCATTTTGAATGACAGAGATACTGTGATGAGATCCTGATGCCTATTGTGGTTCCACGCATCCAACAACATCACCTCATGTTGCAGCATGATAATGCACGGCCTCATGTTCCAAGAATCTGTACACAATCCTTGGAAACTTGAAACATCCCAGTTCTTGAATGGCCAGCATACTCACCGGACATGTCACCCATTGAGCATGTTTGGGATGCTCTGGATCGGCGTTTCCGACACTTTTTGCCAATATCCAGCAACTTTGCACAGCGATTGAAAAGGAGAAAGTATAATTCCAACAAATAGGTTGTTTAAGCAGGTAAAACCAGAGCAGCTATGAGCTTTGAGAAGGGGTAGGGTGTGTTTGCTATTCTACCAGAGGTTAGGTAGCTCTGTCTGCAGGGGGTGTTGCAGACACCTCATTTTTTTTTGTTTTTTTCGGAGCAGACACCTCCAGCACCTCATAGTAGAAACATAGTGACTTAAAATAGATTACTATGTTACCACTCAGTCACTTTCATGGAAAGGGAGGGGCAGCTGCTTAGAGAGCAGAATTAAGGAGGGTTAGTCAGACATGCGTGAATTAAGCCAAAAATCAATCTGGCTGGGTTGTTTTTATGAGAAAATTGCATTACCAGATGATCGAAAACTCCAAAAACTTGATTTTGGATGATATAGGCCCTTTAAACTACCTTGTGTTGAAAGTGTGATATACAAATAAAATTGCCTTGCCTACTACTACTACTATTAGTAGCCTACAGCTACTTTTACTACTAGTACTACTACTACTGCAGTCATCTACTCTTAAACACCGGTTGGATGCAGCAGTTGTTCACTCCGAGTCTGGTTTTGGTTGTGGTTCTAATTCTGGGGAGGTTCCAGTTCTCTAACAATTTCTCGGTCTGCCTGGTCAGGATGAAGGACTGCTGTAACATCAATAATTTAATGTTTTCAAGGTTAGACGTATTTCTATACTGTTGGGTATGAAGTAGACCGGTTTAATATGAGGTGTTGTGATCTGGAGTCATAGAAATGAACCAAATAGAAATGATTTAAAACTATTTCTGAAGACAACAGAACCAAATGGGGTCATTTATCATTTATTATGCTGCTTTTCAGCTCTTTTCATTTCTGGCATTAATGGAACATTTTTTCCCCGGCTGAGGAACCAAGCTGCACCTCGGCTCCTTAAAGCGGTTCCCAAAGGAGACGGAGGGATGTCAGGTAGCAGCAGTTGCCAGGTGGGAACATCAGGAAGCCAACAGGGATTGATGTTTGTAGGAACTGGAGACATTTGATGGTAGTTTGAGGGCTGTTTGAGATGAATGATGAGGAGTCAGGATGGCTGAAGGTTCAGATGAAGGTTTTAGGGGTCAGTTCATATTAATGAGGGGTGTGAATGTGACACAATGAATGTCTATTGTTGTGTTAAAGTGAAGAGGATTAGCTGTTAGCAGGAGAGGAAGCTGCTTGTTTGTATAACAGTGAAGAAAAAAAGTCAGAGAAGGAAACCGGCTGCTGGTCTGATTCATTCAGATTCTGCTGCTTTTGTTCCTTATTTTTTGTGATTTAATTTAAAGTTGAACCATGAAACTCTGTTGTTATTTACTGTTTGTTAAAACAACATTTTTATTTAATCTGAGATGGTTTCATCCACCAGCTGAAGGTAACTGGAGGTCCCAGGTGTGGCAGCGTCTCTATGGTTACCTATTAAGTGGGCGGAGTCATCGCTCAGGTGGGAATCTGGTTCTCCTCTAAAGACAAATAAGACAGCATCACTTGAACAGATCCACCTCTTTACGATAAAAAAAATAATAATCTCCTCAGTGTTTCCCAGTCTGGCTTCAGACCACAGCGCTGGGACTAGGTTGCTAAAGGTCCAGAACGTCTATCTGAGTTTTACTGGATCAGAACATCCTGATTGATCGGCTGGGAAAATAGACAGGATGGTCTGGTTATGTACAAAACCGGTTCAGATCTGATTTGGCTAAAAGGGGTTATTTTTGGTCATCAGGTAGTCACCATACCATTTTATTTCTAAACAATGGCACAACGGCCAACCAAAGTGCTTTACAAGGAGAGATAACAAAAGCAGTCAAAAAGCAACAAAATATAATAAATTAAAATAAAGGAAATAAGTAAACACAACAAAAAAGTAGTAAAATATGCTATAAAGAATTAAAAGCCAAGGAGTAAAAATTGGTCAGTTTATAATCTGGTCAAACAAAAATGAGTTTTGGGGTTCCTCAAGGATGATATCTCAGCCCACTTTTACTGATTCCATCAGCTCAGATCATGGAGTACTACCACAACTACTGCTATATTTATGCTGATGACACAACTTTATGTCTCCATGTCCCTCTGGACCCCGGTCCACTGAAGCTTAAAGGAATATTCCACTCCTAAGTGCATTTAAAACCAGCCCAGTCATTCTCCTTTGTTTTAGCTTTAGCTTAAACAATGGAAGTGAATGGGAACAGCTAGGATTTTATATGCAAACGTGATGGAAATTACTCCATAATAAGCCTAATTATTCCTGGTAGACTCAATAATCGTATTGATTGCAAGTGAAAATAACTAACAGGAAAGAAATGACGACTTTCCAGGATAAAATGAGGATTCCTGGTTCTTCTGAACCTGTCAGCAGGTATGAAGCTCAGCTGGACTCCAGATGTTTAACTTCAGCCTGAAGGTCTTGGTAGCTTCACACCTTCTGAGCCACTTAAGGGGGAACCAGGAATATCCCTGTGTGTGTCACTTTAGATGCAGCAGACAGGTTTTCCAGAATTTGTACAAGTTGTGTTAACATCAGGAAACACACAGATGCTGCATTCTCCATGGTTTTAAACATGTGGCAGCCATATTGGATTGTAAGGTCGTCGTCAGTCATCCAAACAGGAAAACTGGACTTCTGGGAACAAATGAAGGAGAAACTAAATTCTTCAGCTGAAGGTGCAGCAAACAGCCTGATAAAATCATGATCTTTTGCTGTTTAAAAGAGGATAATTATGGTGGGAAACTGAGTCTTTACTGGAACCAGTCAGCTGCTCCCACTGAGCCTAGTTCTGGTTCTGCAGCTAAGGGAAGAACTGTTGATGGAACCTGCTGAGTTTCCTTAAAATCTATTTTATTAAACTCAACCTGATGCATTGATAACTGGGATCATACTGGGATCATACTGGGATGGATTAACTTGATCTGGAATCTTTTTGATTGTATTATATTGACTTTTTTTTCTAAAGTGCATTGAGAGAATATTTGTTGTAAACAGGCTGCAACTCTGAGTTCGGACACCAGATGGCAGCACCGCACTGATAAAGACTTGAAGCCCTGAGGAGCCTCTGTGTGTCTGCAGAAAGCTGCAGGAAGTTCCCACTGAATCTGCTGCAGACCTGAAGTTCTCCTTGTAGCTTTAAATAACGGATCCTCTCTGAAGGTTTGTCATTTTAACGATTAAATTAATGATTATCTTTTTTCTGGGATGTTTTCTGATTTCATTTGGGGTTTGGATGAAGAAAGTTTGGACAGAAACAGTAAAACTGCAGCAGGATGTAGTGGTGTGGCGTTCTGGGACGCTGGGCTGCAGGAATGATGAACCTCCAGGGAAGTTACAGTGAGGAAGAGCAGGAGGATGATGATGATCGGATCAGCACAGAAACCCGGTCCTCCTCTCTGGAAGCAGTCCAGCTGCAGCCTTTCCCTCTCTACAACACATAATTACACTAACTGTTTAGTGCAACAGTCATTAAAAACTCACTCCACCTGTTTGCCTTTCTCAGGTGAACAGGAGCACAGACCGACCCCTCTAGGACAGGTACAGTACTGCACCTTTTCTCTCTCCCTTCCTCCTCTGATCCAAACTCAGCTTCAGTCCAGTCGTAATGTTCTCAGAGGCTGAAAACGGTTCCTTAATTCATTTTGGAACGTGGAAGTCAACAGAGAACCGCATTTAAATGTGAAAATGCTGCTCTCTGATTGGCTGCTGAGGTGAGCAGAAAACAACACCTGTGGGGTTTAAACTGGAGACCTGGGCTTCTGATTGGTGAGTTCCTGTCCAATCAGCAGGCAGCTGAGGTAGGCGGAAGGTTTTCTACCTGCAGCAGGTCCGACCTGATGTTTCCAGCCTGCAGCCGCGACTTTGTATCAAGTCAGGACTCATCAGAGCTTCTGGGTTCATCCACTCAGGAAGCAGCGCTGTTGGCTGCAGGGAAGCTGCGCCCATCGGCTCTGCAGAACCAAAACCTGAGCCTGGAGACGTGAAAGACTGGGAAGAATCTGCTGCGGGGAGAAGGAGAGGAAAATCCCAGCGGAGAGGAAGGAAAACCTGAGAGGAGAAGTTAAAGGATCCAGAAGCAAATAAGAAACATTTTTTATTATGCAAAAATAATTTTAATAACAGAACCGGCTCCTCTCATTCCGGGTCATTCCAGGTCAGATGGATGTTTTCCTCTTGATATTAAATCAAACTAAATTCAAATCATTTCTGTTCACTAATAAACGTAATTCAGTTCAATTCACTTTTATTTATATAGCACCAATTCACAACAAATATCTTTTTCTTACAATTATCCGAACATTCCAGTCAATTAAACGTTTTCTATGTAAGGAATCCCAGCAGATTGAGCTGAATCATCAATGTGAGGTTGTACCCGGATCATGCAGACTCCAACCACAGCAATTCCTCAGCAATCCCTCATACTGAGCAAGCATGTAGCGACAATGGAGAGAAAAAACTCCCCTTTAACAGGAAGAAACCTCCGGCAGAATCAGAACAGAACCTGGATCAGTACAAGCGGTTATCTGCCACGACCGTCTGGGGGTCTAAGAAGACAGAGAAGAGACAGCATGGAGGACGCTCGGTGACTTGGAGCATCATCTGGACCAATGTTCCCCATCCAGCAGGGGGCGATGTAGCTGAGCAGGATACCAGACCATGTGGAGCTTCTATGGGGAGAAAAATAATGAGAGAAAACTGGGTTAATAATCAAAATACCAGCAAAAAATACATCTGGAGAGTAGTAAGAGAGAAAAGTAGAAGAGAGAAGTGGTCAGTCTGTCCTCCAACCGTCTAAACCTTATTGTAGCATAACTACAAAAATAGCTCAGGATAACCTAAACCATTCTAACTATAAGCTTTATCAAAAAGGAAGTTTTAAGTCTAGTCTTAAAAACAGACAGAGTATCTGCCTCATGGACTAAAACTGGGAGCTGGTTCCACAGGAGAGGAGCCTGATAACTAAAAGATCTGCCTCCTATTCTACTTTTAGAAATCCTAGGAACTACCAGTAGACCTGCATTCTGAGAACATATGGAACAATCAGATCTCTGATGTACGATGGAGCTGATTATTAAGGGCTTTATACGTAAGGAGGAGGATCTTAAAGTCTATTCTGGATTTAACAGGGAGCCAATGGAGAGAAGCTAAAACAGGAGAAATGTGATCTCTCTTTTTAATATTCATCAGAACTCTTGCTGCAGCATTTTGGATCAACTGAAGGCTTTAAATTGCATTTTGTGGACTTCCTGATAATAAGGAATTACAGTAGTCCAGCCTTGAAGTAACAAATGCATGGACTAGTTTCTCTGCATCACTCCTGGACAGGATGTTTCTAATTTTAGCAATATTCTGGAGGTGAAATAAATAAATCTTAGAAACCTGTTTAATATGGGATTTAAATGTCATGTCTTGGTCAAAAATTACACCAAGGTTCTTTACATTATTACCAGAGGCCAAATTAATGCCATCCAGATGAAGTGATTGATTTAGCAGTTTCATTTTTAAAGGTTCTGGTCCAAAGACAACAACTTCTTTCTGAATTTAAAAGTAGAAAGTTTAGAGTCATCCAGGTTTTTATGTCTTCCAGACAGGCTTGAAATCTACCTAACTGATTGGTTTAATCAGGTTTTATGGATAAATATAATTGTGTATCATCAGCATAACTGTGGAAATTCATACCATGTTGTCCAATCATTTTACCAATTGGAAGCACATATATAGTAAAAAGAATCGGTCCAAGCACAGAACCCTGTGATACTCCACAAGTAACCCTTAAGTGTGAAGATGATTTATCATTGATATGAACAAACTGGAATCTGTTGGACAGATATGATTTAAATCAGCCTATTGCTGTTCCCTTTATCCCTACAACATGTTAAAGCCTTTCTTAGAGAATATTATGATCGACTTTGTCAAAGGCAGCACTGAGATCTAACAAGACCAGAACCGTCACAAATCCATTATCTGAGGCCATTAGAATATCATTAGTAACTTTTACCAGTGCTGTTTCATTGCTATGATCAGCTCTAAAACCTGACTGAAAATCATATTTCAGATTTTGGAACGTTGAGTAAAGTAAATTCAAAGGTTATCAAAAAAATGTTCAGATAGGACTGGGTTATGTGGGAGGACTATTAGTTCATCACACTCAATGCCGTATGTCAGTACAATGTCTAAAGTGTGCCGACCAGAGTGTGTGGGTCCCTTCACTTTCTGAGTAAAGCCAATTGAGTCTAAGATATTATTAAAGGCTGCAGTTAATCTATCACTTTCAGTGTCCACGTAAATATTAAAATCCCCTATTATAATTACCTGATCAGTGTTTAAAACTAAATCAGATAAAAAAATCTTAGATCTGGTCCAAGAATTGAGAGTAAGGGCCTGGTGGACGACACAAAACCACAAACAAAAGTGGTTTTAATGTTTTGCAGCTTGGATGAGGAAAACTAAGGATTAGATATTCAAAAGAGCTGTGGTTAATAACTGAATGATAATAATAATCTGAATGAACGATGGTTGCAACTCCTCCCCATCGCCCAGTACTTCTAGGAATGTGAAAATGTTGATAATTGGTAGGAGTTGACTCATTTATAATTACAAAATCCTCCTGCTACAGCCAGGTTTCTGATAGGCAAAATAGATCAATTTTATTATCAGATATCAAGTCATTTACTAATATAGTCTTTGAGGAGAGGGATCTTATGTTTAGTAAAGCACATTTAATTGCCTTAATTTCTTGTTTAGTCAAGGTCGTATTTATTTTAATGAGATTTTCATAGTTTGCTTTTGCAGGTCAACTTTTAGTCTATTTGATTTTGCCCGTGGGTAAAACACTGTCTCACCCAGCAGAATAATTCATAGTTTTCCTGAATATCTCATAGAATCACTGTTAAACTGGGTGAACTGGGTCAGGCTCTGATGGACACTCCACAGGTGTTCCTCCAGGAGCCATGATGTCATCATCTGGGCTTCCCCGACCCGTTTAAAGACACGGTAATCTGGGTGTATGTAAACTTCTGACTGAAATCCTGGATTTCTGATGTGAAGGTCTGTTTCCTTCGTCCATCCAGAGAGTTCTGGTTCTGGAGGGAAAAGGTCAAAGGTTGTGGCCCTGAAGCGGTATGGCTGCTTGGAAGCAAAGGAGTACAATACTTGTGGGACAATGTCCTCTGGACAGAGGACACCAGAGTGGAGATGTTGGACCAGGATGGAGGAAAGCAGACACCTCAGAGCAGCTGTCAACACGGTGGTGGAGGGATGATGATGTGGGCTGGTCTGGAGGTTCAGCCTGGTGGATCTGATGGACTTCACGGTCTGATCACAGATCCTGTCCTCCGTGGTTTAAACGTCGTCTCTGTGTCTCCAGCGTGAGGTCCATCTGTGAACCAATCAGGACGCAGCGTGGACCGGGGTCAGGTGTAACTGAGCGTTCATCTAGTTTAGTTCCTAAAAGCTGCAGGCTTGTGCTGCACACTGAAACTCAGCTGGCCTAAACAGTCGCTGAGAGAAAACTGCAAGGGATTTAGTTCATCAGCCACCATGAAAACAGGATCACACTGATTTACAGCCTTAACTTCCACCAGAGGATTTGGGTTTGAAATCAAAAGCTTTACAGAAATCAATGAAATTAATTAATTTCACAATAAATTAAATTTAAATAAATTAATTTTAATTAAGAAATTAATGAAAATATTTTATTAAATTTTCCCGGAATCTCATGAGAAAGAACCGGATTAGATAATTAGATTTGAATGTGTAAAAACAGAGGTGGAGCCGGGTGGAGCGGCCTGGTTTTAACCTGCTGACCTGCAGCAGCAGCTCTGACGTTCGGACCAGGAACACCTTCAACTCACCGACCAGTTCAACCAGTGGCTGCTGGTTCAACTGGTTCTATAAGCTGATCCGGTTCTGGTCCGCCTCAGACTCTAGAACCAGAACAATCAACTCATCAATGTTAACATTTCTAATATCCTTAAGGGGAGGATTGCTGTCCAGATGGGGGCGCTACAACAGCTCGAACATGACAGTGATAGATAGATAGATAGATAGATAGATAGATAGATAGATAGATAGATACAGAACAAGAAAAAAAGTTTTCTTTACAATTCAATAGTAATTTTCTACAGTTTATCTCAATTCCTTTCTTTCATGCTGCATAAAAAATACAGAATATATTTAAATAACAAAAAATTAAATCTAATTAGTAAACTACACAAAAACTAAAAGTTCAAAAAGTTCAAAATCAAAATTAAATCGCGATTTTTTTTCAAAATAAGTTGTTTTCTTAATAAATGCTTAAAATATTTTTTAAAAGAAAAGAAATGTATCAAGTAATTTGAATAATTACATTAAAATAACTAGAAAAGTTACTTTTCATAAACATAAAATACGACCTTTCTACGTTTTGCTGCTTTGCAACAGGAAGGTCTTTGGTTCAAATCCCAGCCAGGGGTTTGAGTTTGCGTGTTTTCTCCTCATGCATATGCCGGTTCAGTCCAGAACCATGACTGTTGGGTTAACCGGTCTCTCTGAACCCAACTATATCTAGGCTTTTACTTTGAAAGGAACCAGGTAGATGATTTTAAGTCCAGCTTCCTCTTTCTAGGTTCTCATCAGTGGGATTCACTTCCTGGATGGATTCTGAATACTTCATGAACCCAGATGAGTTGATAAAGGATCAGAGCGTAGGTAGAACAGGAAGTGATGTCGGCGCCTCTCTGTGTTCCCAGCATTCCTCTGTGAGCCCTGCAGGCTGCAGCCGACATGACCCGACACACATCAGAACCTCCTCCTGGTTCAGGCTCCGTCATGTTTCTGCTGGAGAAGCTTCAGGAACCAGCTGTCTGCACCACTCCCACCTGGAGCAGGGTTCTGGTTCTGGTTCTGGTCATCATCATTATCATCTCCTCTGGGTTTAACCTGTTAAAGCTCAGGAGGTTCTGTGGTTCAGGTGTTTATGGGTTCTGATGGCCTTAAGCCTCCCTGCTGCAGCTGGGTCGGAACCAAGAGTCCAAGAACCGAAGAGGCAGAACAGCAAATAACTGGAGGATTCTTTACTTCCAAACTGAACCAGAACCAGACCTGGACCCTAGTTAACAAGCACAGCCATGTTTACGACGTCTGAGAGAACTGAGAAAACACCTGAGCTGCTGTTCCTGCTGAGTTCTGCTGCTGGACCCGGTTCATCAACATCTGGATCCATAACCGGGTCTGATGTTTCCATCACTGCACATGCTCAGTGCGTTCATTGACCATGTAAGAATGATCATTCAGAATAAACTGACTTTTAAACCCGTAAAGTTCGGGTTGCAGGTTCTGACCAGCAGAACCATCTCAGTGATCATCTGTGTCATTATAGTCACTAATGAGTTTATTGTGTCTCATTTCCGCATAAAATCATAGAAATCTGGATAAAACTCCAGAAACACCGAGCTGAACTTCCACCTAAGGAAGAGGAGGAGCTTCCTGAGGTGGCGGGGCCTGCTACACCTGAGGACCAGGATGAATGGGTCAACATGTTCTGGTTCCGACTCTGGCCATCAGTTAGAGCGGTTTGACTCATATGACTGACACCGCAGAAATGTTTGACCCCTCCAGGTTTTTTCCAGAACTTCTAGATGTTCTACCCACCGTGAGTACATTTTTATTTATAACAGACACAGAGTTATAGTTTATCAGAGAAGACCATAGACTGTATAAAACAATGGACTAACTTTCCGGTACGTCCCCCACAGGTTTCTGAATAGCAAAAATGAGGCCAGTTGGGCGGTTCCCACCGCCGCCATCTTGTCCGCGTCACTCGCCTCGTCACTCTCAGAAACTCCAAAAATGGGCAAAGAGGCGGAGCTGAGAGTGGCGCTGTGAGGCTGGAGGCGGAGGGTTAACGCTCCGAGCCGACGTAGCTACAAGCTAGTCAGAAGCTTGTCGGGAGATAACTGAAGCTAACGTAGGCTGCAGACGGTTTCAGCCAGAAGACCGCGGTTAAGACACTTTTACCCCGTTTTTCAACAACGATCCCTTTAGACGCAGAAACATCTCGAGTAGAGAAAACAGATCAATATAATAAGACCCAAATGGGTCGGATCAATACGGCCTGATATTGTGTTATTTCCATTACCATCGGTGGAGGGTGAGGACTTAGTCACCTGGACTTAGTCAACTGGATGTGTTGTTATCTTAACAACACATCCAGCAAAAAGTAGTCACAAAGTCATCATGAAAACTCAGATCCCCTAAAAAAAATAAAAGGCTTTTGACTCACCTCACATCAGACATCCATTAGTTTATGCCTCCAGCTGTTTTTTGAACCAGGCTGTAAACATGTTTATTTTTGCTGTAAAGTTGGCCTTTTTAACATGGGAGTCAATGGGAAGTTGCTCCTTTTTGCAGCCAGCCCCTAGCGGATGAGGACTGAACTGCAATTTTTGTCACTGGCTTCACATTCTGCGGGCGGAGTTTGCCCCTTGGAGAAGACTTATTGATTGTACACAAAACGTTTTTCTTTAAACGTGTCCTGTTTGGCAGTGTTATTCCTGAAAGCACAACAGCTTTACTTTCACAAGTGGAGCATTACAGCTATTGCTACAGTATTCCACTTGATATATATATGTGTGTAATAAATCTTTATTCAAAATCGCGCTGTCTTCTTTCTTTTTTATATATTATGGACACGGAGATGGAAATTAAAGAGTAGAAAAGAGAGAAGATGAAAAATGGTAAGAAAAAGTTAAAAGGGAGAGAGATAAAAGAGAGGAACAAAGAGAATGCCACAGTACGCCTCCATAACTGCAGGACGGCAGAGAGATGAATTAAAAAAAATTCAATAAAACAAACCAAAAAATACGAACTTAGAACTACACAAACATAACACATAAATATAAAATAAATACCCTAACAGTGTAACTGAAAAGCTCATGGCAACGATTATTAAAATATGTAATCGTGACCTAATGTAATTTTCTACCTGATAAGCTTGTTGCAGTTTGTGTTCAGGTGAATTTATAGTAAAACCAAACACTTTCACAGGAAGAACTTTTTATATTGTTCTATTATGTACATACACGTATTAATATATGTACAGTATCTACTATAAGCTTTGGAATTTTGTTGAAAAGTACTTACTTAGAAAAGTGTTTCTTCTGCTCAAAAGTTTGATCTTTAAAATGCCAGAATTTGTCCATAACATTACATTCTTTTATGTTAGATTTTTTTTTTCCGTAGGCTACTCAAGTAGCCTTTTTACCAAATACTTTTTAAATCTTACTCTAGTTATTTTTTGACTGCTACTTTTTACTTTTACTTGAGTAAAAATATGCTGAAGTAGTTCTTCGTTTTACAATCTCTGCTCATAAGATGGATAATTAGGGGTTCATATTTCAGTCATATTAGCATATATGTGATTTTTTTAAAATATAAATGTCACAGTTTCAAACTAAATTTCACTTATTACCTATGAAACTATCTAACTTGGTAGCTACATATTTACTGTGAAAATTAAATACTTAGATAAGTTAAAAGTTTAACTTCAAGCTAAATATTTAGCTAGCAAGCTAAACTAGCTAGCTGAACGAGTAGCTCAGCACTAAATATTTAGCTAGCGAGCTAAACTAGCTAGCTGAACGAGTAGCTCAGCGCTAAATATTTAGCTAGCGAGCTAAACTAGCTAGCTGAACGAGTAGCTCAGCGCTAAATATTTAGCTAGCGAGCTAAACTAGCTAGCTGAACGAGTAGCTCAGCGCTAAATATTTAGCTAGCAAGCTAAACTAGCTAGCTGAACGAGTAGCTCAACGCTAAATATTTAGCTAAAGTGTAAATTAGCGTGAAGTGAGCTATCAAAATAAAAGCTGGGTCTAAAAATCTAAAACACTGATGCATCGCTGTCGCTGTAAATCATCAGTAAGGTTCTTTATTGCTGTTAAAACGGCTGATTTATGTTTAAGGCTGAAATATTGGAAGGAAAACAATAAATTGGAGACATTCTGCATCGCCCACATTTTAAATAGAGGTTCGCTAACCATTTTGGTAGTTCAGTTTCGCTTATCAGTAAGAACATTTACATATCAGCAAAGGTTTTATTAGCATACTTTCTGACCTATATTTAATTTCTTTTATCATTGAACTGGCTCACTAGTCAAGCTCAACCTTTCAATCCTGTTACATCCAAAATAAAAAATGTATCGCTGGTTTTGAAAAAGAAAATCGACTTGTTTTTCTCATGCTATATGCTGCTCCAAACACAAGCTAATATGGACTTAATGGCTACTTTGAGCTAAAGAAACTGCTTTTAAAACAACCAAAATGACCAAAGAAAAAGTTTTAGAATTCATTAATAATGTGAATAGTTTTCAGAAAAAATGTAATGTTGGTGAACCGGATTGAGAATGACCCAAATTAACATGGATGTTTTATGGAGTTAGAAAAATTATTCATTTAACTCCTTATGACTAAATAACCCAACTTATTGAATTTACCTTTTGATTGAATAACTTCCTGCCTGGTTATGAAACCAGGTTATAATCCCGGCCCAGGAGGATTTTTATTACAGGAACTGAATTAGAAACATTTGTAATTCTATCAGCATGTTGGATTTCTGAACTTATCCCATCCAGGTGAAACATAACCGAAGATCTTGAAGAGATGTTTTTTATTTGCAGGATATAAAATCCAAACGTTCCTCGGAGTCATCGGCTGCTGAAAGGAAGAGGAAATGAAACCAGGCAGAGATTTAAAGTACAACTCACAAAATAAAAGTCCGGTTTATTGTCAAACAACAAACTTCGCACATACATCAAAACAGGCCGTCTTAAAACGAAAAAAAAAGTCGCTGACAAAGAAAAAAAACAAAAAAAACAAGAGGCTCTTCTCTGTGGCCTCCCCCTCCCATACAAACAAACTAGTTATGGTACAGCTAAGTTCATACATTAAATTTTACTGGAATGCTCTGAGTTCAGCTTTTTATTCTTTTTTTTTTTTTTTACAGGTTTTCTAGTATCTGAGATATTGTAACATGGTCAACCAAGTAAAATCTTGTCATTACAGAAGAAGCACCGATTTGGTCTGACGAGATCGCTGCCGAGAGAGAAGCTGCCCCCCCCCCCTAACAATATGTACAAAAATATAAAATGTAAATAAAAATACAAACAAATTCTCCGTTTGGGTTGTTGTTGCTGAAGAGAAGCCAGATTCCTGCGTGGGCGGGGAGAGGCGAGGCGGCGGGGTCGTCCAGGAAGGTCGGGGGGTTAAATGTGGTAATGCTTGTTGAACTCTACTTGCTAATGACCATGTTGTTGTTTTTTTTATAATTATTTTTCTTTTTCGATCAGTCCTCCCGCCCCTCCACCTGTGACGTGTGAAAGCGGTCAGAGGTGAAGAACCAGGAAGTGGGTTTCAGCAGGTCGGCGCCGGGCGGGGAAAACGCATCAATCGTCGTCGTCGGTTTTCTGCTTCTTGGTTTCAACGTCGTCCTGAAAGGAGGAGAGGGGACAGGTTAGTCGGCGTGTGTGTGTGTGGGGGACGGACCGAGACGGCGGGGAGCAGAACCGGCCCACCTCGTCGTCCTCGTCGTCGTCGTCCTCAGCCGCCCGCTTTTTGCCGCCCTCCAACTCGTCCTCGTCGTCGTCCTCGTCCTCCTCGTCTCCTGCAGGAAACAAAAATGGGAGCGAAAGCTAAAAACAATCCACCAACAACTTCATAACCAGAAAACTCGATTTATCGCCTGGTTCTACTTCGACTCGGTTTTAATCAGAAGGTGAAGGGACCCACACACTCGGGTCAGAACACTTTGGAACTTCTTCGTCGAAGTGATATTAAATAAAATAACAGAAAATGTGATTGATTACCCAACCCTCCACTCACCTTCTCCATCATCCTCCTCTTCTTCCTCTTCCTCCTCGTCCACCTCCTCCTCTTCTACCTCGGGTTCCCCGTTCTCCTCGTTCTCCTGGAGGATCAAGCAGCCGTGTAAGCCTCCTGGCGGACGGATCCCTGACGGATCATCATAAACCTCTCCAGCATCCTTACCTTCCCATTGGTGGCGGCGTCCTTCCCGTTCTCCTTCTCCTCTGCCAGCTTCTTCTCTTTCAGGTCCTGCAGAACGAGGAGCAGAAGGAGTCATGAGGAGGCGCCGCCGGCTGCCCTTCTACCCACTGGCCTACTTACAGCTGCACATTGTTCAGCCTCTATCTAAACAGCGGATCGCTCTCTGCAGATCCTCCCCCCTCCAGCCTCTCTAATGTGCTGTAATCTGATACTTTGATGTGGCCCCAGGGGAACTCTGGGTATTGTAGTCCTCAGCCTGGCTGACATCGCCGCTCTATCACGAGACACGCCCGGGAGAAGCACTGCAATACCCAGGATGCATTGCTGGGTTTAAAATAACACGGGAGGGCTCAGGAGGAGGAGGGAGGAAGGGGGGGGGGGGTGATGATGAAGGGGAGGAGGAGGAGGAGGAGGAGGAGAGCGCAACGCACGCTGCTGCTGGTTGCTTGTTGTAACGGAGGACAATAGAAGACGACACATGGCAGGCGTAAAAAACAAAAAAAACGCAAACGCTGCGGTCCGAACGGAACCGAAACCGGGTCAGCCCCAAACACTTTCACCTGAGACACGCTGCCTCCCCGCGGCGCACGCGCCCACGCACCCATACAGTTATTGATTAATTGCTTCATATCATCTCATTGGTCGGAATCCATTAAGCCAGAGCGGCAGCGGCGGCGCGGTGAGCGGAGCCGCCATGCGTAAAAAGACGCATGTGCGTAAAAATGCTCCAGAACTAAAAATAGACCCAACAGGCACCCCCCGGATTATTAAGCTTTTAATACTGGGTCCGAACTTTTCCCCATCGCCTCCTCCATATGTTCATTCATCACCAGCCCGGAGACGCGCTGCGCTCCCTCCGCCACTGCCGCGTAAAACACGAACCCCGACCAGAACCGGTTAAAGTTTCACCAAACCAGAACCAAAGTCCAACCGAAGCCAGAATAAGTGTTTTATTTTTTGTTTTGTTTTTTCAAAGAGAGGCAGTGATGGAGCGATGGAGGGAGGATCTCCCCCCCCCATCTGCGCCGACCACAAAGAGGGGAAAACCAGCGGCGTCACAGCACACCTCCACGGCGCGGCCGCCCGCGCACACGCACGCAGACGCACACAATGAAGGATGTTACCAAATGAGAGCGAAAAAAGTTTCCCCCCGGAGACACGATCGAAACACGCTGTAGGAACAGCGGAGAAGGAGGAGGAAGCTGCGCCCCGGCGGCTGTAAACAAACAGACCCGGACCGCGCAGCCAGCAGGTGCCTTACTGGGTCCAAAACAACCGAACCACTCAGGGACCGACGAGAACCGACGAGCCGGAGGAGGTCAAAGTTGTCAGCGTGAATTCCGCACCTCCTCCCGCTCCGACCTCCATTCAAACGCACCAACTTCTCTCCACATCAACCGGAAAGACCCCGGCAGGTCCGACCAGCTGGAGGGGGAAAGTGACCCCCAGAAAGTCCAGACACGATCCCCGGAGAACAGAAATCACTTTCAGCATCTCACAGGAAGCCGAGGAGGAGGAAGGAATAAAAAAATGTGAGACACGGCGCCTCGATCAGCGATTAGAGGCGCCGTTAATAAGCGGAAAAACGCGCTGAGTGCGTGTTGGAGAGCGCGCCGTGCGTTAGCGCGCCGGTTCGGGCTGGATGGCAGAACCGAGCCGCTTGTATAAACAAAGAACCCGCGCAGACTCTCCCTCTCCGGACAATGAGGCGCAGACCTCCGTGATGCGGAGCCCCGACTTCCAGCCTTATTCCGGGGATCCATTCAGCCTCCCGTCCGAGCGGAGCAGAACCGGGACCCCACCGGCCGGCTCCGGTCCGTGCACCGGATCCAACGGTTTTCCGAGTCCTCGGGGTTCGAATGAGCGCGAAGCAGCGACCAGAACCAGGCTTGGTTAGAAATCTAGGTTACAGCCTGGAGACGCGTAAAGCTCCAGAGGGGCTTAGGGAGGAAGAGGAAGGTGAGCGGCGGCTTACCTTGGCCGAGATATCCGAGCCAGAGTCCACCTTCGTGTCCGCCATTGTTTTAGTTCAAGAAAATAAAGGACGGCTGAAAGGAAAGCTGGAATAAAGTAAATCCCCTCTGCTCGGCTGCGGATCTAGCTGGATTAGATTGTGCCAGTGGCCGACGGTGCTCACGGCCGAGGCTTTAATATAGCTTTATGGGCGGAGCCTAGCGGAGCTCTCTGGCCGCTGATTGGCTGCGGGGCGCACAGAGGTGTTCTCTCCGCGCGATGGAGTGGAACAATGGATACAATTTCTATCCGCTCAGGCCACGCCCCCTTCTGTTCTACAATCACACCGTCCCTATTCCGCTGAAAACAATAATCCGAACCGATTAAAGGTAGCGGATCGGGTAGAACCGTGACCCACGGAGCCCGACCGACACCGTGGGGGCCAAAAAACCGGGTCTGAACCGAGCTGCGCAGCAAATATATCTAACAAACGAGCGCTCCGTTTGACGTAGCGTCAGCTTGATTGATTGATGACCGGATGGTGGAATCAGGAGGCGAACCTGGACCGCTGCTCCCGCCCACCGCCGCGGAGAGGGAATGCGGGCGCTGTAACTGAGAAAGCTGTCAGAAAACAGGTAGTTGTAGTGGATTAGTGTTTTTTTCCAGTGGGGCTAAGAGAATTAGAGGGAGAAATGGAGTTTAATTACGACGAAGCCCGGCCTCGGCTCCAACGCTCGCCCCTCCCCCTTCACAACGTCCATTTTTGAAACTCCCTCTCAGCTCGCTGAATGTGCGCACTTCACACACTACACGCTTTATTTACCCGCACTTCACCCAATACCGTGCGGGACGGTGGCTCCACGCACAAACACACAGAACCCGTCGAATAATCGCAGTTTTAACGTGTATTGTGGTGTAAACGGACTGCTGGCCTCATTTCCTCCATTGTTGTAGCCCACAGAAAAAAGCCCCGCCGAGAAGGAGGAGGAGGGACCAGAAGTGTAAAAAAAAAAAAAAACTGTGCGACTTAACAAAAACATGCGATGAGAAGAGTGCGGGAAACATAAAATCATCATCAGAACCATGTGCTCATGAAGCGCGTTCCTCTGAACGGCGCTGTTTTCTTACCCACTCATCAACTCATGTCTGTAACGGGCGGATTGAGAGCGGGACAAAGCGGCACTCAGAAAAAAACCCGCCGCCATTGCTCCTTGTTGCTGTGGGGGGATGGGATCGGGAGCAGCGCGTGCCCACATTCACATTCTGCTCTGCTGACGCACTCCGACTCTCAGCGCCGCTCTGATTGGTCGATCGAATGAAACGAACAAGGCTTCGGCGCACGGCGGGCGCTGATTGGCTGCGGCGGCCGTCAGTCAGTTTAAACCTAGATGAGTTGGCTGCTTGTAAGCAGCGGCTCCGGATCGCGGATCTGGACTCGGTGTGGAGTTTCTCCCCGATCTGTGGCCATGTTATGTTTTCTGATTACTGCCGAATAAAAGTATCTCTTTTTGTGAACTCTGCTTCATCCATGATCTGTGGGAGGAACATTAATTCTGGCGAATAGTTCGGACAAACAGAACCTTTCCTGTTCTATGTTATTGTTGGTGGTGTCATGAAATATTAATGTGGCTATCAGAGAGAACAGTCGGAGAAAGTGATCCTACAGCAGAACCAAACATTTCTCTCTGACCGTGTTTTACTGAGAAATTCAAATATTTCATGCGTTCACCTTGAATTCTGCTGTTGTCCATGAAAACTGCCAAGAGATACCTTATCAATATTAAATATGTGTATATTTTAGAGTTTTTACCCCCTTAAACCTGCCAGACTGAGCTGTGTGGGTTTTCTCCCCCCTGAAGGTTCAGTTTGAGTGTAAAGGAAATATAGAAATAGTGTGGGAAGTGGTGAATAACTTTCCTCACTTGAGATAAACAGAAATCTCATATTTCCTTCACGGTTTCTACTTTCACATTCACTGTTTGAGCAATGATATAATCTGCTACTGAAACGCTTTTCTGGCGTTTTTATTTCGTTTCTGTTGCTGAATTTTAAACTTCCATTAAATGTTGAACTAATAAAACCAACGGAGGTCATTTTACCTTTTTGTGGATTTAAAAAAATCGCTTATTAATCGCAATTATTATTATTTTCTACCAAATAAGGCTCTTTTCACCCAAACATTATGATTTTAAAGACTCCCAACAGTCAGAGAAGCAGAGTCCAGCCTTTACATCGGCCTTTAATAGACCTGCAAACACAGCATCACAGCCTCATTACTACACCCAGATGTTAAATGCAAATATTATATTTTACTATACCAGTCTGTGTGGAGATTGGTGCTAAAGCAAACAGATAACTGATTATTTAGCATGCATGCTCAGAAATAAGCAAAATCGAATGAGTCTTAGGATATATCAGTCATTTGTTGGTGTGTGAAACAGTAAAAATGTAAATGTTTAGCCAAGCCAATTTTATTTGCATAGCACACTTTACATAAACACATTAGACGTAAAGTAAAAATAGCAATTAGGCATGGAACACACACAAAACATATGATATATGAAAAAAATTACTCAAAGGAAACCCTAAACAGATCACTTTAAAGGTTTTTTTTTTTTTTAAAGCTCAGTGTTTCAGCAGCTTTGCATTCATCAGGAAGTTTGTTCCATATTTGTGGAGCACTGAAACTGAAAAGCTGCTTCTCCATGTTTGGTTCTGATTCTACGCATGATTAGTAAAATAGAGTTGGAGGACCTGATTGGACAAAAGATCTTCAACATACTTTAGTGCTAAACCATTCAATGATTTATAAACTAATAAAAGCACACTGAAGTCTATTAACTGAGCAACAGGGAGCCAGTGGCAGTAATTAAGAACTGGGGTGATGTGTTCAACTTTCCTGGTTCTAGTGAGAACACGAGCAGCAGCGTTCTGGATCAGCTGTCAGATGTACTTCTTAGGTAGACCTGTGAGGACGCTGTTGCAGTAATCAGCCTGACTAAAGACAGACACGTGGACAGCATCAGACAGCATGGGATAAAAAATTCAACCACTACATCTGAATAGATGAATAATCATTTAAAGAACCTCTGTGTTATTTTTTAACCAAGACATTACATTCAAATCCCCTATTAAACAGGTTTCTAGGATTTCCTTCCTTCTCGTCTGGAATATTGCTAAAATTAGAAACATCTCATCCAGGGGTGACATTACTAGTAGTAGTAGTAGCCTATCAATCTGACTAAAGATAAATAATGGGGTTTTTCCAAGATCCTGTAGTGACTTTAGTCCTTTAGTCCTAAAAATGTTCTTCAGGTGATAGAATGTTGAACTTGTTATTATTTATGTGACCCTGGAGGTTCAGGTCTAAGTCAGTTATTACACCTAGATCATGGGCTTGATCAGTACTTTTTAGTGGTATTAACCGCAGCTGTGTGCTGATTCTTGATCGTTCCTATTTAGGTCCAAAAATAATTGCTTCAGTTTTGCTTCTGTTCAGGTGGAGAACGTTATGGGACATACAGCTATGGATTTGCTTAATGCATTTATTGGAGGGTAGGATGGTTTTAATGACCTGTGGAACCATTCAAGCCTGTATTCAGAATGTATTCAATCCACATTCATTCATTGTTCCGTATTAATTAAATCTGCATTTAATCTTCATTCCGTTTGTATTCAATCTGCATTAGTCGGTATTAAATATATATTTGGTGTGCTTTTAGTATGTATTCCATCTGCCTTAATCTGCATTTGGTCTGTATTCAGTCAGTATCAGGTCAGTTGTCTATCTGCATTCAGCCTGCATTCAGCCTGCATTCAGAATGTATTCAGAATGTATTCCATCCGCATTCAGTCTGTATTCAGTCTGTATTCAAACTGCATTCAATCTGCATTCAGTCTGTATTCAGTCTGTATTCAGTATATATTCAAACGGCATTCAGGCTGTATTCAGTCTGCATTCAGTCAGGGAATCAGTACGTATTCAGTTAGCATTCAAACTGCATTCAGTCCTTATTCAGCGTGTAGTAAATCTGCATTCAGTCGGTATTCAATATGTATTTGGTCTGCATTCAGGATGTATTCAGTCTCCATTCAGTCTTTATTCAGAATGTATTCCATCCACATTTAGTATATATTCTATCTGCATTCAATCTGGATTCAGTCTGGATTCAGTCATCCTTCAGCCTGTACAGTTGGACTGTTGGAGGACGCTGGAGAGAACCCAGAAAGACCCAGCAGGGTCAGGATTTGAACCAGTGACCAATGGGAACCAGAAAAGCTTTCCCTCAACTGAACGGCCTAAACCAAACATGTTTCCCGACCACACATGACTCAAGCGGCAGCAGCAGCTCGGATCCGTCCTGTTTCCGGTTTTTCCTGCTCCGTCCCACACAGCCTGATGTAACAGCGGTCTCATGGTAACTGGGATGGAGCGCAGTCGGAGATAAGGATGGAGGAGCGGCGCGGGAAACAAAATCCGGCGTGTCTGAACCTGCTGGGAGGGACGGGCGGAGGTTTCCAGGAGCAGGAGCAAAAACTTCAGCTCAGCGGACACACACCAACCTCTCTGCTTTATCTGGTTTGTTCTAGTGTCTGTCCAACTAACGGACCTCTACAGCAGGTTCATCGGTTCATCCGTTCAGTCCAAAACACAATTCCCGACACCGATATGAACTATTTAAAGACATTAGGACTATATCATCAATAAGGCTATTTAAAAGAAAATGTGTTCTTTATTTAATGGAAATATACAACTGCAACTACAGAAGAAGGTGGCTTCATAACTTCCTTCATGATGCTTCTCTTTGTATTTTATGTGACTGTATGACTGCTTCGTCTTGCCTTGGTATTTATGACCATAAGTTATACGTTCTGCTGAACAGAAACTTACTGAAAAGCAGTTTTAAACTGAGTCAGGCCCGTTTTTTTCCCATGTATTCCTGTTTAATAAATCAAACAAATAAAAAATGACTAAAATACGTCTACCTGAAGGTTCAAGGTTGCCTCAGATATGCAGAAGCCATGGGATATATTGCAAGTTTTGCCAAATAAAGAAAAATGTACCAAAAACTACAAGTCTGATCTGTCATAATTGGACATTTTGAGTCAGAGGAGGAGTAGCTGAGAAGTTTGAGGTTCTTTCTTGCGATTTTCAACCTAAATGTTTTACAAACGTATACCCAAATTTAAATTAAAGGTGTTGTTGAACCGTTTGGAGTTTAGGTCTGAAAGAAAGCATTCTGAAGTTTCCACCATAAGCCTATTTACGCCTTGGTTTGAAGTGCTGCAATAAAGTCCCGCCCCGCGTTTGAGATATCTGCATAAACAGCCATTCTATTGTATATTCAAAATGTGAATCGTCATTAGTCTGTGCAGTGATCGGTTTCAAAGATATACATAAGAAGATGGATGAGAAGTAATGCTGCGTTCACACCGCACGCTTTGTCGGCATCAAAAATCGCTCACAAGGCGACTACAACCACAAAGCCTGTACATTTTTAAGGCTGAAGCTAGCATAGCGCATGGGCGAGCCTTTCTTAGCCGGATATTTTAAACAACGGTGGATTGTGGTTAGCTAGACAACGTCGACATCGGGCGACATAACTACAGCGAGACACTGTGATTGGTTGATGTTCAGGGGACGGAGGCGAAAGCTCAGCTAGCTTAGCTTCTGCGTTGCTAGCTTTTGCCTCTTTGAAGCTTGGAAAGCAGCAAAACGTTCAAAAATTGCCACGGCCAAAGCAAACAAAGCACCGCGGAGACTCTGGCGGCCTCAGCCACAGACTTAACATGTAATCTTGGCACTCTGGGCTTTTACGTTCTGTGCGATTACGCAGTTTAGGATGTCCATTTAAAATTAGCACTTCTGGTCATGCGATGTGGCTAATCTGAACAAGCTAACAGAAGCTACCAGGAAATGCTAGCGAAGAAGGAATTAACAATTGTTTTCAGCTTATTGAGGATGTCAGACTGGTTGTGGACTAACTATTTCACTGGAAGTCATTTATAGTGGACCAAAACGGACATAATTAAAAATAAAAGCAGAAATATATATTTTTTTGTTTTTCCAAAAGATTTTGTTTTTCGTCATACATGTGTTTTCCATGAAAAAAAACTATTTTCCTTATACGCGCATTCCTTGTTTTTACATTCCCTCATCTGCACGTAATAAAGGAAAGGAAATACTTTATATTTTCGCCACAAATGCATGTATAAGGAAAAGGAAAAAACAAAATATATATATTTTTCTTGATGGAACTGCATGTAATAAGGAAAAATAAATCACATGTATTTCTGCTTTTATTTTTTATCATGTCAGTTTTGGTCCTCCACAGACATTACATGAATCCTTGTGGATGTAAAAAGACAGTTTTTTTGTTAAGGATGGCACTGATACAAGGCTACAAAGGTGCGTTTGTAGTTGAGAAACGCGATTGCTGTGTCTGCACTACGATTTTTTCCTTGATGGGCATACACCTAATGATTATCATAGCTTACCAAATATGTATAATATGTATTCATACTTTAAAGGGGTGTCCAGAAAAAAGTCTGATTTGGGGAACGTATGAATGATATGCCAATGCTATAAAAATCATGTTATTATAGTGATCATTTCTGATATTACAGCTTAATGCCAATATCATCCGATAATCACTGTAGGTCGATGATATTGAAAATCCCCAGTTTAGAGGAATACGTTTTCTCTTCCCAGCAGTGAGATAATTTCTGCTTTCAGACCACAGATTAAGTCCAGCAGACATTTCTCCATCAGATTCGCTGAGGATAGAGATGGGCGCGTTTCCTCCTCTCTAACAGTCAGAACCGACAGTAACTGGACCTTAAACCGTGTCCGAATGGACGCTCTCAGACGGCAGCAGAACTCTTTAACTGACGAGAGGACGTGTGGCTGACGGCAGTTTCCCTTTATGATGAAGTTCCTCTGAGCAAGGCGTTTAAAACCAGACAATTCTTTATTTTTATTCTCTTTAACAGTTTCTGGTTTCAGGTTGTTTTTGGCCGTCACATCTTTTCTTCATTCGTCTCTCTGCCAGATAAATAACCAACAAACGTGTTGTTTGTGTGAATTATTAGTTTAATTAACTCAGACTGCTGCACATCGATCATATTTAGAGGTTATAGGTTGTCCTCCTGTCGTTAAACCTTTAGACGTCTTCCTGCTCCAGCACACCTGAATCTAATGGTTGGTTGGCGGTTAGATTCTCTGCGGTTCTGCTCTGCGTCCATGAAGCCTTCTCGTTCACTCCTCTGGGATGTGGGGGTCAAAGTTCAGGTATTATTTGAGCTTTGCTAATCAGCTGCTCGCTGCAGCAAAAACTGTGCCTTGATGCACTGATCGGTGGTCATCAATAATGTGGAGAAATTACTTCTCAAGGTTATAATCAGCTATTTAGTGTTGTTGATGTTCAGAGACAAAATCTCCTGTTTCTCTATATCTTGTTCCATCATCATCATCATCGTTGCCATGGTTATCATCAACATTAATGCCAGAGATTTCATATATAAAGCTGCTTACGCACAAATCCGAGTCTGAAAAAACTGCGTGAGCTGCTTTCTCCAGCAGGTTTGGGAGTTATAAAAGAGAAATGTGCGTAACCGTAAGAACACTAAGGATTTTGGACACAGAGGACACTGAGGGCTTAGCTCAGGTGAGACGGAGAGGTTGTGAATATAAGCCACATGTTTAGAGCCTCACTCACACAAACACAGAACGTTATCTCCCCTGTCTTTGAACTCAGGATTAAAATCAGAATCTAAATGAAAATATGTCACATTTAAATGTATGTCTTCAGATTAAACAGCAGTTGGATTTACTGGTGCATTAGTTGTGATGAGCATTATAAATAATATTCCTGCATAATGGACGCTGGCGCTCACTAAAGATCAGCATCTGGCAACATCTGGATGGGGGGAGCTGATGCAGATTCCCTAAAGCAGTCCTATTATATGCTATGCGCTGAACTGGGCCCAGTAGTAGATCTACTGACCTGCTGCTGGAACCGTGAATCCCGTCGACCCCTGCAGCTCTTTGGCTGCAGCATCCCGTCTTCCTCCTTGCATCCACCTTCTCTTTTTTGTTACGCTGCATCAACGCTACGTCAATCACAGCTCGCCGGTTTATCTCTGACACCCAATCAAAGTTTTGCACGGATTATACTTTTTAAAACTTAGAAACACCTTTTCTGTCAGGCTTTAAATATTTAGGAGCGCTTAAACCCACGTTCTGCTGTAATTCAGTTTTTACACGTTTTAATTTGCTTTCATTCCAACCTTATTGTTCCTGCAATTAAGAAGTAATTACATAACTCAAATTTCATCTGTATCGTTCTTATTTCTTTTATTCCTTGTTTTTGTGAAACTCTTTGGTCTCCTTTTGACTGCCGTATATAGATAAACTAAATAAAAATAGGGTTTTGTTTCCGTGGATCTACATCAACCATAAACACCTTAAATTCTCTTGGTTGCCACGGTAACCTGCGAAACAGACACTTTGATTCTATCAGCAATATTCACTAGACACGTTGCATTGAGCGTTTATGGCAGAAAGTGGGTTTGCGGGAGGAGGATAAGATCCAAAATTACCTAAACACATTTGTCAGGAGAGATTAATACAGATTAAAGATTAATGAAGCATAAATTGCATCCGGCTGTGCGTACTCCAAGTTTAATAGGTATAAAACTCACCAAGTTTAAGTAAATTGTTTTTTTCTGAGCTTGAGTACGGTTTTAGTAAGTATTCTAGTAGTGGGCAAAATAAACCGCATAAGGTAGAAATTATATAAATCACCACCATATGCATTTTGATGATTTCATCATGCTGTGCCTTCATACTTTGGACCAGGTACACAAAAAATATAAATATGGATTTCCAGTGTTTATCTTTACACTAGATATTGTACGTTTAAAATATGTTGTTTTTCATTTAACGGAAAAGAAACCTGTTGGACTTCAGAGCATTTTTTATTTAGATATGTGCAGGTTTCCTTTTTCTGCGGTAATAAATGTATAAATAAGTAACCAGAAAATCTGAGAATTTTGAACTTTATTGTCATAACATTCATCTTTTCTTTCATTTAAAATATCTTCATCTTTATTTATGTTGTAAGAATTTTTATTTTCATTATTTTTTATTTTTAAAAATATTTTCTATTGTGCATTTTGCACAATAAATGTTCTTTCATTGGCATTCGAAGCCTTTTTGGAAGTTGTTATGCTGTATCTGGAAACGAGAACGCTCATAAGCAGTCGCTTTGACATATATAAAGAAAAAAAGAGAGTATATTGCGATAGATATCATTACTGCACATGCTTTAGATTATATCACAACATAGATTTGAGGCCAAATTACCCAGCCTTAAAGGATACCACACAAAGTGACTCCAGGGGACCAAACACACATCCCTGAGGAACTCCACTGCAATTTTTTTTTACTGAAGATTGATGTTTATGTCAACATTTGATGGTTTCTTTAGGATAGAGTGTCCAAAATGTGATTAAGTTTCTGTTTAAATACTATGACATAACTGTATTATTTATTATGATTTTTAAAAAAAGTACTTTTACAGACAGATTTAAACCAGTAAACTTATTTAACTTATTTAACAAAGTTCCATAAAGGAGAGATGTTCTGGACATGACCCTCTGGAAGGAGGTCAAAGGTCAGATGTCAGATCCAGCACTTGGCTGTAAAGAACCCATGAATCATCTAAAACCAGTCCCAGACTGGAGTCAAATCCGAGCCATTGGGTGTAAAGGAGAACAAGTTTCTGAGCCCAGATCAGCTTTAGAACATCCCAGTCACACGGTTCCTCACAGCCAATCACAGGCTACCCTCAGTGTCACATGACTCATCCGTCCGGCCTGCCTTTCTGTCACCTCTGGATCTCTTTATTGATCAGCAGCAAGGACACGACGGAGGAATCAGAGACGTCCGCGTCTTCCTGTCCCTTTCAGGCGTCCTCCAGGCTCCAGCCATAATGTGTCAGTCAGAAATGTGCATCTAGTCAGTGTTTTCTGTGTTTTTACCAGTCATCTTTAAACAGCATCCTGGGAGCTGGTTCCACAGGAGAGGAGCCTGATAACTAAAAGATCTGCCTCCTATTCTACTTTTAGAAATCCTAGGAACTACCAGTAGACCTGCATTCTGAGAACAAAGTGCTCTGTTAGGAACATATGGAACAATCAGATCTCTGATGTACGATGGAGCTGATTATTAAGGACTTTATACGTAAGGAGGAGGATCTTAAACTCTATTCTGGATTTAACAGGGAGCCAATGGAGAGAAGCCAAAACAGGAGAAATGTGATCTCTCTTTTTAATATTCATCAGAACTCTTGCTGCAGCATTTTGGATCATCTGAAGGCTTTTAATTGCATTTTGTGGACTTCCTGATAATAAGGAGTTACAGTAGTCCAGCCTCGAAGTAACAAATGCATGGACTAGTTTCTCTGTATCACTCCTGGACAGGATGTTTCTAATTTTAGCAATATTCTGGAGGTGAAAGAATTAAATCTTAGAAACCTGTTTAATATGGGATTTAAATGTCATGTCTTGGTCAAAAATTACACTGAGGCCAAATTAATGCCATCCAGATGACGTGATTGATTTAGCAGTTTCCTTTTTAAAGGTTCTGGTCCAAAGACAACAACTTCTGTCTGAATTTAAAAGCAGAAAGTTTAGAGTCATCTGGGTTATTTAATCTACCTAACTGATTGGATTAATCAGGATTTATGGATAAATATAATTGTGTATCATCAGCATAACTGTGGAAATTCATACCCTGCTGTGTAATTATTTTACCGATTGGAAGCATATGTATAGTAAAGAGAATCAGTCCAAGCACAGAACCCTATGGTACTCCACCAGTCACCTTTTGAGTAGCTAACAGTGGCTAACGCTGGCTAACGATAGCTAATGCTGGCTAACGCCAGCTAATGTTGGCTAACGGTATCTAACGGTTGCTAACAGTACCTAACAGTGGCTAACGCTGGCTAAAGGCAGCTAACCCCAGGCTTACAGAATCTAACGGTTGCTAACAGTAGCTAACAGTGGCTAACGGTAACTAATGCTGTCTAACGGCAGCTAACCCCTGGCTTACAGTAGCTAACGGTTGCTAACAGTACCTAACAGTGGCTAACGCTGGCTAAAGGCAGCTAACCCCAGGCTTACAGTAGCTAACAGCTTGCTCTTTAGTCTACTTGTCCCCCTAGCTTTCTTGTGCAGGGCCTTTAGACTAGGACTAACATTAAGACTTTGCCCATTTCATGTTTCTGAACTCCATTATCAGTTGCTTCTGTAGTTTTTATTCGGTTTTGGATGTTAATTATGCACTTATTGGACAAAGATGGCTTGCTGTGGTGTTGACTACAGTAACAGACCGTCCAAGACGTCTCTGCGTCTCCAGCAGCCGGGGAGGTAATTTTTGTCAGGTCGCAAAGAGGAATGGAGCTCAGATCTGGATGGTTATCTCCTTCCACACACGGGTTGGAGCAAACTCCCGTGGGGTAGCGGTAGAGCAGTGAAGTCGGCGTTTGACAGGACCAAGAAGCGGCGGGGAGCCTGCAGTGTCGTTTCCTTCAGTGAATCATTTTGGTTCGAAGGATGAGAACATTTTGTAGTGAATATTATCAATCTAACGTTTATAGTGTTGCTGAATCTGCATTAAATCCTAAAGAGAAGACGGTTTGTTAGACAGAAAACTGGATTTTAGATTCCCAAAGATGGATGAGCTGAACAACTTTTCCTGTTTTGGGGGATAAATGTTTGTGTGGAAATGGGACGTTTACAGAACTGAACTGGTCCGAAAAAAACAAGCTGTAATACAACATGGTTCATTCTTGGTGTTAAGAAGTGGGTTTAGTTCTGCTTGATTCAGAGGTCAGAGGTCACAGGACAGAAAGCGAGTGGAGCATCAGCAGAAGAAGCCTTCAGGAGGTCCGGAGAACCGTCGGTTTAAGACTTTTACACAGTCAGAACCAGCAGCTGGTCGGTTCTGCAGAACATTAATCATGTGAAGAACATTAAATATTACATGAGGCGTTCTCGGCTGAATGGGGAGAGTAAAACTGGGAGTTTTTTCTGCCCATCTTGATCCGAAGGTTCATTAATGTTTAACAGGGTGCAGGCCAGCCAGATTAAAGAGCCGTTCAGCCTGTTGGATCTGGTCGCTCCCAGAACCAAACGGGCTACTGGACCCGACCCAGCAGGGGGAGACAGAGGGCGGCACCCACGTCGGGATCAGTACAGATCCAAAGGAGGATTCCTGGTTCCTCGTTTCCAGCAGAACCACCCTGATCTAAATGAATCCCGGTTCTGGAGAGCTTCTGTCAGTGGCTTCCACCTCCAGAATCCTGCTTGTTCCAGTCCTACACACCTGAATCAAGTGATCTCTGCAGAACCAAGAGAACTGACCCAGAACATACCGATAGATCCCAGAAGGTCTGGAGAACATCTGAATCCTGGACAAGGTTGCTGCCCCTAGAGGCACCTGCAGGAACTGCATCATCACCAGAACTGGTATCGGACATTTATTCAGGGAACAAGAACCCCATAAGACGCTTCTTCAGAAGGAAAACACAAACCATTATAGACTTAAAATACATCAAAAATAATTAAATAGCAATAAATAAATGAATACAATCGTAAAGAACCGATACACTCTCAGACAAGCTGGTTCACCAAGTTCCCCATCAATCTCCTACACCTAATATTATACCAGTATCGGGTATCGGCTCCAATACGTCTAATGTACTCGTATTGCCATCAGTTAAAGTTAACCGAACGCCACCTTTGGAGAATATATTCTTAGAAAATAAATAGGCGGACATAAAAATTTCCTCCTTTACAGTTTATTGAAAGTCATAGTACTGGGTAACAATTGCACTATTATCATTATGGACAAAAACATGCAACCTCTGAAATACACATTTATATTCAATACATAATAATAATAATAATAATAATAATAATAATAATAATAATAATAATAATAATACAGTAAATGATTTGTTTCGAGTCAGTGAACTAAAAACTAGAAAAGTGAAATAATTTATTGTCATTCGACTAAAAGGTTCAGAAGTTAATCTGACTACGTCTATCGCTTACAGTGTTGCCAACTTAGCGACTTTGTCGCTAGATTTAGCGACTTTTTTTCAAAAAAGCGACTAGCGACAAATCTAGCGACTTTTTCTGGTGTTATTGGAGACTCTGGCGTGAAGCACGTATTGTTCTGCAGTTACTGTCCTCAACGTGAGCCCTTCCCCCGTCCCAAAGCACTTACAGGTGGCCAGTCTCACAGTAGTCTTGCGCAGCAGTCCCATCTACAGTCTATGGGCGGAGCAGAGAGAGAGAGAGAGGAGACCCTCACCACTCGGCGTCCGGACTGCAAATGAAATGCGCTTGCAGAGCGTGATTTAAATGTAAACGTTTCTTTGCTGTGACGCTGTCACACAAATAAAAAACTGCATTTGACTCACACAACCTCAGCAGCTCAGTCACTTATTCACCTCGTCCACTGTGTGTGTAGCCTACCTCTCTGTGACATAAGATCTTGCTAGCTAGCTCAGCAAAAAAAAAAAAAAACTTTAAAAAAAAAACCTAAGTAACTCTGCCAGAGTGTGTCTTTTGGGTCACTTTGCCGGTCCCAAGCCCGGATAAAGGAGGAGGGTTGGTTGTAGAGCTAGCAATTTCACCCTACAGAACAATCTTTTGATTAAATTTGCTGTTATAACATTTAACAATACAGGACAAAACTGATGTGTGTAATGTGGATCTAGACAAAGCATTAAAATCATTAAATGTTGTTAATGTTGAAATTATTTTTGTACATTTGTAGTTCTAAACATATTTAGGGTGTTTTTTACTCACTTTTACTGTTATTTGCAAATTGCCAATTATGCAAATTAGGCGATGACGTCATTTAGCGACTTCTAGCGACTTTTGGGACAGCCAATAGCTACTTTCCTTACTGAGGAGTTGGCAACACTGATCGCTTATTCTGCGTTGCATTTCTCCAAGTTGCCGACTTAAAGCGCTCCAGTTTGTCTCACTAAACTCAGAGTTGGAAAGAAGATGGACGCTTTCAGCGCAGCAGCCAGCTAGTCATTGTTATTGTTGTTAGCGACGTAGCATCTTAAGGAGACCAACATGAAAAACAAAGCTGTACATTGTGTTGCACGCACAGCAAATCCATGAAATGTAATAAACTGGTGAGCGGATTTAAGCAGAAATGTAGTCAAGTCTGTAAGAGCATTTCAAAACGACACTGAAATGACAAACATAGTACAAACTAGGGCTGCACAATTAATCGGATTTTGATCGTGATCACGATTTTGGTGGCCACAATTAAATGAACCTGATCGTGAACGATATTTACGTTCAAAATGCGAGCTTCACTGCGTGCCTCTTTATCAAGCCTCAACCAATAGTCTGCCAACCACCAGGGGGCAAACTCACGGCTAAAGCTTCATTAAGCTGACCAAATAAAAACGCCACACGCCACTCAGCACTCATAATGGCTGCACTAAGCTTGCTACGTAGCAGATGAAAAGGAGTATTTGAGCGATGTAGTAGATCCAAATCTCCATTATGGATCTGACTAGTAAGCAGAAAGTTCCCGAAAGTGTATTACCGCCACAGTAAGCAGCCGGTGGATGCTACGCTATCCCACAATGCAGCGGACGCCCCGAAATCATAGAAGAAGAAGGACCTAGCTAAAAATGGCTACAGACGAACTGTCAACCATTGATACCGCCGCAGTTTTGGCGGATAAATGTACATGTAGCGATGTTACTGATTACTGTAATTGTTTTTTGACTGATTAAACATTTAAGTTGTTAAGTCATACCAGAAAAAATAACGGCTAGAGGAGGCGGGACCACAGGCGAACGTAACGTTAACATCTGGGTCAACAGAACAGTCAGTACGGGTCAAAGGACATGCAAAATGGTGGAGCAGTACGTCTGATTTCATGTCTATTACGCGATTGTTTGCTATGCAGTATTTACTACATTAACGGGCGAGTAATAGTAGCATATAGTAAATATATAGTAAATACTAAGGATTTGGATGCAGGGAATGTCAAAGGCCTTTTCTGTATAAGCTGTAAATGTTTCCCATAAATTGCACTTTGAGATTACACTCTGCAATAACATATTTAGCTTGTACTTTTATACATGGAGTTTGTTTTTTGTTGCATTATTTCTCATCTGTTCTAATCTAAAGTTTTATTTTTCACAAAAAAATGTTGCAACATTGCATGTTTATAATTGGTGAAATAAAATAGGTATTTTACAGGACTGGATGAATGATTGTGATTACAATATTGATCAAAATAATCGTGATTATTATTTTGGTCATAATTGTGCAGCCCTAGTACAAATACAAAGAAAATACATCTCAACTACGGCCGCGGCCATCTTTGTTTCTGAGCTTCTCGCTCTTCTCTGTCGACTATCAGAGATCCGAGTTGGAGCTCAACATTTCCGACCTAATGGGGGCGTGTCCAGTGGGTGGCGCCACCAGAAATTTTTCATAGGGGTGGCCAGATGGGGCCACTTAAAATTTCACACCAAAACCATAAACCATAATTTCAGAATTGTATTCTACTGTTATAGTAAACCAGCCCGTAGAATACTATCATAAAGACTTAAGGAAACTCCTACTGATATACTTTGGTTTATTGTGTTATATTAAATGTTACTAATGATATAATGTGCATAGACTAATAACACACTACAGTTAACATTTATAGTTGTACAACAATTCTGGGTTTTTTTTCAATTATATTTGGCATAAGGGAACTAAGCGCTTCCTTAGGGACCCCCAAATCCACCCGGGGGCCCCCGTAAATGCTGAAATTGAACAGACTACAGATGTTACAATTTATGAAAATGTGAATATTACTCCATTTGATTTAGTTTTGTTTCAGTGTAGATTATTTTAAAAAAAAAGCCAATTGTTTAAATGTTTGTGTATTAACTAGGATAGTTTCTTTATAACCAATTTTTTTTTAATGAATATTCTGTTTGTATTTTAAAAATGGTGCAAAAATATTTAAATTAAAGACATTTAATCCAATAAAAATGTATATATTCAACCAATTAATTTAGAACAACTTTTTAAATATTTGAATTAAATTTAAACAAAATGTAAAATAACATTTTAATATTCATTGTTTGATTCATTGTTACAATCGATGCTTTAGTTTAACCTTTCTATTTTGTCTGACCTTCAGATTGTCCAGATAATATTAATAAATACCTCTGATTGACTTTTAGGATCACCCAAATAGACTCCGCCTACTTTTCCAGATTAAACCAAATCTTTATTTATATGCTGTTATTGTGGGTAGTGGTCTTAACAGAAAGGGGGCGCCCTTGAGTCAAAATCTGCTTAAGGCCCCATAAGACTTTGGGCCGGCCCTGCATAAGGTGTACATTTATTATAAACAAAACAGTTAGTGGGGAAAAGCAGATACCAACAACTTTAATGAACTCTCTATTCACTAATTTATCATAATCCGAATAGAAGGAGGCTGAGAGGCAAAATCAATTATTCTGATGGAATATTATTAATAATAAGCCCCTCTCATAATTATCGATTATAGCTGTAATAATATATAGTTATCTCTATTCAGACTAATAAAACTCAACTACTAAAACATGTCTGTGTGAAAACGTGTCATAAACCCAATAAAAAAAACTGCTGTAACATTATACTGTAACCATCTGGTACTTAAAAAGCACATGTCACGACACATTTCCCAATCTTCTTTTACCAAAAAATATTTTCCACTTAACTACTTACCTGTAGCCGTTTTTTTTTTTTGTCTGGTTTCTTATCTCTTAACTTTTTGCGCTGAGCTGTTACTGTTTGAGCTTCGCAACAACATCCGGGGGGGAAGCAGGGAGGAAGGAGGCGCGCTGCTGGCGGAGAAGAGAGCTGGCTACTGCGTGTAATCGAAGGCCCATCGCAGCTTACCTGCCTGGCTGTGTATTAGGAATATTAGGAATGAAATTAACAACTGATGCTACTAAGATTTATCATGGCCGGTGGGGTGGCCACGAGTCCGCCAACACCCTGATGGCGCCATTGGGCGTGTCTCTGTGAAATGACGCGAGAAAACGGCGAGATTTCTGACTTTCCGACTCGGAAAGGTTACCTGGAATGCAGCAATAGTTACTGTTGGTTCTGGTTTAAGGTTCTGCTGACCAGAAGCAGCAGACTGAAACCATCTGGGCTCATAGGAACATCTGCTGATCTGAACTTAGGACTAATTTCACCAAAACCTTAAATGAGATATTTTAGGTCGCTGACTGTAACTGGAACGATTCAGCTTCATATCAGGAAGCCACAGAAAACTACTTTTCCCATCATGCCTCACCAGCTTATAAAGACAGGTTGCATTCCTGGATGATTACCTTCCTAGAACCGCAGCATGAACTGGTTTCCTTTACCAGTAACAGATTCTGGTGACTGGGATGGAGTCTCCCGTTCCTGCAGGAATCCGTCCGTCTCACTGAGACAACAAGCCTTTATCTCCCATCTGAAAGGACCAGTTTACTGACTGGGAATAATGGGGAGGCATAAAGCTCGCTTCTGTGGAGCTGCAGCTTGTCCTCCGTGCTCCGCAGCCCGTCTCCGGCCTCCAGCCTCGGGAGCAGAACCACAGGGATGACTCCCAACCTGGCAACCCAGAGGAATCACAAAGGAGCAGATGATTATCGAAGCAGAATAAAAACCAGTCTGTGATGAACAACGCTGGAACATCTGCTTATAGGAGAGAAGTTAAATAGATTTCTGGGTCTGAGGTCCGATTCTGGACCAGAAAGAACTGGATCGGCTTCCTCAGGGTCAGAGGTCACGTTCAACCAGCAATCAAGGTTCAATACAAAACAGAATCCTAAAAACCAGCCAATTAAAACTATTAAAAGCAGGAAAAAGCTAAAATCTGCCAAAGCAGATGATAAAGCAGAACAGAGACTTATTCAGCGCCAGCTCAACAAACGCTCAGTCATCATCAGGACTTATTTAGTATCCAGTATCACCAGTATCAGGGTTTTATCGTCCAACACCACAATCTGAGCTATAGCCTTAACACTGAAACAGCCCAGGCGGCGATGAACTGTAACAGCTTAACCTGGACAACACGAAGGCATACGTCGAAAGAAAAGGTCTAATCCTAGCCGGAAACAAATACACGACCTGGTGACGGCGTTCGTCTAAAGATCCAGTTTCAGTGCAATCATCTCCTGCAAATCCATGGATTGTTCGTACGAAATCAAGAAAGTTTAGACCATGATCCCTCAGATCAGTGGGAGAAAACACGATTCAATCTGTTACGGTTTCATTAAAACGGAGAAAATCAGCCGCCAGAAACAGTTTGATACCAGCAAGACAATCAGTGGTCGTTTTGATCTGAAGGTGGACAGTCTGCTGCTGGTTCTGAGCCCTCCTGGGGGCCTGATCGGCCAATCAGAGGAGGCCGTTGCTGACATGTGACCAGCTGAGTGAAGAGAATGAGCCTCTGGTTGATTTAACTCTAAACCCATTACAGCCTCAGTGGCCGTAATGGGTTTAATAGATGATATATCCACCGCAATAAACGTAAGATATCGTTATTGATCCAAAGAAAGCCTGATCATGATATTATTTTATAAAAAATAGAGAAATATGGCTCATACATGGTTGCACAGTTATTTAGAGAATCGTATCAATATGTTCAAGTAAATTATTAAACAATCTAAAAAGCTGAAAGTAAGCTGTGGAAATCCACAGGGATCCGTTCTCGGATCTAAATTATTTATTCTCTATAGCAATGATCAATTTAATAGCTCAGAAAAAGCTGAAATATGTTGCAGCTGTTGCAGTTCAGGTGAGGATTTTTAATCAGCTCCTAGAAATGGTGGAGATTTACATTTTAAGCTCAAAGTCAGGTTTAACATTCATAAATTATCTTTAAATATACAGAAAACAACATTTAGGATTTTCTCAAACCTAAACATCAAGCCACAAGCGAACTAAGCGGTTACTTAGGGCCCCCGAAACTCATCCGGGGCCCCCCAAAAATGCTGAAAATGAAACTACAGATGTTAAAACGTATAAAAATTTAAATATTACTCCATTTTGTTTGGCATTGATTCAGGCTAAGTTATTTGTAAAAAATTTAGTGTAGGAACTAGACAGGTTTCTTTGTAACTAATTATTTTATTAATTTAAAAAAATATTTTTTTTTCGTTAAAATTCTATTTTATTATTATTAAATTTTAAAAACTGTTGCAAACATATTTCAATCGGATATGTTTAAATGTAGATTTTTTTAAATTTTCCATCCATTTTGTGAACCGCTTGTTCCTCCAGGGGTCGCGGGGGGGCTGGTGCCTATCTCCAGCTGTCAACACGCGAGAGGCGGGGTCTAACCTGGACAGGTCGCCAGTCCATCACAGATTTTTTAAAATTATATTTAACATTTTTAATTACATTTAAATAAACATTTACATTGCTTTGCATGATAATTTCTTGTTTTTTTGTTGTGTTTTGCTTTAGTTTTTTCTATTTTCTTTGAGCTTCAGATTGTCTCAGATAATATTAACGATGACCTCTAATTGTTTTTTAGGATCAGATAAATGAGCTCCGCCTACTTTCTCAGATTAGACCAAATGTTGATTAAAACGCAGTTATTGTGGGTAGTTGTTTTAACAGAAAGGGGGCGCCGCTGAATGAAATTAACAAAAGCAGTAGCAATATTATATAAATGTAGATATATTTTAAACAAACAAGGATTTGTTCGTATATATAACTCTTTAATCATGCGGTGTATAATTTATTGTATTAAAATTTAGGGAAATACCTATATATTAAGCACCAAAAAAACTTTCATCCTGAAAAAAAGACAATAAGACCCATCACAATTTCAACCAAAGACCAACAAACCAATTCCTGATTTATAATCCTGCAAGCATTAAAGTTTTATGATTTAGTAGATTTGCATACAGTAAAAACGATGTTCAAAGTGAAAATCAAACTCATGTTGCAAACAGTAAAAAATATGAGCTCAGATGAGTAGAGAAGTTTCTGTTAAAGGGGTCGATCTCTGGAATAACTGATCTCAAACTATGGACCTCTCTCTTCCACCCAAAAAAATATAGAAAAATATTAAGTTTGTAAAATACATAAACTCTGTTGAAGTCTATATCAATACAATGTAGTGTTAGGGACATTGTAAACAAAATAAAAATATTTTGGAGTACATTTCTGGCCAAAAAACCTCTGAATTTTGCACAAAAGAAACTTGGAAATTCTCTGTCACAAAAGTCGTAAAAATGACAAGTTAAAAGACATAATTTTTTAGATTAATTTAAGATATTTTCTAGAAAAAAAAGTGTAATTCTTCAATGTAGAAAAGTAGAAAAACTGTGTGATTAAAGGCATAAATTTCCACTATCAAAACTAAGATATTTCTGACATTCAAAACTCAGAAAATTGTAACAAAAAACGTTTGCCTTTTTGACATTTCTTGTATTTTCTTGCAAATTTTCAACTTTTTCTTATCGGAGAATTACTCGTTTTTTCTTGGAAATATCTGAAACTAATCCAAAATTTCTGTCTTTTAACTCATAATTTTACGACTTTTGTGACAAAGAATTTCTGAGGTTTTTTTTTCTGGAAAATATTTGCAATTAATCTAAAAAAATTCAGAGTTTTTACTGGTTATTTTATTACTTTCAGACATCAGAGAATTTTCAAGTTTTTTTCTGGAAAATATGTGACTTTAATCTCAGAATTTCTGCATTTTTTGGGTGGAAATTTGCTTCAAAATATTTTTCTTTTATTTACAATGTCCCTGATACGTTGTCGTGGTATCAACCTATTCATAAAAATAAGAAAAATCATTTTTGATTATTTGACGTAACATCAAGTTAAAGGTTGAATATGGAAAATTTCATAAAAAGCTACTTAAAAAATTACATCCACCGGTCTTTTAGAGAGAGGCAGAAAGTACAACATTATATTTGAATTAAAATATACCATAATATAACTTTTAATGGGCACAACACTGACATTATGTTTACATCTACCAGCCAGTAGCGGCTGCCGGTTGACAGATACAGTCTCTATGTTCCGACTATGTGGTCGGCACAGCTCGGCTGGTACTGCGGAAACACAGACTTTCCTCATGGATCTGTAAGCTAACTCACTAGCTAACTTTGCTAACGATAGCTGTTAGCTAAACTCCTCTGGGAAACATTCCTCACTGGACACAGTTCAGGTTGGTCACTGGGCGTATCGGCCGAGGGGGTAAACTTAGAGTCTAATAAAGCTTGGTTTAATCATTTGGGTGGTTCTGAGCATTATCATCAATATTGTATCGTGTTTACAAGCTTTACCAGCTGATTAGCATCTCAGAAGCTCAAAGTGACCGTGTGTAGTTTTTGCAGTACATCTTTGAAAAATACCATTAAAGTATTATGTAATAATAATTAGGTAAAGCACATTAATTGCAAAATATTGGCGATATTGTAAAATATGACTTTAAAAATCAGTTTTAAAATACATAGGCTCGGGTCCTCTTTTTCGGGGAAAGCCATATTAGATGACGTCTTTACTTCTACGGAGAAAGCGCACGGAACAAGCGCGCTATTAAAACATTGAAAATGCTAAAAAGTTTCTCCATAAATACATTTTTACCTCTTGGCTAGTTACAAGCGATAAAAGAGAGACTGATGTGCTCGTCATGTTGCTGTAAATAGATCATTCTCAGGGAATTGAGCGTTTGAAAACAGCCCTAGTTGGAGCTCCGTTGTTGAGTTTCTTACTCGAAGACACAGATACCACATGCTTGTGATAATTTAGGTATGCACTGCCCCCTACTGGCCGAAAATTAAACCATGTGCCTTTAAAGATTCTATACCGAATCTGCTAAACAAGCTAGCTTAAAACATGCTTTCCTATCCTTAATAACATTCTAATATATGCCAAAATTGACAATAAATAGATAAATCTGGAGATGAATACATAAATAGTTGAATACAATTGTAAGTAAATAAATAACTGTGGCACACTTTCACAACCAAGGTCATTCAAGATGCTTTACATGATTCGGTGGTAAAGAAACAAAACATATCTGTCATGTTTTAATATTTTATAAAAGTATTCAAATGCAGGAAATCTGTGACTGGAATGAGTGATTGGTTAAGAAACAAAAAGCTAACAGGTGACTGCAGACCTGGGAGGTGACAGAGGGAGGCAGGTACACGGAGCAGATTAACAGGATGAACCAGTGAAGAACAATGCAGGTCAGATGGCTTTAATAGACTGAGGAGGAGTGAAAGTGGCAGAGAAAGACTAACTAGAGATAAACAGATGCAGGTGAGAGGGAGAGAGCAGGCGGAACTGGGTCAGGGAGAAGAATGGCAGGGAGAAAACCAGAAAGGAACAAACAGAAAACCATTCTTAATAAGGAAATAAAAACCTAACTAAAGATTAGATATTTAGGAGGAACAAAGACCGTGACACTAGGGAAGCGAAAATAAAAAGGTAAAAACAAAACAAAAATAAAACAAAAAGTGAAAACATCTAAGGACAGGAGTTGGGAAATATCGAAACAAAGAAGTGTCGAAAAACTGTCAAAATCCCAAGAAATAAACTAAAATGATTATCTAAACTAAATGAAGAAACAAACTAACTAAAAATCCTAAAAACATGAATAAAATGTATATGTGTATACGTCATAATCGTTTCCACAAAGCTCTAAACAGATGCATTTTTAGTTTTGATTTAAAGCAGCTCAGTGTCTCAGCAGCTTTGCAGTCGTCTGGATGTTTGTTCCAGATAAAAGGAGCATAGAAACTAGGACTGTGCAAAGTAGGGTATTTCTATTTGTATTTGTATTCGAGTAAATTTCCTAATAAGGCGTAAAAATCTATTTTTACGCATTACACTTCTAATTTAGGTTGTTAGACAGTACCCGGACAGGTTGCTTTAAGTGCATTTAATTATGCTAATTCTCTTTTAAACATTCAGATCACTTTGCACTAATCTGCAGCACCGACTTTAAAATGCGCTCCACGCAGAACTTGATCAAGTTTTTTTGGCAGGTGGATGACTTTGGCTCAGCGGCAGACACTCTTTTCTATTTGGTGTACTAAATCCACGAGGGGAGCTCCGTTTGAGTTAATAACGAAACCCTTCTTTTAGCCTTTTTAACCGAACATTAACTTTACTCTGTCAAAAGCCTATTGTCTAAATTACAGAGCAAACAGAGCTACGAAACAGCATCTGACGGCAGACGTTAATGCAGCGTAATGGAATAATCTCCCAATCAAACTCCACTTCCCAAAAGTTATAAACTCCCTGCTACAAAAATCTATTCACCAAAAATAGTCATATAGTTATTATTTTTTCCGCTTCTTCTTTGTTGCTGTGTGGAGCAGCTGGGTCAGTCACGTCTTTTCCCCTCCGATCTCCGACTCCTGTCACTCACTCATTCATCCAGAGTCCATGCACTGCGGTCTCATAAGGAAACGCAGCTTTTTGATATATAGTTTTTCTTGCTCCCGAATACAAATATTTCCTCAATTATTTGTTCGAAATAAGTATTAATAGGAATTTTTAAAAAGTTATTTGTGCCTTTCCGAATACCGTATTCGGTTTGACTCCACCCCTAATAAAAACTGAAAGTTAATTCTTCATGTTTGGTTCTGATTGTACGAATAATTAGTGAACTAACGCATAAAAAATGAGGAAATGAATAAAAAATATTTATTTGTTTATTTTTTGTCAATTTTGGCAGAGATGGTCCTCCATACTAACATAGCATAGCTATAAAAAATTTCTATGGAGGTTAAAAAGAAAAAATAAATTAATAATAAAGTTGTTCTGCTGCATCTGTGTAAAAACCACCAACAATTATATCATGAATCCCATCCGAAACAAATGATTGGACCATCTGGTTGTCTGACTCACCTGACTAGCGAACTAGCACATTTACTTGTGTTCTCCCGTCTTTAAATGCTGCTGCATTCTGCAACAGAACAGCTTTGGTGAAAGCGGTTCTCCACTCAGAGGAAGAGAAACAGCCGGCTGCTACCACTTCAACTTTAGGACAAACTACCAGAGTCCAGAAAAATGAACGGCTACAGGTGTTTTGTGCTCTCGTGTCTGCTGTGGCGATACGTGTTCCCAATCAGGGGGGCGTGGCCTAGAGGTGATAGCCATCGGGGGCGCGTGAGAGTTCTGTCTTAGCTTGTTTTCGAGGTTCGTTATAGCAGTTTTAAAAAATGCCTGAACTTTGACCTCAAAATCCCAGAGGAGTTGGGAAGGAGGCTTCAGGATGCAAAGAGAGAAGCAGGAAATTTAAACCATCAAAGATGGACTCCCTGACTCCAGCGTCTCTCTGACTGCAGCCAGACAGAGCTTTAAAGAGGAGCGACAAAAACAAATGAGGTGGATTAGCAGTGATGACAGCATCCAGGATGTGTTACTGTTGAATATCGCTGTTAGCGTGTCATGATGGTCTTCAGAAGGCCACAGATGGGGTGGATTGACCCAGATCTGTCCCCCACACTTATTTGGCTCCTTTTTCCAATAACACTGGAATGCAGCACGACGTAAACCGACACCGACTCCACAGGCTTCACTGAGAGAGGACCAGGAGCCGACAGCACGCACAAGATGGCGCAGAGGGCTAGTGGATGCTAGGATGTTTGATGAAGGCTAGCAGGATGAAGCGAAACACCACTTACATTTTTAAATAAGACAATGTCAGTTGACCAATCAGCTTACTACTATTATAATTATTCACTGTAGAGTTTCATTACATTTTGTAGTGAGTTACCGCTGTGTTAGAATTATGTTTTCGGACTTAAATTAGAGCTAACTCATTAGCGGAAGTTTCCCTTGCTGTGTAGACCTTCACAATAAGAGCTTTGTGTTCATTCGTAATGTAAACATTGATGAACCAGAGAGTTTTATCCGCTGAGGATTTACTTATGGGAAAACGGTAAAGTGTGACATTTGATTACTAAGTCTATAATACATTTATGTGATTTTAAACACAGACTGCTGATCTCTGAAAGTTACATTTATTCGTATTAAAAGCATGTTTGTTTGCCAGCATTCGAGTGAATTTATTTTAAGTTCTTATGTAGACTACGTATTTTCACTATTTTATTCATAAATAATTTATTAATGAATAGTAAATTAAACTTTTTTTGGTACTGAGGTCTCTTAGCTTCATTCATCCTGGACTTCCTGCTGCTTTCAGAACCCTGAAAGGAACCAAGTTGGTTCGTTCCGCCTTCATCCGACCCAAACCTGCTGGGATGGGTGAGTTATTACTGGAATATTACAGCTTTATCATGTTCTGGTTCGAATGGTTTAGTTCTAGCTTGTCTGTCGGATCAGAACCTTTTCAGAACAAAGACTTCTGTCCAGAATCATTCCTTTCATTCACACGTTTTTATTTTTTTAAACATAATTTCCTGCAGAAATCAGAGATTCTGTGAAGGCCGTCAGCAGAAACTGGTCCAGTCCGTCCGTCCGCATCAGAACCAGAACTCTGCCTCAGATGAAAAGGACGTTTCTAGAGGTCACTGGGTCAAATGAGGCTGCGAACTCGGCCGAACTGAGCATGCTCAGAGCATCCTCCTCAGACAGACGTCCCGGCAGCTATGGAAAGCCGTTTTGGACGCAGCAGCTCGCCTCCATTAGACGTGTTTAATTATTGATCTGCTGAGTCCTGCTGGACACACACACACACTTCCTCCTTCTTCCTCCTCTTCCTCCCGTGAAGCTGTCTCCTCCTCGGTGTTTTCAGCTGATTGATTGATGCTCCAGTCTCTGGCTCCACCTGCTGGCCGCTGACCGACACAGCGCCCCCTGCAGCCCTGAAAGGAGCCCCTTTTTCCAGCAGCTTTCATCCATCTTGATGATGATTTATGGATCATGGAGGGAAATTATTTACTGGAAAGTGTGGCATGTGTTTGTCTCCAGCCATCAGAACTCAGCAGAACCTCCTCTGGGTTCTTCTCCATCTGGCTGGAGAACTTCTAGGAACTAAACCCACAGATTCTCAGGTCTGGACTTTGACACTTAAAGCGATTTTAGAACTGGTAAATCAGTTCGATTCTTAGAATAAGAAACGATTCAACAGCACTAGTTAAAACTCAGGTTCTGTAAGCTTAAACCGGGTCGGGGAATGGTTCTGGTTCTGTTTCCCTCAAAGCAAACGGTGAAATCTGAGCTCCAAAAAACCCCTGATCATTTCATGGCTGTTTTAACTCCGACAGTGAAGTGTTATAAGGATAAAAATCTTAGCTGTTATTTTAATGTAAAAACCTAAATAATCAGATATTTTAAATCAAATCAAACATTTTAAAGTGAAAATTTGTCCTTTAATCTGACACTTTTCTTCATCTCCAACATTAAACAGAAAACGTTTTCCTACGTAACCTGAAATGAAACATGAAAACATGATAAAAGTTTCATTTTTTAACGAGTTTGGTTATATTTTTAACTAAAAATTACATTATTTTATTTTTGAAAGTGTAATTTTTTTATGTAATCAGAACTAATAAAAATGAAAACAACTAAATGATGAATGTTTCTGTCGGAGTCAGTCTGTTGCAGGCAGTTTGCTGCCACCTGGTGGACAACAGCGGACCAACAGGTGAGATTTAAAACATTTAAAGTTTTCAGTTTAAAGAGTTAAAATATTAAATAAAACTGAAGTGATGCTGTTGCCATGGTTTCCACCCTGATGCTTCCTGTTTTCTGATTTCCATGGATACTACTTTGACCCAGATCCCAGCATCTCCGGTTCCGACCGCTGAGTTTCCTCGCATTGTTTCCTCCTTGTCTTCACCTCCTCTCACCATCAGAACCAGAACGTGTCCGGACCCGTCCTCATTCACTGTAGGTGTGATACCAGAACCAGCCCAGACCCGAACCGACTCACACCACTTCTCGCTCCGCCTTAAATCATGACCCGCTCAGATTTAAGGTGGAAATTTTGGCATGATCGGCGTCCTGGAAACAGAACCTGGAGCGGTTCCGACCCGACCTCTTCGATCAAAACACACAGAGGAGTTCATCAGCAGAACTTGTTTTGAACAGATTGTACTTCTGGTTCCGACCCGATTTCAGTTAATGATGAGCACCAGAACCATCAGAACTTACCTGCTTCCCCCAGCATCATGCCACCTCCACCAAGTTGCCTTGACTCAGTCTGACGTCTCCCCCGATCAGATCCATCCGGTTTTGGACCAGAACAATCAGGCTGAGGAGAAGTTTGGTGCCGACTGGTCCAGAGACGGGAAACGACCCGATTTAAAAGAAATTGGGTCATCAGAACCAGAAGGATGCCGGAAGCTTGGAGATGTCCAAAGACAGTGAGTCGCTGCCAAGACGCTTCCTGTGAGACATTCAGACAGATGATGGGGGGAGTTCTGGTTCTGGTTCTGGTTCTGGTTCCAAAAACCTGTTTTATTCGTCCTGGAACAACGATGGAAGAGATGATGCTATAAAACTTCATTGAAACAATAAAAACTTTATCAAAACTTTATAAAAAAGTCATTAAAATGTTACAGAAACTTGCAAAATTTTATTGAAATGTTAGTCAAACTTATCGTTTTATTAAAACTTTATGAAAATGTTATGAAAACTTTAGTGAAACATAATTAAAACTTTCAAATTTAATAAACCTTTATAAAAATATTTATGAAAACTTTAATGAAACGTTTTTCAAACATTCTTACAACTTTATGAAAGTGTTATTAAACTTTAATGAAATGTTATTAAAAAATTCTTAAAATTTTATCAAAATTGTATTAAAACACATCTTACAATTTAATACAAACTTTATTGTAACTTTATTGACTCCAGAGGGAATTTAAATGTTGCAGCTCATACTTGGTACAGAGTTGTTGTAGATCATGATGGCTGTGGGAAGGCAGGACTTCCTGTAGCGGTCAAAACTGAAGAAACCTCTGACTGAAGACACTCTGTTGTTGTAAGATAGTATCATGAAGAGGAAGCTCAGTACATAACCTTGTTGATTTTATCAATCCTACTTTGCATCATTATCTCCAGATCTGCCACAGTAGAACCCTTCTTGTAGACGATTCACTGTTCAAGTCTCATACCGTTACACGTGCAAAGTTCAGCCATTTTGTCTATCAATGAGAGCCATGTACCCATCTGTGTTTTATGACTCTCTAAAAATGTATTATAAAGAGATTTGGGATCTCAAATCTGGGAATAATAAAATTTTCCCATCAGTCCAGTCTAGACAGTTTGAATGAGAAACAAGAAGAGGAACTGCTAATCACTGCAGGTGGCGGCCATTTTGGATGGTCAGCTCTAAGCTCCAACTCTTCCCCATCATGTCTGTGTAACACCTCCACCTGCTGATTGTAGAGTAAATAACAAAAAAACAGAGGCTGAGCTAGTTAGCTTCAACCTGTTAGCCCGTCGTCATCATCCAGCTGCTAGCTAGAAATGCTAGGTAGCTTCAACCTGTTAGTCTGTTGCCATCATTCAGCTGCTAGCTAGCGATGCTAGTTAGCTTCAACCTGTTAGCCCGTCGTCATCATCCAGCTGCTAGCTAGAAATGCTATGTAGCTTCAACCTGTTAGTCTGTTGCCATCATCCAGCTGCTAGCTAGCGATGCTAGTTAGCTTCAACCTGTTAGCCCGTCGTCATCATCCAGTTGCTAGCTAGAGATGCTAGTTAGCTTCAACCTTTATGTTGTAGCAGTCGTGTAGTTACTTCATGTTAGCTGTCATCTCAGTTGCTCTAGAGTGCTAGTTAGCTTACTGTTAAACTGTTGTCATCATCCAAGTGGTAGCTAGAAATGGTAGTTAGCTTCAACCTATTAGCACGTCGTCATCATCTGACTGCTAAGTAGCTTAACCTGTTAGTCTGTAGCTGCGTGTGTAGCTCAACCTGTTAGCCCGTCGTCAATCAGTGCTCAGTGCTAGTTCTTACTTTAAACTGTTGTCATCATCAGTGTAGCTAGAATGAGTTAGCTTCAAATTAGCACGTCGTCATATCTGACTGCTAACAGAGATGCTGTTAGCTTCAACCTGTTAGTCTTTGCCATCATCCACGGCTAGCTAGCATGCTAGTAGCTTCAACTGTTAGCCTGTCGTCATCAAAGTGCTGCTAGAAATTTAGTAGTCAACCTGTTAGCCTGTTCATCACCAGCTCTAGCTAATGTAGTAGCTTCAACCTGTTAGCCTGTCGTCATCATCCAACTGCTAGCTAGAAATGGTAGTTAGCTTCAACCTATTAGCACGTCGTCATCATCCAACTGCTAACTAGAGATGCTAGTGAGCTTCAATCTGTTAGCCTGTGTCCATCATCCAGCTGCTAGCTAGAGACGTTAGTTAGCTTCAACCTGTTAGCCTGTCGTCATCATCTGGATGCTAACCACAGATGCTAGTTAGATTCAAACTGTTAGCCTTTCATCATCTGACTGCTAACTAGAGATGCTAGTTAGCTTCAACCTGTTAGCCTGTGTCCATCATCCAGCTGCAAGCTAGAGACGTTAGTTAGCTTCAACCTGTTAGCATGTCGTCATCATCTGGCTGCTAACCACAGATGCTAGTTAGCTTCAACCTATTAGCCTGTCGGCATCATGCAGCTGCTAGCTAGAGATGCTAGTTAGCTTCAACCTGTTAGCCTGTGTCCATCATCCAGCTACTAGCTAGAGATGCTAGTCAGCTTCAACCTGTTAGCCTGTCGTCATCAACCAGCTGCTAGCTAAAGATGTTAGTTAGATTCAAACTGTTAGCCTTTCATCATCTGGCTGCTAGCTAGAGATGCTAGTTAGCTTCAACCTGTTAGCCTGTGTCCATCATCCAGGTGCTAGCTAGAGCAATAAAAGTTATTTTCTGATCCAGTTTAAAAAGCGCCGTGGATCGAACATATGATGTCCGTGAATTTTAAAGACTAATTTTGATGCAGAGAAAACGCAGATTTTCGACCGGAGGCATAAGTTACTTTAGGTTTTGTGTGAAAACGTTTAGCGGACTACAACTGCAGAAGAAGAAGGAGAGTCATGGCCGTAGCCTTCAGGATGAAGAAAGGAGCATTAAACACGGAGAAAACCTCTATAAATCTGACCATGTGGAAAGTAGCAGCTATGTCGGGGATAAAGCAGTCGGTGGAATGAGAGCCAGCATGGAGGAGAAGCTCTACAAGCTCTCGGTGAAGGTTTTACGTGCTATAGCTAGTGCTAGCTACCGTTAGCTAAATGACATCATCTCTGCGACTTCTGACTTGTAGGCATTTTAATTGCGAATTTTTACAATCAAATAAATCCAAAATCACTGGACAAACACAGTAGAAACGTACATCGTTAGTTATAATTTAGATCGAAGTACAACATGTGTGATTAAGGATGAAAGACAAAGCGGACCAGAAAATAACTTTTATCGCTTCATTGACTTCCATTTATTATTTTTACGGTTTGGGAACCCACGGGCCGACAGGAAGGGGCGGAGCTTAGGCTCCCCATTATGAATCCACTCAGGAACCTTCAGGGTTTTCAGCCTCAGATGGTTCTGGAATGGACCGGCCCACGGTGGAGGTCTCTGCTGCCAGTCTCTGCGCCAGGATCTGAGGATCTAAGGAGGATGCATCATGGTATGGGGCTGGAAGGAAACAAGAGGCTGCTTGTAGATTTGATGAAGGACATGAGGACGGCGAAACTGAGGGAAGAACGAACCCAGAGGGAGCAGAACCAGAACACAGAAGGTTCTACTGACCAAAGGGAGATCAGATTAATTAGGTTCTAGATCCAGGTTCTGCAGCCGTTTATCACTAATGTAATTATAATTGATCGAAATTGTATTTAAACTTTATCTGGATGTTATTAAATGTTCATTAAAATGTCAAAACGTTATCAGAATGTTATTAAACTGTATTAACATTTTATTTAAAAATTATTTCAAAAAATTGTGATTGTGATTGTTTTAATTTTCTAAGATGTTCATTAAAAAGTTATTGATTTTAATAAAATGTCATTAAACTATTCTAGCATTTTTATAAAAAAAACGTTATTAAAATTTTATTAAACTTAGAAAAATTGCATTAAGCTTTTTAAAAATGATGTATATATACTGAGGTAAACTCTGGTGTTTTTCCTGTACAGAACCTTTAGGTAAGCATGGAAACATTGAACAACCATCAGGTCAGTTGGTTGATTTATTAAAGACACACATGGGTCCATTGCAGGTTGTTAAGTAACTAATCTGGACTCAGACCAACATCCTCTCTGAACCTCAGGAGGAACTACAACATGAAACATCACATGTTTGAGCCATTAAAACTCTTATGAAACCAAATAAGAGGAAGAAATTAATCATCAATAAATCTGAGCACCTTTTTCCATTTTTACAGCAGAACCTTGGAGATGATTATAAGTTCTAGCGGAGAACAATCAGAACTACAAACATTAGACAACAAATGGACCCGTTGGGAGTTCTGCCCTCCACGATCTGGGCATTACGGACCCAAAGACAGAACCAGGACTTCTACTAGAGAACTTTTAGTAGGAACCTTAGCGGGGTTCCTGATCTGGTTTATTATCTATCAGAGTCTGTGTTAAACGTTTTGTGGAGGTTTAGATGTTCTGGAGGCTGAATACCGCGCCTCGCTGCCACACTGGTGACTGGAATTAAGCTCCAACTCAAAATTCAAAAACACGTCACTGCAGCCGAGTTTCCGAACGTTCTGTTTGGGAACTGGGCTGCTCTTGCTCTATCACTTTATCTTTTTCTCTTCTTCGCTTCTTCTTTGTTGGATCCGCCATGGTTCAATCGTCAAAAGGGTTAGCATGTAGCGTAACACCGCAAAGTAAAACTCAGTAAGTGCTTCTTAAGTTGTACAGGTCCTTCTCAAAAAATTAGCATATTGTGATAAAGTTCATTATTTTCTGTAATGTGCTGATAAACATTAGACTTTCCTAAATTTTAGATTTTAAAAAGTTAATTAGTTGATTCAGACGATTAGGTTGATAGCTCGTTTAGGGAACCTTTTCATGATATGCTAATTTTTTTAGATTTTGGGTTTTCATGAGCTGTATGCCAAAATCATCAATATTAAAACAATAAAAGGCTTGAACTACTTCAGTTGTGTGCAATGAATGTAAAATATGTGAAAGTCTAATTTTTATCAGTACATTACAGAAAAAAATTAACTTTATCTCAATATGCTAATTTTTTGAGAAGGACCTGTATCGTGCGATTTTCAGACAAAACTATATTAATACTGTAAAAAGTGAGAGTTTATCCATTATTACTGAGAATAAAGATGCAAACTAAAGACTAGAGTACAAAGTGCTCAGTTTTACTTGTAATATAATCATAAAAAAACACGTTCCAAATATTTGTTTTCTCAGAATATTATGTTGGATTTTTTGTTTAATTTTCTCCAGTATGACTTAAAAACGGAAATATTTTAGTTTCTGGTGAATTTTCTTTTTTGAAGAATAATTATTTCTATTACTAATTAATTTCCAGAGATTTTTTAGGTAATTTTTGCACTCATGAAATCCTTGTTTTAAACATTCAGAAGTCTTGGTTTGTGATATTTGTTACCCAAAGTCTGTATGTTAAGTTGAAAATGTCTGCATGTTTGCAGCCAGGGCCGGCCCAAAGTTTTATGGGGCCTTAAGCAGATTTGACTCAGCGGCGCCCCCTTTCTGTTACCACCACTACCCACAATAACAGCATTTCAATTAAGATTCAGTCTAATCTGGGAAATTATGCAGATTTTATTTAGCTGATCCTAAATATCCATCAGAGGTAATTGTTAAAATTATCTAAGACAATCTGAAGGTCAAATAAAATAGAAAGGTTAAACTAAAGCATTGGATTACGCAACAATCAAACAATGAATATTACATGCCATTTCAAATTTTCTTCAAATTTAATTCTAATTTTTAAATCTAAATTTAAAGGTATAGTGTTTATGTTTTAATCCCTTTAAATCTATCTGATTTAAACATTTTTTAAAATAGAATTTTAATCAAAAGGTGTTCAGAATATTAAAAAGTAATTTAAAATTTAAATTTTTTATTTAATTAATTTTTTTTTATATAAATAAAAAATTACAATTAAAAGGTACAGTATATACATGTTTAGTCCTTTGAATGTATTTGATTTGATTTTGTAACAATTAAAATTTGACAAAAAGTATAATTTTTTTTTTTAATTAATAAAATAATTAGTTTTAAATAAACTTCTAGACAAAAATCTAAAAAATAGAATTAAAAAAAGAATCTACACTGAAAGAAAATGTAATATTCAGATTTCCATAAATTCTAACATCCTCAGTCTCTGATCAATTTCAGCAGCCGCTTAGTTCGCTCTTACCTTGGGCCGGCTCTGTATATTATCCATCAATTTCCAGAGATTTTAAAGTGATTTTTGTTCTCGTAAAAGCATATCTAAAGTTGGTTATTTATCTGATCATTCCACATGGAGAATGCTCGCCTTAAATGTGTAAAAGTCTTTGGCGACTGTCGTCTCGTTCTTTGCAAACCAAAGTATGGTTAACGATGTCAGAGCGTCTCCGTTAAGCGGAGGTGTGAAAAGATTAATCCGTGAAAATGACGGACGGAACTTCGGAGTTTTTCCGTCAGCGTTGAAAGAAAGAACGTTGGGTTATGGCGCCGCCTGATGGTGTGAATATGCATGAACAGGTTGTGGTTTTGCACTGTTGCCTTGTTGTGGGTTCCCGTAAGGTTCGGGCCTTCGTTAAGTTTAACATGCACTGAGTTTGCATGTTCTCCCCGTGCATGCGTGGGTTCCCTCCGGGTACTCCGGCTTCCTTGCAGCCAGAAGGTTGTGGGTTCGTATCCCGGCCCAGGGCCTTTCTGCACGGAGTTTGCATGTTCCTCCCACAGTCCAAAAACATGACTGTCAGGTTAATTGATCTCTCCAAATTGTCCTTATGGTTGTTTGTCCTGTCTGTCTCTATGTGTCCCTGTGATGGACTGGAGACCTGTCCAGGTTAGACCCCGCCTCTCGCCCGTGACAGCTGGAGATAGGCACCAGACCCCCCCCTGGTTAAGAAGTTCTTGTGGTTCTTACGTGTTCTGCTGCTCTGTCAGCCTCATCTCGTTTCTGCAGGATAAAGCGCAGAGCCGGCTGGATCCTGCAGATGGCGCCAACAGGACTGCAGTGTTCCCAGCATGCCTGTGTGGGTTACAGTGTTTCCATTCAGAGCAACAGGGTAGGCTCGGCATTCCTGCTGCCCTCCCCACCTCCATCCACTGCCCCCCTTCCGACTCACCCTCCTCCCCCCAGACCGGCCCACACACGCCAAGATCAAACGCTCCTTTGATGCGGGATGGCCTTTATTAGTGTGGGGGGGGGGGGGGCCCTCCATACCGTAAACGTAAAGACGCTTTCTCTTTCCCTCCAAAATGTTCCTGCTGGATCTGAGTTGGAAAGTCGACGTTTCCTGGTTATAAAGGAGGCCTGGAGGCCATAAAATGGCCCCAGGGGGCAATAAATGACAGGAAGGAGGGTTCTTCTATATAATACCTGATTTAGCTCTTTGGAAAAGACGTGAAAAACCAAAATATTAAACTCTAAACAGCTACAATCTGGATTATCTGGACTACTTTAAGGCTCGTAATGTGTCCTCTAAAGGTCAGAGGAGAAAGTACATTTCTTCCTTTCATGTTTCAGAATAAAAGTCTCCTAAATGTGACGTAGATGTGGTGTTGGTTGGAGGATGTGTGTGTGTGTGTGTGTGTGGGGGTCAGTGTTCCTCCAGGTGACCTTTCCTCTCGTGTCCTGGTCTCAGGTGCGTTTAGGCCTCTCTGCAGCCTCAGCCGTGACTCTGTGCGTGTGTGGCAGCGTCTGCAGGGGTCAGGCGTGAAAATGGCCGGCCGGGCCGTAAACGTGAAGCTGCAGACAAAGAGCTGCTTTTGTTCCTGCCATGATGGAGATGAAGGGCCCCGCGTTCAGCAGCAGCAGCAGCTCCTGAAATGGCGGCCTGCTGAGGGGAAGCGGAAGCACAGAAAGCTCGGAGTGGATCTGCACACCAGCCCGGATCTGGACTCAAATCTCCCTTTCTCGTGTTTCACTCAGAGAAAAAAAAAAAACAACACGTTCTCCTACTGACAACCTCGTTTTTCCAGTTAAAACCCAGTTTGGAGGATTTGTTGGTGAGAAAAGTTGCAGAAATCTCACGTTAAACGTTTTACTGGATTTATCGCTGAACATGAGCTGCTGACTCACAGCGGACTGAACAAACACCAGTTAAGAGTTCAGTCAAACAGGAAGATTATTTCAGATGGTCGACATGATAACCGGGAGCAACTGGGTCAACGCCGAAAAATATGTTTATTCAGAGAAGAAAGGTGAAGGTCATTAGCCTCCAATCTGCAGTGGATAAAAACACAAACAGTATTCATAATAATCTCATCAATCATTCACTCTATGTCTATTTATTCATAGAAATACCCTAAACAGCGTCGCTTACCATGATAGCTGATAACTGCTGAATCAGACAGTAGTCAAAACTCGAAATAAACTATGAATATTTAAGCTTTCTGAAACCAAAAGTTTTAGGAAGATATCTCCTCTTTATAAGACTCCATTAAACTTGCTATTACGCCACGCTAGTTGTTTCCACGGCTTTTAATGCGCTAAACAATTAAAATAATATGTATCAAATACAAAATCTGAAAGAAATCTAACGATATGAGCTGCAACTTTAAAACATGCAGCTATCAGAGGAGCCTAGCTTGAGGCCTGAAAACTGAGGGAAGCAGAGCAGTTAGCTGTTAAAGCTAAACAATAAAAGCCTCCAAACTTTAATAGTTAGCATTACTTAATGGCAAGATCCAAAGTGCGAACAACATAATGAACGAAATTAGATCTTTGTTGGACCAGTTTAGCTTTAGCTAGTGCTACGTCAAGCAGCTGTCTAGAAGCTGAGCTAGCTAGCAAACTACGCTAGCTAATTTATAGACCAAGCAAAATTGATAAACTGTTGAATTAACAGATAGTAAAATGCAGAAAGTAAATGAAAGGAGCACAAACTTGACCTACAACTGAAGAGGACTTCTTTAGCTAAAGCTATAATTCTAAAAATAAGCAACTCTTAGCTTAATTTGGCAAATTGCTTTATGGATAGGGAAATAAACAGTATTGCTAAGTCTCCAAAATGTATTTTTAAAATTAAATATGATTATTAAGACCAACGATCACCGTGGATTGGGTCATAGCCTTTCTATCTTTTTTAGATCCTTTAACTTGGATAGATCTAAGCTCTCTGTTTCCACCATGTTAGCTAAGCTAAATTAAGCTAACCAGTGGAAGTTTAACAGTAAAAAATGACCACAACTCAGTGAGCAAATTAAAGGCTTTAGTCTTTTTTTTTTGGTCAAATGCTCACAATGGATTTTGTTTAATGTCTAAAGGTCTTCCAGAGCTCTTATCAGCAGCTACATTGGTGTTGACATTCCAGGTAGGAAACCTGATTTAACCTGATGTGTCTGGCCAACCACAGGATGGAGGCCAATGTTAGAGTTAAAATTAGAAACATGTTAAAGCTGATCAAACTTCAGGGGATCGACGTGAGGGAGGCTTCTGGACCTGCCAACGAGGATTCCGACTTTCGGTCCGTGACGCAGCGTTTCATGAAAGCAGAAACGTGTCTCTGAGCCACCTCTGTAGACACAATATATCTGGGAGCGTATTGGTTCTGTAATCCGTCTGGATTCCGACCAGAACACGTCACATTCCTCTAACGCCTCGGGGAAGCCTGTCAACGTGCGAAGATGTGGGGGAGGTCGGAGGTTCTTCGTGCCTGCTGTGGCCTTTCTGCTTCCCAGGACTGTTTCCTGGTCAGGGTTCACAACTGCTGTTCTGCTCCAGAACCGGACGATCCGGGTTCTGGAGCAGAACCGGCCTCCTCCCAACAATCAGAGCAAAGGTTTCCTTCTCTCCCTGTGACCTTTCGGCTGCTGTGGCCTTTTGAGGAAACGAAAGCTGCTTCTCGTGGAGGCGACGACGCAGAACGGTTTCAGATCCACTTCTGGGCCTGATTCACGGCTCTGAATGTAAACGAATCCAGAACCGGTAAGGTTCTGGGTAACATGACAGAACCAGGCGTTAAGCTCTGGTAACTTTCCTCTCTTTGGTGTGGGAAAGTCCCTCTGAAAGGAGAACGCAGACAGGAAAAGAAGATCATCTAACAACTGAAAGGTCTGAATCAAAGATGGCCGCTGGAGCTGTTACAGTAGGTACAGTAGCCTGGGGAGAGCTCTGAGTCCTCCTCCTGCTTTCTCGGGTTTTCAGCGGCTGATTCAGCAGAGAACCAACATGAAGAGACATGCCGATCCATCCATCACTGTCAGGTTCTCCTCCCAGAGAATGAAAAACACACAAACGCACGCCCTGTTTCACAAGAGCCAGTAAGTCTGCGTTTCTAAAAAATAAGGGAGTCGCCCTCTGAGACTCGGAGGAAGCCGAATCCCTCCCTGCTGGAGGATTTCCCCTCAGACCAAACATGGAGCTGGGCTGCAGCGGGACGAGGGACGGGACGAGGGACGGGACGAGGGACGGGACGAATCCGGACGAACAGCAACACAAAGAGCAATAATAACCGGATTTATTGAAACAACTTTGAGTCTGGAAGATTTTATTGATATGTGGAGATGTTTAATGAGTTTGTTTTTTCCAGATTTTCTCCCCTCCACCTCCCGCCTCATTTCCTCCCGGCTCTCCGTCCACCATTAGCTCCAGTCGCAGGTCCCTCAGGGCCGCAGAGGGGGGGGGGTCTCAGGGGGGCCGCCGTCTAATTAAAGGAGAGGGTCGTGCTCCTCTACACGGCGGCAGACTAACCACACAACAAACCACCGTTCACAGGGCCTTACATTTAAACTACAAATTAATTATGCTTTTAATTACTTAATTAAAAAAATACAGTGACCTGAGGTGGGATTTAAATAATATATATATATACAAATATATAAAAATAGGCCTTAATTATGTTTAGAACAAATTGTCCAGTATTAATCAACTATTAATCGTTAATTCAAATGTAATTTACAAATACGTATAATATTAAATTAGTTGTTAATATACACAAATGTAATATTTTTATATTTTTACATTAATAAATATTTAAAATTATTTAACATTTTTATTTCCTTTAAAAATAGATATTTTACATTTATATTAAATTAATATTTTTTACATTTTCAATTAAATATGAATATATAATAAATTTATCACTTATCTCATTTAAATATATTTGTTATTTTGCATTAATTGTATGTATATTCTTTCTGAATTATTTTTATTATAATTGGTGTTCCTGTTTGTTCCCGAACAAACAGAGGTTAAGGTCAAAGGTTAGCAAACCTCCCTCTCTTTACAGAACATTTTTAAAACATCTGCAGATGAAGAAAAATAAATTAATAAAACCAGATAAAATATGAATAATTTTTCTACAGATTAAATGTCTAAATAATTATTGGGTTCATTACTGAGAAATGAATAAAAGTGCTGATTTTAAATATTTATTACAAGTTTTGGACCAGACAGCCGCAGAACTCTGTGGTTCCGCTCAGTTTAAATTCAGTAAAAAAAGGATTACTATTCTAAAGAGCCTGCAGAAAGGTTCTAGTTCCTCTGACCCGTAAATCTGCATCAGATCATCAGAGAAAATGGGCTTTTGAAGGCAGAACCTTCAGAACAATAATGTCATGAAGGCTCGGATTAATTCCTGTTTAGCTTCGTGAAGCTTCAGAGCCGAAGTGGTTCTGGTTCTGGTTCCAGATCAGGAATGGTTCTGTAAACATCACCTAAACCCAATCGATTCCACGAACGATTCCATGAACCTCCAGAAACTGCACAATTCTGAACCCGTTCCGTTATTCCGCTAGTTAGTCCGCTACGCATGAACCGGAGCTCGTTTCTGGTACCAAAACAAGAGGAACTATGGATAAGAAAGTTCTTCTTAGCCCATAGAAGGTTCCCATAGCCAGTAGAAAGTATTCCTCGCTCAGTGTTTCCTTAGCCAGTTTCTGGTCCCGCTCTACTGGTCAGGAGGAGGAACCGCTGAAAGCAAAGTGACTGGATGCAGCAGAATGAGCTGATGTTGGACCAGAACCAGGACCGAATTGGACCAGATGGAAACTTTGTATTTGATGCGTTTCAGGATCTGAAATGATCCAGAAAAATGTTCCACCAACAGAGATTTTCCCAGATAAAACCATTTTTCTCTTTAAGCTTCCTGTGTCTTTTTGACGAATAGCAGAAGTTTAACAGACAGAACCGACCCAGATCCAGAGCACCTACAGGCTGAGATGTGCTGCAGCGCCACCTTCAGGCCAGCGAGCGACCTCATCGCTGCATCAGACACTTATTTAAACAACAGCCCCCCCCCCCCCCCCCCCCCCCCCCCCTACCCTGCATGGGTAGAAATAACAGGCTGTTCTGTGCTTCTCTACATGTGAACACGCGTGTTGCTGCAGCAAGCAGAGGTCTGCTGGTTCTGGGTGAGGAGCTAATATTTGCCGGGCCTTTTGGGGCGGAGGAATCAGGAAGTGTTTATGAGCTGCAGGAGACGGCCTGCAGGCCCCAAAACTCCACGGATCGCTTCCTGTTTTTGTCTGCAGAGGAAAACAGGAACAGAGAAACGTTTTTTTTGTGAGGCCGAGGAGCGAAAGTGAAGATCGGATGAGAAATGACAGCAGGCTACACGTTCTCTCTGAAAGGTTTTGGACTCCTGGTACCGTGTTTAGTATGATTTTGGATCAGGTTTCACAATCCTCAGCTGTCTTTGTTCTCCGTACGCTGACAGGAAAAAGCTGCGTCTGCAATGAGATCACCTCTAAAGCGAGCAGAAACTGGATCAAGCTGAGAACCAGAACCGCTGAAGCCCTGCAGAGGGAACCGGTCCAGAAACACTGAACAGTTCTCTCTTAAGTTTGACTGAAGCTTCAGGGTCACCATGCAGATCTCACGTTTAGCTGCATTTCCTGAAACACACCATGAAAAGACACGGTGGTGGCAGTATCATGCTGTGGGAAGGTGGATAGAGCTAAATTAGGGCAATCCTGGAGAATAATCCGTTAGAGGCTGCAGAAGACCTGAGGGGGGAGGTTCACCTTACAGCCTGAACATCCAGCCAACGATATTATGGGATGGTTTAGATCAGAGATGATCCATGGGTCAGAATGGCCTAGTCAAAGTCCAGAACTAAAAGCTGCAAATGATCTGTGGTGAGCCTGATATGTGCAGGTTGGGAGAATACAGTTGAAACCCAAAACTCCTGAACCAACATTTGAACATCCCAACAGAACCCAAGACTAGATCTGACCCAAACCTGGACTGTGTTCTGAGGAGAACTTCTAAGTTTATTTAATAGAAAACCCAAAGACCCGGTCCTCAGAAGCATAGAGATAAAGCTGCAAACACACTGCAGGAAGGAGGAGGTAACCTGAGGCCTCTGAGAGCGGACTGAAGGCCTCTGCTGTTCAGCAGGACTCTAGAGGTTCCTAACGGTCACATGACTCTAGAGGTCCCTAAGGGTCACATGACTCTAGAGGTCCCTAAGGATCACCAGGACTCTAGATGTCCCTAAGGGTCACAGGACTCTAGAGGTCCCTAAGGGTCACCAGGACTCTAGAGGTCCCTAAGGGTCACAGGACTCTAGAAGTCCCTAAGGGTCACAGGACTCTAGAGGTCCCTAAGGGTCACAGGACTCTAGAGGTCCCTAAGGGTCACAGGACTCTAGAGGTCCCTAAGCGTCACATGACTCTAGAAGTCCCTAAGGGTCACATGACTCTAGAGGTCCCTAAGGGTCACATGACTCTAGAGGTCCCTAAGGGTCACATGACTCTAGAGGTCCCTAAGGGTCACATGACTCTAGAAGTCCCTAAGGGTCACAGGACTCTAGAGGTCCCTAAGCGTCACATGACTCTAGAAGTCCCTAAGGGTCACATGACTCTAGAGGTCCCTAAGGGTCACAGGACTCTAGAGGTCCCTAAGGGTCACATGACTCTAGAAGTCCCTAAGGGTCACAGGACTCTAGAGGTCCCTAAGCGTCACATGACTCTAGAAGTCCCTAAGGGTCACATGACTCTAGAGGTCCCTAAGGGTCACAGGACTCTAGAGGTCCCTAAGGGTCACATGACTCTAGAAGTCCCTAAGGGTCACAGGACTCTAGAGGTCCCTAAGGGTCACAGGACTCTAGAGGTCCCTAAGGGTCACATGACTCTAGAAGTCCCTAAGGGTCACATGACTCTAGAGGTCCCTAAGGATCACCAGGACTCTAGAGGTCCCTAAGGGTCACAGGACTCTAGAAGTCTCTAAGGGTCACAGGGCTCTAGAGGTTCCTAAGGGTCACCAGGACTCTTGAGGTTCTTAAGGGTCACCAGGACTCTAGAGGTCCGTAAGGGTCACATTACTCTAGAAGTCCCTAAGGGTCATACTCTAGAAGTCAACTAAGGGATCACAACTGACTCATAAGGGTCACAGGACTCAAGGTCCCTAAGGTCACATGACTCTAGAAGTCCCAAGGTCACAGGACACTAGAGGTCCAAAGGGTCACATGACTCTTAGAAGTCCCTAAGGGTCACATGACACTCTAGAGGTCCCTAAGGATCACCAGGACTCTAGAGGTCCCTAAGGGTCACAGGACTCTAGAAGTCTCTAAGGGTCACAGGGCTCTAGAGGTTCCTACGGGTCACCAGGACTCTTGAGGTTCTTAAGGGTCACCAGGACTCTAGAGGTCCGTAAGGGTCACATGACTCTAGAAGTCCCTAAGGGTCACATGACTCTAGAAGTCCCTAAGGGTCACATCACATACTCTAGAATCCCTAAGGGTCACATGACTCTAGAGTCCCAAGGATCACCAGGACTCTAGAGGTCCCTAAGGGCACAGACTCTAAAGTCTCTAAGGTCACAGGGCTCTAGAGGTTCCTAAGGGTCACCAGACTCTTGAGGTTCTTAAGGGTCACCAGGACTCTAGAGGTCCGTAAGGGTCACATTACTCTAGAAGCCTAAGGGTCACATGACTCTAGAAGTCCCTAAGGGTCACAGGACTCTAGAGGTTCCTAAGGGTCACAGGACTCTAGAGGTCCCTAAGGGTCACATGACTCTAGAAGTCCCTAAGGGTCACAGGACTCTAGAGGTCCCTAAGGGTCACATGACTCTAGAAGTCCCTAAGGGTCACAGGACTCTAGAGGTCCCTAAGGGTCACCAGGACTCTAGAGGTCCCTAAGGGTCACATGACTCTAGAAGTCCCTAAGGGTCACCAGGACTCTAGAGGTCCCTAAGGGTCACATTACTCTAGAAGTCCCTAAGGGTCACAGGACTCTAGAGGTCCCTAAGGGTCACAGGACTCTAGAGGTCCCTAAGGCTCACCAGGACTGTAGAGGTCCCTAAGGGTCACATGACTCTAGAAGTCCCTAAGGGTCACAGGACTCTAGAGGTCCCTAAGGGTCACAGGACTCTAGAGGTCCCTAAGGATCACCAGGACTCTAGAGGTCCCTAAGGGTCACAGGACTCTAGAAGTCTCTAAGGGTCACAGGGCTCTAGAGGTTCCTAAGGGTCACCAGGACTCTTGAGGTTCTTAAGGGTCACCAGGACTCTAGAGGTCCGTAAGGGTCACATTACTCTAGAAGTCCCTAAGGGTCACATGACTCTAGAAGTCCCTAAGGGTCACAGGACTCTAGAGGTTCCTAAGGGTCACAGGACTCTAGAGGTCCCTAAGGGTCACATGACTCTAGAAGTCCCTAAGGGTCACAGGACTCTAGAGGTCCCTAAGGGTCACATGACTCTAGAAGTCCCTAAGGGTCACAGGACTCTAGAGGTCCCTAAGGGTCACCAGGACTCTAGAGGTCCCTAAGGGTCACATGACTCTAGAAGTCCCTAAGGGTCACAGGACTCTAGAGGTCCCTAAGGTCACATTACTCTAGAAGTCCTAAGGGTCACAGGACTCTAGAGGTCCCTAAGGGTCACAGGACTCTAGAGGTCCCTAAGGCTCACCAGGACTGTAGAGGTCCCTAAGGGTCACATGACTCTAGAAGTCCCTAAGGGTCACAGGACTCTAGAGGTCCCTAAGGGTCACATGACTCTAGAAGTCCCTAAGGGTCACAGGACTCTAGAGGTCCCTAAGGGTCACAGAACTCTAGAGGTCCCTAAGGGTCACAGGACTCTAGAGGTCCTTAAGGGTCACCAGGAATCTAGAGGTCCCTAAGGGTCACATGACTCTAGAAGTCCCTAAGGGTCACAGGACTCTAGAGGTCCCTAAGGGTCACAGAACTCTAGAGGTCCCTAAGGGTCACAGGACTCTAGAGGTCCCTAAGGGTCACAGAACTCTAGAGGTCCCTAAGGGTCACCAGGACTCTAGAGGTCCCTAAGGGTCACATGACTCTAGAAGTCCCTAAGGGTCACCAGGACTCTAGAGGTCCCTAAGGGTCACCAGGACTCTAGAGGTCCCTAAGGGTCACATGACTCTAGAAGTCCCTAAGGGTCACAGGACTCTAGAAGTCCCTAAGGGTCACAGAACTCTAGAAGTCCCTAAGGGTCACAGAACTCTAGAAGTCCCTAAGGGTCACCATGAATCTTGAGGTTTTCTGACGATCAAAAGGACTCTAGATTAGAGGATGACACGGGAATCAATTGTCGCTCCCGTCCCGAACCCCAAAAAATACCCGATCACGTGACAGCCCCCCCCCCCCCAAAAAAAAAATCCTGTCCCGAAAAAATCCAGAGAGAAAGACTCCCGTCCCGACCCGAACCCCATAGATTAGTAATTTACCTCCTATGGCGCTCGCTCCCCCCCGCCCACCTTTAAACCATAGCCTAGCACAGTATCAAAGATCATCTATTTAGCTTTATCCGCCATCTTTAACCATATCCTGCATTCTCGTTGTTTGGCCACCTTACCACGTCATGAATGGATTCGATTCGTCTGACTACCAAACTATTAAGATGCACACATTTTCAGTCGGATATCATATGCTTACCAGTTTATCCAGGTGGTGAAGCAACAACGTAGCAGTTTCAGTTTTGGTGCGTGCCGTGTGGTAGACCCCATGGAATTGCATTTTGCAGCGGAGTTAATAACCACACACATTGGCACCGCATCACAGCGTCATTTTTTAAAGCTAATTCCCTGATATCTGACAAGATACTGTAAATGAATAAGTTATATATATATATATATAATTTCCGGTTTCCCGTCCGATCCCGTTACCAACAGTGAAATTGACTCCCGTCCCGCGGGAATCCTGCAGGAATCTCGTGACCTGTGGGAATCCCGAAAAATTGTCACCGTCTACTCTGGATGTCTATGATGATCAGAATCCAAAGAGCAGGTGATGGTGTCAGTGGACCTCCTAGATGAGTTGTTGATGAGCTCCTGGAGTAATGGCCGGTCAGCATCTCCAATGCTCCAGGTGTTCTCCATGGTGTATCATGGATCTCTGGGAGAGCCATGGTTGAACTCCTGATTACTGGGGTGCTTCCAGATTTCTCACTTTAAAGCCACTCTGACAATAGCTCAGCTGGCTTTGTTAGATAAACTAGAAACATCTGATGATGGATTTTCCTCCGCAGCAGAGCAGATGTTCTTGATGTTCTGTGACAAACTCTCTGAAGGAAGCTGAATGTTGCTTTAACTCAATCCCTCCAACCGGAATTTCACTCTGAAGCCTTGCTCAGATTGAAGTCGGCGCCGGTGGTTTCTGTTTGCATCCTGCAGATGGAAAACCGGCCCAGCCTGCAGCAGCTTCTACCTGAAACTGCATCCGACCTCGTCCCACCTGTCAGGCTGGAGAACATCACAAAGCACTTCAGAGAAGAAACAACACAACTCCACGAACAAAGGAGCTTCGGGTTTCACGGGTGAACCCAGAGGGGACGTTTCCCACAGTTCAGACAACCCTGAACACAACACAGAAACCACCTCGGCATAAAAATCACATCATTCTTTCATAATTACAGATGTGTGATTCCCAACTCCGCAGCTTTTAGTTAGTTGTTAAAATGAGTTACATGAACCTTTAATATTAAACCGCTGCAGTGGGTGTTTTTTGTGTGGAGCAGACCAGTGGATAAAGGTTGCTGGTTTGAGTCCCTTTGTATCAGAATAAATCCAGCTTTATAAAAGTTTGTTTCTACAGGCAGCTCACTGATCTGAGGTCAGAGTTCGCAGCTTCCGGTCTGGTCAGACTCAGTTTCTGGTCCAGGAGTCTGGGTTCCACCCTGAATGCTGAGATCTGGTGCAGAAGGAAAGGAGAGGCTTTAGGCTCTAAACTGGCCCGCAAGGTTCTGGTTCCTCCCGGCGGACTCTGAGAGAAGCAGGTTAACTATCTGGAGCATCTCAGGAAACAAGAAACCTGAACAGAAAGAAGACATCTTCTGAGACGGAGGGACGGGTCACACAGAACCAGGACCTGTAATGCCATCATTCACTACCATGGTTCTGATCCAGGATCAGCTGATTAGAGCGTTATGGGCTCAGGGTCATTATTCACCGTAATATTAGGAGACTCCCTAAGAAAACCATGACTGATTAATACGTGATAATACAAAGAGAAATAGAGATTCTGCACAGATCAGCTGCCGTTTGTAAAGTTACAGTCAAAATGGGGGTCCATTTGATTCATTTATAAATGTCCGGGTTTCAGACCAAATATTTAGCTTGTTAGCTAAATGTATTTTACAAATTCAATACTTGTGTCCAAACTAAATATTTAACTTTAAACTAAATATTTCTAAACTAGCATAAAATTAATTTTGACGTTCCAAGCTTAATATATACTATGCAGTTGTTGCTAGCTAATTTAGCTAGCTAGCTGAATATTTAGTTTCCAAGCTAAATATTTAGCAAGCTGGCTAAATAAGTTAGCTAAATGCATTGCCTCAAAACATAGCTAAACATAACAAGCTACATGTTTAGCCTCACAAACCAGATATTTAGTTTAAAACTGTGACATTTATAAATGAATAAAAAGCAACAGTAACAGTAACAGTCAAAAACTAACCAATAATTTGGGTTATTTAGCCTGTCAGAGAAAAAATGGGTGTCCATTTGATTCATTTATAAATGTCCGGGTTTCAGACCAAATATTTAGCTTGTTAGCTAAATGTATTTTACAAATTCAATACTTGTGTCCAAACTAAATATTTAACTTTAAACTAAATATTTCTAAACTAGCATAAAATTAAGTTTGACGTTCCAAGCTTAATATATACTATGCAGTTGTTGCTAGCTAATTTAGCTAGCTAGCTGAATATTTAGTTTCCAAGCTAAATATTTAGCAAGCTGGCTAAATAAGTTAGCTAAATGCATTGCCTCAAAACATAGCTAAACATAACAAGCTACATGTTTAGCCTCACAAACCAGATATTTAGTTTAAAACTGTGACATTTATAAATGAATAAAAAGCAACCGTAACAGTAACAGTCAAAAACTAACCAATAATTTGGGTTATTTAGCCTGTCAGAGAAAAAATGGGTGTCCATTTGATTCATTTATAAATGTCACAGCTTCAAATTAAATATTTAGCTTGTTAGGTAAATGCATTTTACAAATTCAATACTTGTCTCCAGAGAAAATATTTAACTTCCAACTAAATATTTTTAAACTAGCATAAAATTAAGTTTGACATTCCAAGCTTAGTATTTACTATGCAATTGTAGCTATATATAGCTAGCCAATTAAGCTAGCTAGGTAAATATTTATTTTGCAAGCGTGCTAAATTGGTTAGCTAAATGCATAGCCTCAAAATATAAACATAAGCTAAATGTTTAGCCTAACAAGCCAGATATTTAGTTTGAAATTTTAACTTTTATAAATGAATAAAAAACATTGATGCAAATGTGACCCTGACTGATTACTGTGTAATAACACAAAGAGAATAGAGGCTCTGCACAGAACCGATTAGAAAAAATGTATAGTCAAAAACTAATAATTATTGTTATTTAGCCTGCTAGAGAAAGAAAATTTGTGTCCATTTGATTTATTTAGAAATGTCACAGTTTCAAATTAAATATTTAGCTTACCATGTGGTATCAGGGATATCCAAAATCATACAATTTTTAAGAAGACCATGAAACAAATTATAATGTCTTAAAGCATCTATTTTTGCTTGTTCTTATTGTTTTCATTGAATAAGAGGCTGGGTGTATCCCACGCTGCAACGCCTGTTTCGATTTATCTTGCGGCCAGCATTGGGTGGTTTTTACAGCTTTCAATGCTTTAAAAATGTTCAAATAAACTATGTTTGTTTTACTCACATGCATTGGTAATTGTATTTTAATATTGTGGACCCCAGGAAGAATAGCAAACACTTCTGTGGAAGCTAATGGAGATCCAAATTAAACAATAAACAATAGATAAATGGCTTTTTACAAATGCATAACTTCAAACCAAACACTTAACCTTAAACTAAATATGTTTTAACAAGCTAAAAACTAAGTTTGAAGTTCTGAGTTTAATATTCACTCTGAAGTTGTATATTTAGCTAGCCAGTTTAGCTAGCTAGCTAGTTTGGAAGAGAAATATTCGGCTAGCTGGCTAAATTGATTAGCTAAATCCATTGCCTCGAAACATAGCTAAACATAAGATAAATGTTTAGCCTAACAAGCCAGATATTTATTTTGAAATTTTAACTTTTATAAATGAATAAAAAACATTGATGCAAACGTGACCCTGACTGATTACTGTGTAATAACACAAAGAGAAATAGAGGCTCTGCACAGACATTTATAGTCAAAAACTCTTAATTATTAAGCCAGTCAGAGAAAAAAATCGGTGTCCATTTGATTTATTTATGTCACAGTTTCAATTAAATATTTAGCTTATGTGGTATCAGGGATATATTTTTTATTAATTAAAAATTACGTTTGAATCTTAATATTTACTCTGAATACTCTGTATATTTAGCTAATTTAACCAGCTAGGTGGGTTGCAAGCTAAATATATAGCTATGTGGCTAAATTGGTTAGCTTAGGGTTAGGGAAAGCTACACGTTTAGCCTCACAAGCCAAACATTTAGTTTGAAATAGTGACATTTGTAAATGAATAAACAATGAACCCCCATGTTTTTCTCTGCCTAAATGACCCAAACCTTGATAAATGTAGGCCTACTTGTAGTGCTTTAGTGCTAGTGCTTTAGCTAATCCAGAGGACCCCTTCACGCGCTCACCACCACCAGAAGGCAAGGTAGGTGTGAAGTGTCTTGCCCAAGGACACAACAAACAAGATGGACAGACCTGGGGCTCAAACCAGCAACCCTCCGGTTACAAGATGAGCTCCAACGTCTTGAGCAAGTCCCCTCAAATTCCTGCTGTTAGGTTTTGAACTTAACTTTAGAAATTGTTCCCAATAGTTAGAAGTGGTTTTAAGAGGCTTCTGGGTCTGATTGAGTTCTATTTTCTTCGCCTTCTTAATATATTAGGTCGCTCTGATTGGTCAACTGAGTTTAAAATAAAACAAGATTTAACTTAATAGTGATGTCAATACATAAACTGGTGTGACAGGTTCTGATACCGTCTTCTCTTTCGTCCACCTATCAGTCAATCAGCAGCAGACTGACGGACCGGGTAAGGTTCTGGAGTCCAAGGCTCGACGCCATGTCCTAGCATCACAAGTAGCTTTTAAATGACGCCTTCAAACAGAACCAGCGGTTCTAAAACCAACAATTTCCCTAATTCTTCGGACCCAACTAGAACCAACTGGTGGAAATTCAGTTAGATATCCAATTGTCCACAGAAAAACCCCACAGAACCAGGGACACAGGGATGGTTTTTTTCCTGATTTTAGGGTTTAAAAAAAATATTAGATTCAATGCCATCAAATGTTTGTTGGGAGCGCTGTCACACTGGGTGAAAACCAGGGTGAAGCTTCAGAGCAGAACAGAAGCATAGGCCACAATAACAGCTATTAACTGTCCTATTTGTGGACAAAAACTAAGAAAAAAGAAAGCAACACAGAATCAAAGTAAATAGAAAAAACGGAAATCATCCTACAAAATATTACGACAAAAAAAAAATATAGAATAAAAATATAAACAAAGCAAAACGACTATTAGGTGAAATATTGGGGTAAATAAAACGCAACAATAAGAACTGAAAATGTTTTTATACAATTTAAAAATAAAAAAACCTATAAAATGTATTTTTACATTTTACATAAAAAGAGATCAAAAAGATATCAAATACGTATATATTTTCAATAAAATAGAATCCGAATCAGCTTTAATGGCCAAGTATAAGATACATACGTAGGAATTTAAACCGGCAACTTTTTCTCTCTATTAAGTTAAATAAAAATAAATGTAAATAGATAAAAACAAATACTTGTATTTGCACAATAAAATCAAAACAAATGAATATGATGCAGACAATAATACAACATGAATGGTTATAAAACAAATATTTGTGCATACACCAACAAGGTTATAGATATATAAACAGAATACATAATGTATGAATGAAATAGAACATAGTTTAAAACAGGATTTATGCTGGTAATTTCGGCTGAAATGTGAGGAAATCGTTAATGTTCCTCCCTGCAGAGCAGATCGTGGTTCTGACCGGGAATCTCTGCCGGAGGTTCGGACTTCTGACTGGAGAATGATCGGGAACATTAGGTGGAGCGCCCTCTGCTGGCCGCCTGCTCGCTCCTCTGACGACACTGCAGAGAGTTGCTCCTGGCAACCGAACCGAACCGGCAGCAGCAGTAGGCTGTCGCCCTGGCAACCGGCCCGGATCGCCAGTCACCACCACCGGAGAGTGAGTGAGGTCACTGTTTCCATGGCGACGGAGCAGATGAGCGGTAATCCGTCGTAACAGGATGGGGGAGGGGCCACCAGATCACGTGACCTCCTCCTTCACGTCTGCAGCGGAGCTCTGCAGATCCTGCAGGTACAGATTATGAGGAGGAGGGGGGAGGAGACGTGCAGCAGCTGCAGCAGCAGATCTGCAGCTCAGGATGCGTCAAGGACGGGTGAAGGTCAGACCGACCTTCGCTCAGACAGCCATCCGGGTTCTGCTCCGGTTTCACGGTTCAGACATGTTTTATCAGCGGTTCTGGAAGCGGGAGGGACTTTAAAGCGGAGCTGCAGTTCCCCTCCGCTGCCACCAGATGCTGCTAAAGAGTCCGCAATATCAGCGGCTTTGTGAGGAGTAAACCGGCAGAACCAGAACCGGGGTTCTAGTAGTTCTAGCTAACCGCAGCATATGGACCCCAGCGGAACATTCATCATGTCTGACTCCTGGTTTTTCCTATAACTCCCCCCCCCCCCCTTTCCCGTCCCTCACCCCTCGTACACCATTTCTTTCTGGCAGCTTTGAAATCGCGTCGAGCTCTCTGATTGGTTCCTGTGACAGCCTTGATATGAGGGGGGCGTGGAGCCGCAGCCAATCAGACGTCGCCTCCTCCTCCCTCATGAAGCTCCGCTCTGAGCTGTAAATCCACCCCTCCCCCTCTCCTTCCTTTCTTATGCAGAGGAGCAGCTTCTCAACATGGCGGCTGCTTTGTGTCACTCACACCACAATGGCGCCCCTCCTCCTCCTCCTCCTGCTGCTGCTGCGAGCAGGTTTCTGGTTGCAGCAGCAGTTCGGGCCTATAAATAACCCGGCCGCCATCTTGTTCTGCCGCTGCTGCTCCGGTTCTGTTGTCTTTACCCGGCTGTAGAGGAAGAGGACGGAGACTCCCACGCTGATAAAACGTTCCCCCCGTTACCGTCAGAGACTTCACAGACCTAAACATGTTCTGGTGGTTCTGGTTCTGGTCCCAGAGGACGTTAGCAGATGGTCCCGCCGACAAAGAGCAGCAGCTGTTGCTCTCCGTGCTTCAGGTTTCTCCAGGAAGCTGCCGGGCTGGGTCCGGTTCTGTTGGACCTGGCTGAGTTTTCCTCTGAACACTGTGGTGTAGTTTGATACACTGCTCAGAATAATAAAGGGAACACGAATATAACATCAAATATGAACAAAAAAAAACACTCAAAATATGAATGTAAATCAAACTTATTGACCCACACAGGTTTGGTTTCAATCACACTTGAATTAAAAGTGGAAAACTCACTCCAGGCTGCTCCAACTTTGATGTCCTTGAACCGAGCCCAAATTTACCAGCACCGGGTCTCACCAGAACTCTGAGGATCTCATAGCGCCTCATGGAGTCCGTTTCTGAACTCATCGACAACTGTGACCTGCTGGTTGGAGGTCGTTTGGGCAGCGCTCCTGTTCCTCGCTGCACAGAGGTGGAGGTAGCTGGGTTGTTGTCCTCCTACGTCTCCTGGTAGAACCTCCATGACCTGCCATAGATCTCATCATCCTGGATGAGCGGCACCACCTGAGACTCCGTCTCTTGCTACCGCTAGAGTGAAAGCACCGCCAGCATTCAGAAGTGACCAGAACATCCGCCTGAAGGGAACTGAGAAGTGTTCGGTCCTCTCCACCTGCAGAACCACTGGTGTATTGGAGAGTTCTTGCTAATTGCCTATAATTCCCACCTGTTTCATTCACACAAGTGAAACTGATCGTTACTCAGTGTTGCTTCCCTTCATCTTTTTAGTCTTTGTAAAACTGTGTAGCTCATATTTCTAAATATCGATATAAATAATGCAGATTTTAGCTTTTTTTTCATGGAATAATACAATTTCCTCAACAGAATAACACAAACAACCAGTACTTTTTGTGTATGTTTAAATCTGATATATATACTCTATAATCCACATTTGTATATATTTAGTGTATTTGTTTCTCTAAATATGAAGGTTCCATAATGATAAATTAGGAAATCATTTAAATAAATCCAAATGAACCAGATTATACTGATTAATTCAAACCTTGCGATTAATTTTTCTGCTCACAGCTGATAAAAACCAGGACGTTAAAAAAGAGAATATTACATCGACCCATTACAGAAATGTAGGATTAATCAAAAGTATGTGCAGAACCTGCTTATAGATTATATATATATATCTATAAATCTGATTTACAGAGAGTTGGAAACTTAATTTCCCACCAATTTTAACATCCAGTTAAAGAAAATTTATCTATCCTCTTTATGAAAAAAACTTGTATGTTTTCACTGATTTTAAAAGGTAAAAATAGAAGCATAATGTTGGTTCTTCTATTTTTTACATTTGAAAATGATTTAAATAATAATATAATATTTAGAATGTTTCTTTATGTAGACATTTCTCAGTAACTGTAGGTTATTTTCAATATCTGACGCTCCGAGCAAATTTATTTAAGCTGGGCTGAGGGTGAAAATGGCTCTGAAGGTTGCGGAAACTTTGACTAGGCCGTTCTAACCCACTACTCTAAAGCATCCCATAATATGCAGAGTTGGTGTTGGAACATGAAGGAGATGAGCTCCTCAATAGATTTTAAACACTGTCAGACTGATTTCCAGGTTTTTCAGAACCGGTTGAACGAACCAGAACCAGGTTTCAGTTGAACTGTTGACCTCTATAGAAATCATTCTGCTGAAGTTGAACAGAACCGACAAACTTTGGACCCGGTGAGATCAGCTCGGGTCGCCTCTTATTCCTCCGCCAGAATTACATATAACCACAGACAAATCAAGAAGATGCAACTAGATGAGATGAATGACCAAATAAGGAGATCCTGGAGCTGTTTCAAGGTGTTTAAGACCTGCAATCTGAGACGTCACGGACTGGACCCGGCAGAACTCCCCAAGAACCACCAGTCTGGTTTAAAACCCGGATCCAAGGAGGTTTAAACAAAAACAGAAGAACTGATGTGTCGGTTTCTGGGTTCACTTCCTGGCAGAACCCGGTACCGACCCAACTCTGAGAAGCAGAACCCTTTGAGTTTATTTTATTTTTAGGTAAACCCAACAGAACCAGTGAAGTTCAGAAGGTTTCTGGGCCATGGGTCATGAACCGACCCGGTTCAGACCCAGTATGGAGGACTTCTGGTCCTGTTTAACAACTTATGTTTTCTATAATCGGACCCGACCAGAACCAGGGCCCAGTTTGTGGGTTTTCAGGCTACTTCTGCTGCTATGATGAACGTTGAGGAACCTCAGGGTCGTGTTTCCGGATCTCTTTCATTTATTGAAACAGAAATGCCAACATGAGCACATCTAGTCGCTTCAGATCTAGAATTAAACCGGGTTTGGACCCAAGTCCTGGTGGACGTCATCGGCTGCTTGTCCCTGAGCAGTCCTCCTGCTCTCGGTTTATTCCGTCTGCCCCCCCAGATCCAAACCGGATCAGAACCGGTGATGGTGAGCATTGGGAAACTCCCAGCTTCCTCTTTCTCTGAGGGGAACTTCCTCCAGGGGAGAGGAACTACAGCGCACAGAAAAACAAAGGGGTAAAAACGGTTCCGCTCATCTCTGCAGGACCGGGTCCGCTCGTTGAAGTCCGGTTGGGCTGGAAACGGGAAGGCAGAACCGAGGGAATGACGGAACTCCTGCACCGAGGAGGAGGAGGGAACGTCTTTACTTCCTGTTCATCAACAAACTGAAAGAGAAACAGAAAACAGGAGTTCAGCAGCGGGAAGAAGTTCTGGTTCTGACCCAGGAGAGGTCACTCTCCAGGTTGTGGAACATCAGAACGTTTTCTATCTTTGGTCTCAGAACATGAACCTCGTCTATCATCTAGATCTAACACGCACGTTGGTTGAAACATCCCAGCCTTTATTTCTGGTGGTTCTGGAGGTTCTGGCTCGCAGAGAATTAAAACCCAACATTCAGAACATTCCATCAGATCCATAAAATATCAGGATTCTGATAACCAGGATCGTCTCTCAGCTCAGGGTTCTGATCTGTGCCCCTTTTACCTGAACTCCTGCATCGGTGCGGTGCTGCCTGGAGGTTCTGGAACCCCGGGTTGCTCTGACAGAACCTCCAGGTCATCATCTCTATGTGGTTCTGGTGAGGCCCGTTGGTGGCTGTTACCAGGGTGATTACAGCAGGTATCGGTACCAACAAAAACGTTAAATAACATATTGACCCGAATATAGGACGAGGTTTTGTAAAAATGTGGGGCCGCCTTATAATCGGGGTCTAACCATTGACACACGCTGGTCATTACACGACCACAATGCAGAGGGCGCTAGAGAGGCTTTTGTCTGCTGATCAAGCACTGACACAATCTGGAAAAATTCAACAAACAGCTGCATTTCGGCTTTTGTAAATGGATCCTTAAGGCATTGTATGAAGTAACACCAGAAAGCGTCATCGATGGCCGTTTTGTTCATTATCACTAGTACATTTCCTGACAGACACGCTAATATAGTACTGATCATTGTGATAACATTTACAGATAAATATTAAAGCAGTCTGTAATTATTATTATTTGAACAGCTCCTCAGATTTCCATTAAAAAGGTTTCCTTTAAAAAGTGAATTTAGTCTTTTTCTGAGGATTTTGGAAAAGAGGGTTTTGTCTTATAATAGGGGTCGTCCTATATTCGGGTCCATACGGTACGTGGACGCCTCATTCGGCGCTGGAGTGTGATCTGGCTTCACTGCCGCCATATCGGACAGGTCTCCTGACTACAAACACAACTGGAGTCGATGCAGAATGATCAACTATTAGCTCCATTATTTATTTATTTAAAAAACTACAACATATACAAAACATATATGAATGTGTAGGATTAGGATGATGACAAACACGGACAGTAGCCTCTGTTAGCTTGTTAGCTGCTAACATTAGCATCAACAGCAGAGCCATTTTCTCAATGGCCGCTCTGCTTTGTGACCGCATACCATGGAGGCAGCCATTGCTCCTCCATTGCTGTAGTACCTCCATTTAGCCACTAGGCCCCCATTGAAAAGCATTGGACTTTAGACACGTTAAAAACAACTTTAATGCCTGGTGCCCATTTTTTAAAACTTTCTATGGCTACATATTCTTCCTGAGATAACGCTGGGCTCGTCAAAAAAATACGCACCAGGCTGGTTTTCGTAAGATATTTTTTGAAATCTTGCATAATTAATGAGGGGGCCGGACTTTGATTCACAGGCTTTTTCATTGGACTTTAATTATAGTAACACTACATTTTAATAATTATTTCAAGTTACTAGTTCTTACCTTTTGAGGTTTGAGAAACAGGAGAACCGTCGGAGGAGGGAAGATACGGCAGCAGTCAGGCATGGGGCTATTAGCGCTATTAGCCTTTAGCTTAGCTAGCCAAGTTTAGCATCAGAGCTAAAGACGCGGGAGCAGAATGGGCGTGATAACGACCGAAATACACGCCCCGCGATGGCAGTGTATAGAGTGAAGATCCCGCCCCTATGCCCTTTTTAGGAACATGCTTCTTCAGAGCTGGGGAGGAGGAGTCTGTGAATCCGCCATGAATTCCCCCATGAAAGTCATTCTGGTAAACGGGGAGGAGTGAGGAGGCGCTGTCTATTCTTTTTTACAGTCTATGCATTTTCTCCTATCTACCCGACATGTCGGCTCTTTACCTTCTGTCCTATGTATCCAGGGGTATTCATAGATTGATGGAAATGTCCAGATTCTCTAAAGTATTTATATGTTTAGACAAAGATTGAAAGTTTGGTTGGATTTAAGCGATCAAAAGTTACTCATCAGTAGCACAGGATTATTTTGAATGTATGCAGAATTTTTTTTAATCAGCGCTTTTCTACATTCTGAGCAACTTTGATGATAATTTGGTTAACCTGAAAGTCGTCTTTGAAGCGTCGCAAACGTGATTTTCTGATCGGGTCTTTTTTTTTAATTCCACTAAAATTGCGATAATCTCCTTAATTCTCAAACAATTTCAATAGAGTTGGTATCATCTTCTTGTTTTTTTTTTAAAGCTACATCCGATAACTTCAGTACACTTCGAACACGTCATGTATCTGGTGTAACACTTATTTTTTTTATATAGTTCATAAATGTTAAATAAGCTATCATCTCAAAAATTGCGATTTTAGATTCTACGTAACACATTAAGGTAACGCGCCAATATTAGAGCAGCTGCTCCTGCAACAAAATGGATTTTACTTGTGATCCGATTAGTCGACTAATCGGCAAAATAATTGGAGATTAGTTGATTATTAAAAATAACAGTTTGTGGCAGCCATAATTTCAGAAATCCAAGCCCCCGGGCTTCAATTCATGAATCATTCACACGGCTGATGTCACTTATCTAATTAGAGACTTTATTTTAGTGAAAAATTATTTCAGATAAATTAAAATCTGCTTGCAATAAAAAATGTTGGCGACAACAATTATATTTGCCATCTCCTGCGAGGACCACATTTGTCCATGGATTTTTTTACTTAAAAGCAGACTTTGCTGCATCCAAAACCTGCTGTAAATAAATTTAATTAAGTCGCCTAAATACAGCAAGAGTTTTCAAAGAAAGAGTGACATAAATCTGCATTTTATTGGTTACATTTTATTCTTTTATTTCCTAATATAGATTTAAAAATGTGCTAAATTTATTCTAAACAGGCAAACCTGCAGAAAGTTTTGTATCTGGAATAATTTATACACCCCTTTCCAACAACAATTCTGACTTTGATAGTTAATTTATGTATTGCATACTCAGTTTATTCTTTAGTATGTTTCCCCTGGAATCGTTTAGGCTTGACTAAATTTGCCCACATCACCAAATGAAACCTGGGGTTACAGAGGACCAGCAGACACAAAAATCTGTGCTTATGTGGAACAAACCTGATGACCGCAAAGCTGCTGAAACACTGAGCTGCTTTAAAACAAAACTTAAAACGCATCTTTTTAAAGCTGACCTTTAATTGTTCTCCGTTTCATATTCTTAATTGCTGTTTTTACTTTTCATGCTTCTATGCTTCTATCATAATATTTGGTTTCTTTATCACCACATCATGTAAAGTAACTTCTATTATGTTGCGTGATATACAAAAAAGTGCCTGAGTCCATTGTCCATGTCTGTGAGGTGAAATAAATTAATATTAATCAATCATACTTGTTTTTTAATGAAATATGTAATTGATTCGTTTATATTTTGATTAATACATAATAAAATGTGTTTTTGTTGGTTTTACGCATTCCTCAGTAGAAATAAATTGGGGCTGAATGGAGACCCATCCAAGATGGCGACCCAGAGGACCAGAACCAATGGTACGTCCAGAATCCTGGTTCTGGTTCCCTCCACAACTTTACCCTGACGTAAAGAGACGACCTCTGAGTGGCTCTGGTTCCGCTCGGCCCAGGAGAGACTCCTGTGACGCGCGTTCTGGACCCGTCCTGATGTTCTGACTCCAGATTCTGGACTGGTTTTCCTTCCGCTAAACTTTCTATGAACATCCCGGATGCAGCGCTCTGTGACCGACCAGAACCAGACTGGTTCTGTCGTCTAGAGGCTCAGGAACCTCTGCAGGTGTTTGGATCTGATCAGTCCGTAGCGACAGCAGGTTCTGATGTTCAGTTTTTTTTTCTCCTATGGTTCTGATTGGACCTTCAGGAAAACACGGAGTCTTACTTGAAGTTGTCTTTGTCCTGCAGGTTGAGCACCAGGCTGTCGGCGTTGAGGTACACTCGGTTCTGGGACTGCGACACCTGCAGGCAGAACCCAGACAGAACCATGACATCACCACAGGTCGGACAGAACCTTTAGAACCTTCCCCGCTGGTTCTGAAGCTCAGAGATGAGCCCGGGACCTCAGCCAGAACCGGGAACCAGGAGGAGAAGGATTCAGGTTCAAACATTTCTAACAAAACAAATCTGAAAAGTGTGGCAGGAATCTGTTTTAGAGAGAAATCTGTAATATTCCAGTGGGTACAACTATGAGATAAAATGAAGACGAATAATCCAGAAAAATCACATTTTTTAAAATTAATTTATTTCCAAATTATAGTGGAAACTAGTTTTTATTACCTCTAAACCAGACAGATTTCTGTAACTTCCTCTATCAGAGGCTCCTCTGTCCTCCACTCCTGGTTGAACTGGTTACCAGTATAAAGACACCTGTCCACAAACTCCACTATAGAGCAAAGAGCTGTTAAAGGAACCAGGAACCCGATTGTAGAGCTGCACCAGGCTGGGAAGACTGAATCTGCAATAAGCAGCTTGGTGTGAAGAAAGCAATAATTAGAAAATGGAACCTCTGATAATCTCCCTCCATCTGGGGCTCCACCAAGATCTCACCCTGTGAACGGTGAGCAACAATCCCAGAACCACACGGGGGGACCTGGTGAACGACCTGCAGAGAGCTGGGACCAAAGTAACAAAGGCTACCATCAGTTACAGCGCCAGACGTGTCCCCCTGCTTAAGCCAGGACATGTCCAGGCCCGTCTGAAGTTTCCCAGAGAGCATCTGGATGATCCAGGAGAGGATTGGGAGATGGAACCAAAGCAGAACTTTTTGGTGAAAAACTCTACAGCATAGCTACTGTGGGGCATGGGGGTGGAGGCATCATGCTGTGGGACCACGAAGAACAAATGGGGCCATGTATGGTGGCATCAGTGAGAGCGTTGAAGATGGAACGTGGCATGACGATGGTCCCAAACACATCGCCATGGTAATCAAGGAGGAGGGGCTTCCTAAGAAGCATTTCGAGGTCCCTGATTGGCCGAGCCAGTCTGTAGCCCCATAGAAAGTCCCAAAACATGGAGGAATGGGCCAAAATAGCAGCAACAGTGGAAACCTGCTGGAGACCTACAGGTGACCTTTGACCTCACAGGGTTTATAACAAAGTATGGAGACATTTTTTTTATTGACCAAATATTTATCTTCCACCATAATTTGCAAATAAAATCGTAAAAAAAAAAAAAAATCAGAGCAGGAGGTTATCTGGATTTTTCCCTCATTTTGTCCCTTAGTTTCGAGTCTACGTTTGATGGAAACTACGATCATCTCCGATCTGTTTTATGGGAGGAACTGGTACAATTAGTGGCTGACTAAATACTTTTTGGCCCCACTGTAAACATAAGCTTTAAGCAAAGATAAAAACAAAAACCTAAGAGACACAAACAGGGTGGAGAGCAGAGACGTAGGAAGATCTCTTATATTTTGACATTCTGAGATGGAGGAGAAGCAGCTAAAGGGTTTGATATAAAATACCTACATGTTGTTTAAACGTCACTAAAAAAAATAACACACTAATTATTTCTGACGTTACATTTTAATCCAACATAATATCTGAGGTCTTTAGAGGAATTCCTGATGGTATTAACTAAGGGAACAGAAATGTACGAAGTTACAATTATGTGTGGTGTTTTGATGTATTGTTTTTAATCATGTATAGCGCTTTGTGCTGCCAACGGCATTAAAACTGCTTTATTAATTAAAGCCTGATGAGACTTACTGCCCTCTACGGGGCCGGTAACGACTGAGCAGCATCAGTGAGGCTCATCACCGTCTCTGTTTTCAGCCCTTTCTGCATCTCAGATGGAAATGTTACGATTATTCAGCAGAACTTCGGCTGATTTATTCAAACTCCTCGTTCAGCAGGTCTCCACCCATCACCGGAGGTCAAAGGTTGAAGAACGACAGCAGAAGCTTCAGTTTGTGGCCTGAAGAGAGGCTGATTCCTGGTGGCTTGGCGCCACCTGGTGGACGACTCAGATATGTCCTCCCAGCTTCAGCAGCATCTAGATTTCTCCTCCTGATGCTTCCTCCTCCAACGTCTACTGCAACTCTTTAACCTGGTTTAACTTGTTTAAGGCTAAAGCTGTCAGCATCTGGACAGCAGGTTACCATGGAGACCCAAGGTGTAACCAAACTGCTGCTTTCTTACCGTCTTGGCGATGTTCTGCGCCGCCCGGATCTTCCTGAGCTTCAGGTATCCTGGGTTCTTCGTCACGGCCTGGCCCAGCTGTCTCACGCACACACACACACACACACACACACACACGCACACACACACACACACACACACACACACACACAGGTTAGTCAGGCGGCCATCTTGTCTCCAGACAGAAACCAAAACAGCAGCAGCATCCTGGGGTTTTATTCAGAGTACAGATCAGACGATTCTGTTTCACTAGTGGGATTAAACATTTTCATTGTTTGAAAATGTAGAAAAGATATTTTAAGTGCCTCCCTGGTCATTTTGTTGTTCTTAAATCAACTATTTTTAAACAAAAAATTAAATTCATTCATTTTTCAAACACTTTTTATATCATAAGTAAGTTTGTAAAAGACAGAAACAAATCAAGAGACTTGAGTAACATCAGTAAATACAGAAAGGTGAAGTTATTAACCATTATATCATAAATTTTTTTTAATTATCTTGACGCTTTTTAATCTTGTGAACATTTTACGACGCTATAATATTAATGTTTGAAACTAGGGCTGCAACTATTTTCACAATCAATTCATCTGCAATCTATTTTATTGGACCTGAACACAGTTAACCGTGTAAAATGAGCCTAAAAAAAGTGATAGATATTTATCCAGAGTCATTTTTAGGCATAAAAAATACAAAATGAGGTAGAATTCCATACAAACTAATGTTCAGCAGATTAACAAAAATATATCAGCCCATGAAATGAAGGAGGCTGACTTAGTTGGGCAATTTTTTGGGGCAACATTGGGGCTCTCAGAATTAATTAACCTAACGTCACTAAACAAAAATTTTTATGGTCTGTAAATGTGGCTTTTTAAAATCTGGATCTTCTGCTTTTAATTAAATAAAGTCAAACATTTCAAAGATCTGATTTGTGAGAGACAGCAGGCTGCAAAATATATGCATAACTCTTCTTCTGGGAGGGAATGGGTGGGGGGGGGGGTGAGAAAGACAACTACTGTGTTCACACTTATGATTGTGTCATTTATTGTGATATATGGTTAAAAAACAATATAAGCTTTCAAATGATATAAAACGTATAAATTCATGGATTAAAAAGTAAAAATGGCGGACGGGCTGTCGGAACATTAAGGGGTTAAGGTAAAATTATAACAAAGAAACTAATCAATGACTTAATTAGTTTTCAACCATTTTAAAAAATCTGTTATAATCGATTAAATGGATTAGTTGTTCCACCTCTAGTTGTAACCTTTGGTTTAATTTGTCAATAAAGTTGAATCGAATTCAGTTAAAGTGCTAAAGCTAACCAGCTACTCACCGATACCAGAGTGTATAGAGAGCCCAGTCCAGTTAATCACAGCTAAAACCAGCAGATCTATCCATCCCCAGGTGTGTTTTCTAACTTGTTTTTTCTTTTTTTTTTTTTTTGCTTCTGGGGACCGGGTGGAGAACCAGGGGGACATTTTAAAAGCTGCAGGTGTTGTTAGCAGCGGGACTTGGGTAACAGTGATTCGTAGCGAGCCGTGATGTCCTGTTAAAGACCACTTATCGTAGTATTTTAACTGGTTTGTTATCGATACGTTTAGCGTTTTAGTGCGTCAAGGATCGGTTCAAAGCGGGAAGCAACATTCAATGTCCTCCTGTCTATGAAATGTGACAGAGGGGAAGTTAGTTTTACAGTGATTGTTCGCTTAGGGACCGTAAACAAGTTCTATTTCAGCTCAAGTTTGACAGGAGAGAGGGATGAGTGACGGAGCTGCTTGGTCTGTAGGTAATGACGATTGTTTTAAGCTAACTGGTAGGCTATCAAGAAAAAAAATGACGGGAAGCTTTTTAACAAACGCTTTTAAAAACACCTTTTTTCCCCTATCGATTGATAGATATTGCCATCGTATTATCGTCCAGCCCTACCTGAAGGTTAAATGTACCGAAAATTTACCGATGCAGAAATGTTCGACTGGTACCGATGTCATTTAGCCTGTGTCGCTAAATTCGGTATTTAAAAAAAAAAACCTGAAAAGAAGTATTTAAGTTTAGCGGTGTTTCTGCCCCTTTAAGACATGAGCGCTGGCGCTGAGTCACGTGACTACCTACAGTCATGTGACTTTATCCCATCCAGAAGGGGGCAGCGCTGCAACTGTGTCGCTATATTTAGTGTTCACACTCCTCTAGAGACTGTTTTTAAAAAGAAAACGACAACTGTAGTGACTTTCTATGGTGTTAGTGGATACTTTGAGACTCTAACATGGAGCGCGTATTATTGTTACCGCTTTCACCCAGAACGTTTTTAGCCCAGCATGCTGCAGCTCCAGTATATCAGAATAGTTCCTTACTGTAACCTGAAGACATCTAATGTAATCAGCAGCTTTTTAGATGCGCATCACTAGAACTGCAGATATAACCTCTCCTTCTTATTTTTGTCCTCGTCAAACTGATCACTGGAACCAAACTGGGTAATTCTACCTTTTAGGGATTGAAATCTTGTTATTCACGATAAAAACCAACAAATTAGACCGAGTGATTCAACCCTGGTGTCACCGGTAGTGATGTTTTGCTTACGGCTTTTTCATCAAGAAATCGGATATCTTGAATATGAAACGTTTGGATGTTTTACATTGGTCCCACGCCTGATTTCCTGTCTGGTCCGATTGTAAACCGCTAAGATTGAATGGAAGTATGTACCTTTAGCGCCGTGACTCCATGACACGTCTGATTTGTACTGCTCACGAGTCCGGTGGAAAGACTGGTAACTCTCGTTATGAATACTAAATATACGCCAGCTCACGTGTCTCGTATCGTAGCTTCATGTAGAACGGTTACGGTTCAGCGTTCAGCGAGTTAAACATTCGTATTGATGTGCATAAAGAAGCCGAGGAAAGATGGAAACGTCTCCAAAAGGCATTAAATTACAGATTCTGATAATGTGTCAAAAAAAGTTTGATTTTATTTTCATCATTGTCACCTTCAAAATGGCAGAAAACAAAATAATGGTGTCTGAAAACGTTTGGGCGCCCCGCAGAGTTAACACCTTGTACTGCCCCCTTTGTTAAGCATCACAGCTTATGACGGCTTTTTGTAGCCAGCCAAGAGTTTCTCAGTTCTTGTTTGAGGTTTCGTCGCCCATTCATCCTTACAAAAATGTTCCAGTGCTTTGATATTTGTTGAATTAAATAATTATCATAATTAATTCAATGCATGTTCAAGCAGAGACAAAATGGAGCCAATTTCCAGTTTAACATTTATTTTGAACAGATTAACAAATTGCAGTTTTACAGAGGAAGTTGCCCCCGTAATTTCCTCTGTGGTCCAGATTTAAAGAAATCTGACAATTGAATGTTCTTCCTTTTACACTTTTATAGAAACCGGGCCTCTAGGCGTTTCTACTCCCTCCAATCAGAACATTTCCATACAGTGTCTTAGCCATTATTGGCTGTCAGAAAATTATACAGTCATATGGGTGAGACGTCTTTTCTTAAAAGCTCATTCTGAGTTTTATGGTTTTATGGCAACACACTAAATCTACAGACATCCTGTTTTTACAGCTTGGAATAAAACTCACCCCAGAGTTTTATGACTTAAAAGCTTACCCCCATAAACAATAGTGACAGACATATTTTACAACCATGCAAACTATATAAACAGACTTTTACCTTCTGAATAATAAAAGTTTAAACCCTATGCAGAATAACACCACATATTTCTGGGCCGTCTGTCACACACCGCTCCTTTAAGGTCTATCCATAGATTTTAAATTATGTTGATGTCAGGAGATTGTGAAGGCAAAACCTTCAGTTTACCCCTCCTGATGTAATCCATGGTGGATGTTGAGGACGTGTTTAGGATCATTATCCGTTTGTAAAAACCATCCTCTCTTCAACTTCACCTTTTTTTTTTTTTTTTTTTGCAGATGGCATCAAGTTAGCGTCTAAAATTTGCCGAAATGTAATCGAATCCATCTTCAACTCCTGAAATGTTCCCTGTTCCACTGGTTGCAATACGACCCCACAGCATGATTGATCCACCACCATGCTCAACAGTTGGACTGAGGTTCTTTTCATTAAATTCTGCGCCCTTTCTTCTCCGAATGTATCTTTGCTTATTCCGGCCGAAAAGTTCTGTTTTAACCTCATCAGTCCACAGAAGAAGGACGTGGAAGAGGTTTTCTTCTGGTTAATCTTCCATGGAGTCCATATTTGTACAAGTATCTCTTTATAGTGGAATAATGTAGCACAAGTCCAGAGTCTGACAGATCTTTCTAGAGAAACCCAGAACCGGCTTTAACTTCCACTGTTCCTGATGATGACTGCCGTTTCTTAATTACGTTCCGAACGGAGGATATTGGATCTGTAAACGCTTTGCTATCTTCTTATAGCCTTCTCCTGCTTTATCAGAGTCAACTGTTTTCAGTTTCAGGGTTCTATAAGTGCTTAGAGGAAAGCATGGTGCTGATTGTTGGGGCGAGGTCAGACCATGAGTCTGGGCCTTCTCCATCACCTCGTCTTTCCAAACCATGATCGTGAAAAATCCGGTCTCAGCTGTCCACAGGGGGCAGTACGAGGTATTAACTCTGCGGGGTGCAAACTATTTTATTTTCCGTGGTTTTGAAAGTGAAAATGTTGAAAATAAATCAGAATCTGTAATTTAATGCCTTTTGGAGACGTTTCCATCTTTCCTCGGCTTCTTTATGCACATCAATACAAATGTTTACCTGGGGTGCCCAAACTTTTTTTTTAGATTAAACGCGCCAACGCTTCACTGAGTCTGACTAACAGATTACACTGTGCAGCGGGGAAGACCTGTCCAAGAGGGCGCCCCCTGTTGATCAGCGCCATCAGATGGTCGATCCAGTGTCTGAGGTTGAAACCACTAAACCAGGCTAATCTTTCTGGTTTTAACAAAGATTAGTAACAGATCGATTGCCGAGGGTTCAAAGGTCAGGAGCTGATTCGACCTCTGACCTCTCGGTCCAGCTCACCATCTTAGCAGCCTGAGCTTCTCCTTCAGCCTGGACGATCTTCTGCCTCTGCTCCTGCTTGGCCTTTTCCACGTAGAACTGAGCTCGCTGCGCCTCCTGCTGGGCTGAAGGAGAACAACAGGGTCAGCAGCGGGACCGAGCTCAGCACCGGTTCTCCAGACCCCCCCCCCCCCCCCCCCCCCCCCCCCCCCCCCCCCCACTCACCGACTTGCTTGGCCTCCACGGCCGCCGTGTACTCCCTGCTGAAGCTGAGCTCGGTGATGGCCACGTCGTCCAGGATGATGTTGAAGTCCTTGGCTCGCTCAAACAGCTCCCTCCGGATCAGCAGGGACACCTGCAGAACCACACGACGCCAGAGTCGGACCGGGTTCGACACATAACCGGGTTGGCTCATTTCAGCATTTTGGAACATTCAGGATGTCGCACTGAATCATTTTTAAAGAATTTCTTTGTTTTCTATTGCGGCCCATCGGTATCTGAACACCTGGCGGTCAGAGACAGTTCTGTTATTCTGCTTTTAAAAAGTCCACCTCTCCTCCCCTTATTCATCTAAATTAAACCTGCCTGAGCGTTTAAGACTCCTGTCTCCCCTACAGTCAGTCGGACTCAGACTACTACCATGGGAAAGACCAAAGAGCTGCACTATCAGAATTAGGGGTAAAGAATACATTACTGTTCCCCAAGGTATGAAAAAGAAATTAACACAGTGTAAGGACAAATATCGGACCTTAGGGTAACTATATGTACCTGTTTTCATCGTCTGAATTGTAAATACGTGTTCCTCAGTAATAAAAATTACATTTTTGTACAATTTCTTCTTGGATAGGGTAAAAGTTTTGGTGATTATCTTTTATACTAAAAATAGATCCATTAGAAAAGTTACATTTATGGACATGGACTTCCATTAACACAGTTTTAAATGCTATTTGTACATCTTTTTTAAATCAAACACATAAATAAATATGTGACAATGTGGTCAGGAGTTGTGTCAGTCATGTCAAGTCAACAACGATTGGCTTTCAAGGTAGCCCCGATAAAAGGTAAAGACTACAGGGGTACAAAAAGGAACGTACAGTTAAGGCTACAGAATAGTACCTTTGAGGGTACCACCCCAGTGACAAGACATTGTACCCCTAAAAGTACAATTCTGTGTCAAAAGACACCAGAAACAGAACTACGGGGAACGACTGAGTATTAGGGCAAACAAAAGACAAATATTTTGGAGTAAATTTCCCCCCAAAAAACTCAGAAATCTTTAGATTAATTGCACACATTTTCCAGAAAATAACTCTGTTAAAAGACAGAAATTTTGAGATTAATTTCAGATATTTTCTGTGTTGGTATTAGGGCTGCAGCGATTCGTTGATTTACTCGATTCCGAAAAGTCCTCGAGGCAAAAACTCTGCCTCGTTAAACTCGTATGACGCGCAGAGATCGGATTGTTTCACACGGATCGCTGTTTTGGACGCACCTGTGCGTAGAAGCACAGCAGTGCGCGACACAGTTTGAATTTAGTTGGCGGGATGGTGGAGAATAAAGATGCCCATAAACGGCAAAAAAAATGTGTAAAGTTTGGGATCGTTAAATTCTACAAAAAGAACAATGTACGGCGTATTTACTGCAAAGTAGAGCTGGTGTACCACAGCAGTACGAGCTCAATGATCCAGCATCAGAAAACATCGTGATGTTTCACCAAGCGTCGCTGAAACAACCTAAAGCCTGTATACGCTGATGTTCGCTAATTTTATACTGTATTTGTAGAGATGTCATGATGCTGTTTGACTAAATATGATGTTTCACGTTCGATATTCACGTTAAATCGCAATAGAGCCTCGTCCACACGTAGCCGGGTATCTCACAAAACAGAGATATTTTCTTACGGTTTGGCCCGTCATCCACACGCGAACGCAGATTTTCGGCACAAAAAACAAATCCTTTAAAAAAAAAGAAAAACAAAAAAAAAAAACCGCGTGCCATAATTTCACTATCTGCGACAAAAGATGCTCCAACATCACAGTTACAGCGTCAAAAATCTGCACTTAGTGCTGCGACCAAAGTAGGAAAAAATACTGTCTCACTCTCCCCTGACACAGAAACTCCTGAGAATAATTAATAAGTGATTACTATTCCTAAATGTTTCTGCTGCTGAGCAGGGCCGTATCCAGGAGGTGAATAAAGAGGGGCTAAAAGGGGCCCAGGGTGGGACTGTAGCACCAAAATAAAAGCAGAGATGTTCTTCTATTGGAAACCCAATCTGAGCTGCTCATTTTGTAAAGTTTTCATCTGTTAAAATTATACTTAAAGTCATTTTGTTTTGCTAAAGTTTATGTGACAACGTCGTCTCAAACTCTGCTTTTCAAACAATTTAAGCGATTGGCAAAGAAGAAAATCACAAAAACGTGGCAACTTTTCTCAAAAAACCTTTTCACAAAAAAGCGGATGGACTGTTTAGTTTATTAACTTACATTATTGCTGTTGACTGTTATTTTGCAACATAAAAATGAATAAATACTGTAAATGGGCTTAGTGTTGGAGCCAAAGTTGGAGTTGGAATTCTGTGTTTTTTAGAGATAAAATTTTTTTTAAAATATATTTTAGTTTAAAAACGTAAAAAAACGAAAAAAATACATAAATCTGATTAATTGATTACAAAAAGAATCGATAGCTGCAGCCCTGATTGTGACATTAAATATCACAATATGTTGGTATGACGATATTTTCTTAAATCCCAAGTAACAACATTCTACATATATACTTCAGAAAAATACTATAAAAAGTGTTTTGTTACTTATATGTCAAAGTTGCTGCATCTATCTAATCTTCTCTTTTTTGTTAAAGCTCACTTTTTCCTAAACGAGTGAATAAATGTCCCAATGTAACGTTTGACCCTGATGTTTCTGGTTCCTCCTCATCAGAACCAGCGGTCCCGGACGTACCCGCGCCCTCTGCGTGATGAGCTGCGAGGCGTTGAACTTGGCCACCACGCTCTTCAGCACCTCGTTGACGATGGAGGGAAGGACGCGCTCGTCGTAGTCCTGGCCCAGCCGCTGGTAGAGGAGCGGCAGGCTGGAGGCCAGCGGCCGCGACAGAACCCTCAGGGTCACGTTCACCATCTGCAGGTCTGCAAACACACAGCGGCCTCGCTGAGAGGAGGGGGGGGGGCACAGAACCGGAGCTTCAGCATCAAGCTGGAGCTCCGCGCACTAATGGGAATACAAGCTTCATTCAACTTTTATTACAAAAAACCTGAACATGTCTTTGTGGTTGCTGGTTTAAATCGGGTCAGAGATGAGTTTAAAACTAACAACTTTATCATTTTTAAAAGATGCTTTGAATCATTAGAGGTTAAAAGAAAAGAAAAGCAGCAAAAAAAAAAACAAAAAAAAAAACATAAAAAAACGTTAGAGACACATTAAAACATCCCAACGATCATATGAAAAATTTATTAGCTCTTCTGATTAATCCCCAAAGACATTCCTGTCATCTCTGCCCCTCTCTATAAAAGGGCTCAGACGTTTGGTTAATTTTTTTGGTAAAAAACGCAGTCAATGAAGCCTATTTCAGTTTCTAAATCTCCAGGCTTTAGACAGAGCCCAAACCAACATAGCTGCATCCGCTAAGCAAATCTTTCCAGCCCAGTATATAAAAAAGCCGTGGGTGTTGTTTGCACCCGTTTACTGAGCATTCTGAGATGCTACAGATCAATTAATTAACCAAACAATGTCGTTATAAGATCACATAAGCAGCTTGATAAATGGCTAACAAACATTAGCATTAGCATGTAGCCGCTTACTTCTCTGTCCATCAGGCGTCTTTGTTCTTTGATCCAGCTGCTGTTCTTTAAGAATGTAGAATAAAATCCTGTAATCCACGCAGCCAAACGGACGTTTTCACAGAGAAAGTAAAAAATCCAACAAAAAAAGTGTTTTAAGATGCGAAAAAACCGAAGCAGCTATGAGCTTTGAGAAGGAGGAGGGTGTTTGGAACTGTAACAGAGGTAAGCCGCTCTGCCTGCAGGGGGCGGTGCAGACAATTCTAGCATTCCTTTTTTTTTTTGCACTTAGTGATGTCACTAGTTGAGCACTGAGTCATTTTCTAGGAGCACATACGTGAATTAAGCCAAAAACCACTCGGGTGGGGTTATTTTTTGAGATAATTGCATTACCAGATGGTTGAAAACTCCAAAAAACTTGATTTTGCATGATATAAACTCTTTAACAGATGAACTCTAACTTTTCACTGTGTTTTCATACGACGGCAGGTAGCAGAAAACATTGCTGCTAACATGATACACAATACAGACGCTCCTTTCACATCAGAAGTGCTAAATATTTTCTATAGTAAGGAAATGTGGCGCTGCAGTCTAAAACAGTAGCTGTAGCCATACCGTTTCCTCCTGTCCGTCCCCGAAAATTGTCCCCACGGTACGCCGGACTTTCCCGTTTTCTCTCCTTTGTTTAGTGTTAAAAATAATCGCTTTTTGAACACTTGAACCGATAAAAATTTGGCACATTTCACATGGCGATGAATGGATTTACGGTGCAGGAATGTCGGGGGGGGTGGGGGGGGGGTTAACCATCAGATTATCCAGTCCAGTCCAGACCCAGAGACGACGATGATGAGGATGATGACGGCATCTGACCTTTGCTTCCAGTGAGCGAGGAGATCTTCCTGGGCCGGGCTCTGACGTCGTAGATGATGGGATATTGGAACCAGGGGATCCTGCAGACCACAACAGGATCAGTTACAGACGCCATCACTGCTAATCCACATCATTTGCCTTTGCTGCTCCTCTTTACATCTCCGTCTGGCTGCACGGGTCACAGTTGTTGGGAGTACCGGGTGATATTAATCAACACTAAAACAGTTATCTGAATGAGATATTCTATTCCAGATGTTACTCAGACAAACACGTTTTCATATCGACTGCTTTTTCTCAATTCAAGACCTCGTTGGTTTAACTTGAAGTGCTTTTCTGAATGCACAACTTAGACTGACAGTCATATTTAAACATGTTCTTGTTCCTGTTTCCAGTTTTAGTTCATATATTTTCATACCCAGCGCTGCCCTCGTTCTAATTTTAAGACTTCAGTATTTAAATTATTAAAATGTGTCATCTTTCACCAGTTTTTCTGTCTGCACTTTTAAAAATGCGGCTGATGCTTGAAAAGTTGAAGCTAAATCATTTACTTCACTGCTTATATTTAATTTCTGCACTATGAAGGTAGCAAGATAAAAGGATTGTTATTCGTTTTATCTACTTCTTCAATAAATTAGTGTTTTTAAATCACCATAGTATCAAAATCAAGTATCTAGTTGTTTGGTTTTTAGTTTATTTTTAAGTATCGAATCGAGTTTGAAGTTTCAGCATGGTGACAACACTAATGATCTCTGCATCCACGAAGCCTCCTGTTAAACCTCCTGTTTTACCCAGGTCGCGCTGCTAACAGCACCTGCAGCTTTAAAAATGTCCCCAGGGTTCTGCTCCCGGTCCTCTGAAGCAAAAAAAGCTTTAAAAAAAAAAAAAAAAAATACTACAGGGTTGGATAGACCAGCTGGCTTCAGCTCTCTGGGGTCCATCTACACTCTGGTATAGGTGAGTAGCTGGTTAGCTTTAGCAAACAGCTGAACTGAATTAGAATCATGATTTATTACTGGAACGTCTAGAGAACTGGGTTGGACTCTCTGGTACAGTACTCGGCTGGTTCAAATCCTACCTCAAGAAGAGGAACTTCTTTGTGTCGATTATGCAGTTCTGATCACCAAACACAGAAATCGCATGCGGGGTCCCCCAGGGCTCCATCCTAGGGCCCCTCCTATTTAGCATCTACATGCTCCCAGTAAGCCAGATTATAACCACCAACAATGTTAACTCCCACAACTATGCTGATGACACTCAGCTTTACATCTAATGCCCTGTCCACACGTAGCGGGTTTACGTGTGGATCACGGTTCGACCTGTCATCCACACGTAAACGGAGATTTTTGGCACCAAAAACAAACCCCTGGCCGAAGTGGAGATTCGCGTTTTCTCCGTTTTCGGTATCTATGTCTTGATGGACAAAAACGGAGTTTTAAGAGTCGTAACGTCACTATCTGCGACACAAAATGCTCAGACATCACATGTGCGACCTGTGTTTCATCTGAAAAACAGCATTTATGCCCTCAGAGCTGTGCTGGTATCATCCATTGTTAAAGCGCGTTTTGTTCGTTTGCTTTTACCAGCTGCATCACTGCTGCGTACTGAAGATAGAGGTTAGAAAGTTACTCTGAGCGGATAGGATATGGGAGAACTACTGTCCCCTTACTGGTTTGTCACGTCTATGAATGTGCTGAAAAACGCATTTATCCGGTTGTGTGTGGACAGACTTATTTTGTTCAAGGAGTGGAAGAAAATCTTCATTTAAAAAAAACCCCGGCTATGTGTGGACACGGCCTCAATGTCACCAGGTGATGTTGAACGCGTGCTCGATAAATACATTGAGCAAATTAACAGCTGGATGTCCCATAATTTCTTACAATTGAACAAAAACAAAACTGAAGTACTTATCTTTGGACCCAAAAAAGATCGACTACATATCAGTAGTCATCTTAAACTGGTCCAACTAGAAACTAGCAACCAGGCCAGAAATCTGTGTGTAATAATGGACCCAGACCAGAACCTCCAGGGTCACATAAAGGCAATAACAAGGTCAGCTTTCTATCAGCTGAGGAACATTTCTAGGATTAAAGGAATGATGACACAAGGAGACCTAGAAAAACTCATCCATGTATTTATGATTACTGTAACAGTATCTTCACAGGTCTACCTAAAAAGTCACTCAGACAGCTACAGCTGATCCAGAACGCTGCTGCTTGTGTTCTCACTAGAACCAGGAAAGTAGAACACATCACCCCAGTTCTAAAGTCCTTCCTCTGGCTCCCTGTAGCTCAGAGAATAGACTTTAAAATACTCCTACTAGTTTATAAATCATTGAATGGTTGTTGGAGATCTGCTGTCACTATAGCAGCCCAGCAGACCAATCAGGTCCTCCAGCTCTAGTTTACTGATCGTCCCTAGAAACAGAACCAAACATGGAGAAGCAGCTTTTAGTTTCTATGCTCCTCATATCTGGAACAAACTACCAGGAGAATGAAAAGCTGCAGAGACACTGAACTCTTTTAAGTCTAAAATTAAAACGCATCTATTTAAACTCGCTTATGAGTAACTGTTTTTACTTGATTTTTTTTAATTTTTACACAAATTATTGTCTTGATTACAGTAAATGCCTTCCAGTTTTTTAATCACCAAGTTGATTTATGCTGTGTTGTAATTTTAATCACGTAAAGCACCTTGAATTGCCTTGTGTTGAAAGTGTGCCGTACAAATATTATTGCCTAGAATCAGCTTTATAGACAAACTAAACCAAAGTTTTCAGCCATTAATATTATAAAGTGTCACAAAATGTTTAAAAGATTAAAAAGCATCAAGATAAGCCTTTAATTTAAATTACTAACATAATGAAAATATATATATAATATATTGGTTAATCATATTACTTTTCTTTGTATTTACTGATGTTACTCAGGTCTCTTGGTTTGTTTCTGTGTCGTACAAACTTTTTACATATTGCGATATTTATTGATAATTATAGATATTGATCAATGTGACCATTCCTTTATCGATATGCTCTTTTCCTTTATCGTCCAGCCCTGATATGATATGTGACGCCGCCTGATATATGATAATGTAAGGGGGAGTCACAGTTGGTAACGAGCAGAATTCGCGAGGATTGGCTGAATTCGTGGCAATAGTTGCGATCATAACTTGGTTAAATCCTCCGGCCTCCAGGGGGAGCAATGTTCAGCTCGGAGGACGCGTTTTATTCCATCGATTGACAGTAACGCGCTGCATTTAACGTTTGGTGATGGTATGGTTGAATGATCGTATGGTTACGCATCATAACGACCGACCGGCAGGTCCAGAAGCAGAGGGAGTTACGGTCCAATCAGGAACCAGAACGACGAGGAAATAGAAGTGCCGAGGGAACCAATCGGGGCGGCTCCAACCTGGAGCTGTTCTTGGATCCGTTCAGAAAATCAGCGGCGTCTCCGGTTCGACGGAAAATGGGAGGAAAGTCAGCGGGACTGTACCTGAAGTGGAGTCCTTCAGCTAGGATGGTGCTCATCTCCATCCCTCCAATCCTGTTGAAGATGATGGCTCGATGTCCTCCTTCCACTGCAGAGAGATGACAGCCAGAACCCGTCAGAGAAGAGTTCGTCCCCGTCCCAGTTCCGTCCAGCCGATTGGTCCTGGTAGAAACCAGACTGGTCAGGTGGGCTCTACCTGTGTATGTAGGCCAGCGCTCCAGCTCCGATCAGCAGCTTCAGACCGGTTCGTGACATCCGGCCCGCAATCTGCCGCAGAAAACCCTGAGAAAACAGAGCAGATCTTCCTGTGAGAAGAGCCAAAATGGACGCCTCCACCTCCCCACTGACCCAGTGTTCCCAGAACAACATCACTGGTCTCCAGTTAGACCTCAGCGCCAGAGCGGGCGCAAGGCAGACGCGGTCGCTTGGGGCCCCAAACTCATCCAGGGCCCCCCATAAATACTGACATTTAACAAATGTTAAAATTTATGAAAACTAGAATTTTACTCTGTTTGATTTAGTTTTCTTTCTATGTAGCTGATTTAAAAATGTTCAACTGTTTACATTTTTGTGTAGTAACTAGGCAAGTTTCTTTGTAACTATTTTATTAATAATTTTCTAAACATTCTACATTTATTTAAAAAAATGCTGCAAAAAATATTTAAATTAAATACAAGGATTAAAATGGATATACCTTACCTTTTGATTTAAAAAAAGAAGTAATTATGCTAAAAAAGTGAAATAAAAATCACTTTTTAATATTCAATGATTTTAGTTTGTTACAATCTGATACTTTAGTTCAACTTTTCCATTTTGTTTGCGCTTCGGATTGTCTCATAATATTAACAATCACTGAAATCTGTAACCCTGTCACAAGAAAACTACTTTAATACAACCAAAACCAGCAAAAATATTCTTAATAATGTGTTAAATTTTATGGCTAATGTGAATAAACATAGTTTCTCAGAGGTACAAATACTATTTAATCAGACGTGATGTTCAGAAACAAATTTATGTTGCCGTTTTCAGCAGAGCCGGAATAAGGCAGAAATAAAGTAACCGGTTACTAAGGGCCCTCCAAACCCAAACGGGGCCCCCCATAAATCCTGAAATTGAACAGAATTTACATATTTTACAATGTAAGAAAATGTGAATATTACTCAATTTGATTTTGTTTTGTTTCAGTGCAATTGTTTTTAAAAAATCAATAGTTTAAATTTTTTGTGTAGAAATATGCAAGTTTCTTTATAGCATTTTTTTGTGTGAAATTCTATTGTTATTTTAAAACATTTTGCAAAAATGATTTAAATAAAATATATTTAAATGAATAAAAATGTATATACTGTACCTTTCAATTTAGTTTTTAAATATTTAAAATATATCATAAAATTGAAATAGAATTTTAAGTTACTTTTTAATAGGCTACTTATTGTTTGACTGTTGTGTTACCATGGTTACAATCTGATGCTTTATTTTAACCTTTATATTTTGTTTGAGCTTCAGACTGTCTCAGACAATATTAACAATTACCTCTGATTGATTTTTAGGATCAGCCAAAATAATGTTGATAGAAATACTGTTACTGTGGGGAGTGGTCTTAACAGCAAAGGGGCCTCATGAGTCTAAATGTTCTTGAGGCCGCATAAGACTTTGGACCGGCCCTGGTCAGAGCTTAAATCCGGCTTATAACAATTATTTGGGTTTAAACAGCGATCATCGGTAGATTTGACACCTAGAGTCTCCTGTTTATCAGCCAAATTAAAGCGGAGTTCATGGGGATTTTATTAAAGCGTTGACTGAGTCATAAAGTAGCAGGGAAACTGTAGAGAACTGTGAATTTATCTCGTTTTAGACGTTTTCTCAACGTGGTTTGGCGTCGTTAGCGGAATTCTGCAGCTTTCCTGAAATAAATCCTTAAAGTCGGTGAGATACTGAACATCTTTATGGAAAGCCGCCGCTAAACCCGAACAGACAGACCCATTTATACCATTATTTATTCCGTTTTGACCCTCCTGAAGCAGCTCTACCTGGCTGTCCCCCTACCCACGAGCCAAACCTGAAAACCGCACGAGCCGCGGAGCAAAGCGCGGGAAACTCCGGAGCGTTTCTACCGAACCGAACCCAAAAAGAAGGCCTACGGTTCCGTTTTTTAGAGTTTATGGTCCACTTACTCCTGGTTCCTTGCTCGTCATGCCGTCCGAACGGGAAAAGATGACAAGGTCACGGCTGATGACGTATTTCTCTGTGCGCCGGGGAACATGGGAAATGTAGGCTTTGTTCTTTTGACCCTTTTGTCATTTTGAGTGAATCAGAGGATTAAATCATTAGAAAACTGTCTTCAGATTTGACTCAAATCTCTTCATGTTTCAATCTTTTGATTTTCCTCAATAAATAGCAGTTATAAAAAACATAAATCAATAAGTCAGAGTGAATCGATTCATAAAACACAGAATTTGTTTTTGCTTTTTTTTTAGCACATTTTTTGCAATTAATCGAAATTTAATCGAAATTGCGACATTAAAAGGCTTGATGACGATAATAGCTTGGTGTGTTATAATCGTTTTGGCCAAAAGACCCAAGTTAGCGGTTAGCGTTAGCCGCTGTGATGTCGTTAGCGACAGAAAAGAGGCACGATTTGTATGCGACATTCACAGTGAAGGCAATATTTAATTGTTTTATTATCATTGTTCAGATTACACAAAAAATAGATCGAGAATTGAGACGATGATGATCTTTATTTCGTTCAAAAAATTATTAGCATTGGTAAAAACAAACTGAAATGTAGCTTGAATGGAAAGGAGCAGAAAGCAGGTTAATCTTATGACGTCCCTCATTACTTATGCACACACTTGCACCCCATGTCTCTTTTCTTCAGTTTTACACATACAATACAGTTGTTCCATAATATTATTACAAAATCATGTTACGAATCTTTACACTGCATGACATTTTTTCTCCACATTTTCAAAAAAGATTTTCTTTATTTTCATTTCTAATTTGAATATGTATTTATTATTTATTTTTCATTTGTTGCTTTTTTAATTTATTTAAAATGTATTTCTTTCTGAAGTTTTTTCCACGTTAAATCCTTTCAATGAGGTGGTCCGATCCATTACTTTGGTTCTAAATCTAGGTTTTATCATCTGTTCCTTTAAGATTGTACTGACTTTCTCTCTTTTTAAGGTTTTCCTGGATGTTTGCTGGTAAGATTTTATTATAAGCTCTAGGATATTTAGATCAATTTGATTTATCTCTATCTATGTGATCTATTATTCACAAGGGCCCTTTTTTGAAAGAGGAAGGTTTGCTGTTTATACTGTATATATGAGGGATGCAAGAAAATATTGGTATGTCAATATATCTATACCCCTGATCTCCGTACCATCGACTCTCTTCCACTTTTTAAATCCACACTGAAAACTCTCCTGTTCAGACGATCCTATGACATCTAGTCACTCTCACCTTATCAATGTTGTTCTGCTTTGTTTGATTATTATCTTTTATTACTTTATTTTTATTATTACTATTATTATTGTTGACAATGTTTTAAATTGTTCATTTGTGCAGTGTCCTTGGGTGTTTTGAAAGGCGCTATATAAAATAAATGTATTATTATTATTATTATTATATCCCGATATTTAATGTCACGATATTGTACTTGAAAGCAGAGTATCGATTGTTTTTTTTTTAAATTTTGATTGAGTTTTGTCATAATATTAAAAGTCGGCTTATGACTATCTATCTATCTATATTATAAATGCAGCATCAGTGCTTACTAGAGAAAATCCCTGAAGCTAGCTATAGTTTGCTTCACTTTTAGGTGTTTTCTGCCGGTATAAATTACCTCAGTCGCTTAAATTAGAAGCCGAATTAACGTAAAGTTCTTGGATGTTGTTTTGATGTATGGATGCAGCAGGAACACCAGCAGGAACAGATAGAAACTGATGCAAATGTTTTATTTTAGACGGATTTTACACAGAGTCCGGGTTCCCAGTGTGACGTTCTGGATCTAAAGGTTCCGCTGTGTCGGGATCACACTGATGACGTCTGGTTCCGACGGTGGAGCCGAACTTGTCTCCTGCTGCTCTCTGATTGGCTCACGCCCCAGTTCCTCCTGAGGAAATCACTCCTTTTATAGTTAAGGGCGCTGCGTGCCGCCGGCTTCCGCGTTGAGCCGCTCTCCCCCAGCATGTAGAGGAGGCGGGCCGCCGGGAGACACCTGGAGCACCGCGGGCAGCATCGGGCCATCGATCCGCTCCGCACTCATCGATCGGCGATCAGTGAAGGTGAGCGCGGGCCGGGGAGGGTGGAGGCGGTGGGGTTCGGACCGGAGAGGTGGGGGTTCTATCTCAGGGTGGATCCAGACTCTGATCAGAACCTGCAGCAGAACCTGCAGCAGAACCTGCCTCACTGCTGCTCCGGGTTCTGTTCGGGTCCCATCCTCATTCTGGGGGAGGTTCCGATCAGAGTAAAACCCTCCGGATCCGGGCGCTTCTCTGTGGAGTCTGTTTACCCACAAGCAGCAGAGGCAGCAGCGGGACTCATTTCCGTTTTCACCCAGCTACAGGGGCGCTGCTGGGAACGATCCGGGCCGGGGCTCCGGCCCTCATCGCTCTAACGGTTCCGGGTCATTCTCTGAAATCGGTTCACTTTGGAGAACAATCCACCGACGTGAATTGGTTTCTGAACATCACATCTGAAAAAATACGTTTAATCACCTTCGCTGAAAAATCTCAAACATTATTAACAATATTTGTTGCTATTTTTGTTGTTTTGTAAGCATTTTTTGTTACAGGGTTGAAGATTTTAACTAGCTGTAAATCCCCGTTAGCAGGGCGCCCAAAGTCTTAAGCAGATTTGACTCAGCGGCGCCCCCTTTCTGTTAAAACCACCACCCACAATAACGCCGTTTCCATCAAGATTTGGTCTAATCTGGGAAAGTAGGCGGGGCTTATTTGGCTGATATTAGAAATCAATCAGAGGTAATTGTTAATATTATCTGAGACGATCTGAAGCTCAAACAAAATAGAAAGATTAAACTAAAGCAGCAAAAATCAGGTAACACAAAAATCAAACAATATATCAATAAATATTATTTAAAAAATTCTAAAATAAAAGTTAGTGTATATAGATTTTTATTCCTTTAAAAAAAAATTATTTAAATACTTTTGCAAAAAAATGTAAAATAAAAATAGAATGTTAATAAAAAAATCATTAATAAAATAATTAGTTATAAAGAAAGTCGCCTACACAAAAAACTAAACAATTGATCTTTTTTTTAAAACAACAAAAATCAAAACAAAATCAAATGGAGTAATAATCCCATATTCATAAATTTTATATACATAATTCAGTTTTTTTTTCATATTGTAATGAAGACTGGAAAATAATTATGTTACCAGAAAGAAATTATTTGTTTTTTTTCAATTAACTGAAAAAGTAACTTTGGTAAATGGGGACATGCGTTTTTGGCTGACCTCTACCCATAAAACGTTTAAAAACATATTTCTTTAGCTATAAGTTCCTGTTTCATTACGCAAAGGATCATCTATTATTCTATTTCTTCTTTTAAAATGTATTTTGTGATTTCCTTTAAATGAAAATCTTGGTGTTGAACCCGAGAAACGCGAAGCGCACCAAATTCAGAGAATCCCAGGTTTAATGGGCAACTTTTCAAACCGTTGGAATCGATGTTTGTCATAATAAAAGAGCAATATTAGAATTTCCAGAGGATCAGGAGGGTAAAAAAATAAGCTGAATTCAACAACTGGATGACAATTAGTTGTTTAAACTCTGGTTTTCTTCTAATTTTCTCTGTTTGAATGAAACCAAGACGGAATAAATTCTGTTTTTTTTCTTCTAAATCATCTGAACTGTGCCAGATTTCAGTCTGTTGGTGCCTCACCTTAACCAGGTGGGTGGGAACCATCATGTGCGGCCTGTCCTCCTCACACTAAACACAGTTTGTTTTAAATCTATAATGTCCGTTTTTAGTGGTTTGTCTGGTTTGGTTCACCCATCAGTGCCTGGCGGTCAGTAACGGATCTAAAATCATAGAAATCGTCAACCTCGGAGCGTCACTAGTTCACTTTTATTTAAATATGAACACAAAACATGTTTATTTCAGATGGTTTTTGGCTCCTAAAAGCCCAAAAGACTTATTACTTTTTTATTCTTTTGTAATTCGATTTCATCAGTAATTTATTTAACTAATTATACATTTTGTTTTAATGTGTTTTTAATAGTTTTTTCTCATTTAAGTTTGTTTGTTTGTTTTTATAATTTGGCCAACAGTGGTTGGAAGAAATGTGCCGTATAAATAAAGATTGATTGATTGATAAAAATGGGGCTAAAAATTGAAATCCGGGACCGATTTCTTGTCCTTGATTGAAACTTGTGAAAAGCTGGAACCCATAACTACAAAATATAGATAAAAAACACTAATTAATATTCTACATTTTGCGTGGTCAGCTAACTGACTTGTAATAATTCTTTGTTCATCTCATATCTGATTTGTTAATCAATCAATCAATCAACAGGCCTTTTATTGCTATTTAAGTTAAATATTTTGGTTAAAGGGATACTGTTCCCCTGGTTGAGTTAGCTTAGCATAAACCAATGTAAGTAAATGGGAACTACTAGCACGGCTGCATGCTAGTAGTTCCCATTCACTAGTAACTTGATCAAAAGCTACTTTAGCTCTTCAACGTTACAGGAAAGACTCTGTGGTCTGGTACTGGTTAGCGTCAACCACAGAGAGACAATAAAAAACGTTAACTTGTTTACTGTTTAGCTGCCGACGGTACTTTCAGGGCGCTTTCACATGGTACGGGAGTCCGTACTCGGGTACGGTATTTGGTCAAAATCCACTTATTTCGTACCATGTGAACACAGACTGTACCGTGCCAGGATACGGCCAGAGAGACCTGCCTTGGAGGTAGTATCCGAGTCCAGGTACGGGCGGCCACGTATCATGTGAACACAACCCGTACTCTGGCAGTACTCAAGACAATAGACGCGCTCCACGCGGAAATGACGACACCGCCGGCCGAAATTACAGAATCACCTCGCGACCATAAAAATACCCAAAACAACGCGATTCAAGCATCCCACAGCAACACAGGAAGTTAAAAAACGTCGGGTTTACTACAACACTCACCCTGTAGATGACTTCAGGTAGCAGCTGACCAGTAGACCAGGTTGTTAACATTCTAGGCTGTCGCTCGTTTTATGACGTCGGTACTTCTCACTCCCTTGTTTGTTGGAGAACTAAGACTTATTTGTATACCGCCACCTGCTGTTTATTTGTAGTAAAAGACTGAATCCCAATACGGGCAGAGATCCGTGCCATGTGAACAGAAAAAATTAGCATTTTCTCTGGCCGTTTTCTGGTACGGCCACACATGTGAAAACGGCCTAAAACAGTTAAATTACCCAACCAGAATTTAACAACACTTTGTGTTTCTAAATGCTAATTAATTAGAGCGTCTTGTTAGTTTGCTACTTAAATAAAGAGCCATAATAACACCAGTATGACGTTGCCAATTAGGGATTACCGATACCATTCTAATCTAATAATTGGTTAAAATTAACCGATACTTAAAATGTGGAAAGTCTGCAGTTTTTTAAAAATCTATTTTTTTTAAAATAGATGTTCTATTGCTAATGACTGTAGGAGTGTTACACACACAGTAAAGGCTAGCAATGATGAAGCAGCTGGTGTTCGTATGCCGATATGGGGGGGACCAAATGAAAATGTACTCAGGGCCCCAGAAAGGCTGGGGTCGGCCCTGTAGAGCTGCTCGATGAGGTTCTGTTGGACCAGAACCTCCACAGTAAATCCGTACGGTTAAACTAGACAGAACGAATATTTCTGCCATGTGGTAGCGGTGCATTTAAAAATAATCCGCTTTTTGATTGGAAGCAGCCAGCGGCAAAACCACCAATCAGGTGATTGGAGCAGAAATATGTCGACTTTGAAGATTAAACTTCATAAAGACAAACTTTTTCGTACCTTTGGGTCATAAAATACTGATTTAATTTGTGGTAACCTGTAAGAAAAACGCATTTCCATTTGGTTTCTGATTCCAGCTCTGTCTGAGTCATGCGTGGACAACGATTGAACTTTGACCTTTACGAGGCGGTTATGACTGCTTACACTCAGGTAGATAAATGCATTAATAGAACCATATCAGTTAATAACTGGTGGACACTGGCCCGTTGACCTTTGACCTTAAGGCGTTCCCGTTCCAGCTCATTTTTGGATTTGAAATAAACTTAACAGGAAACCCAGACCTCTTTGCAGTAAAGTACACCATTTCAAAATAAAAGCACTTCTTAAAAATGTACAAAATAAAGCGAATCTGGGGAAACGTTCCATCCAGAACCAGAACCAGCTCTGACCTCTGACCTGAGAGGCTGCAGAGACGCTTTTTATCGCCTCAGCGTCTGAATGAATCATTCCTGACTTTTGTTTATTTTTATTAAGATCCCAATTAGCTCATATTAAAACAGTTCTTCATCGAATAAACGTACATAATGCATCAACACTGGATAAGAAATTAGACAAACATAGGATGTACACGCAACATTCATACCTACTATACAATACACAAAATACAGTCACAAATAAACTACATTTTACAAAAACAAGAAAAAACTAAATAATCAGGAAATAACTCTTTCATTAGTTTCTGATGTCATCTTGACTGAATATAAATAAAATCACCCTTTTACATAAGTCCTGCATATTTACAAATAAAAATAAAAGACGAATCATTTGTAAAGATTGACAACAGCAGTGGTCCCAGACAACTTCCCTGTGGTACTCCTTACTAACCGAAGCATCAGAGTTTAGATTCTGCCTCTGGAACCTCACCTCATCATTTATAGGAAGATCTATAGGGAACGATCAGGTCCACAATAAGTTCCTGAATGCATCGAAATTAAACCGACTTTTATGAAAACTTCTCAGACACGACCGTTTATTAAAGCGTCTGAAACCAGACTGAGTCGTAAACAGAGGTCGGTAGTTACATTTACTGCGTTACATTTACTTGAGTACATTTTTGAAAAATAAATACTTCTATGAGTAGTTTTAAAGCACAGTACTTTTTACTTTTACTTGAGTAGATTTATGGGGAAGAAACAGTACTCTTACTTTATCGGAGGTGATAAAGCTTTAAGTTATCCAGTATCTCTACTTATACTTTGACAGAGACGGACTATGTTTAACCAAAAAATGTAGCCCTAGCTGTGCAGTCTCGCCTTATTATAGTTATGCCTGCTAAGCCAGGTTTTATTATTTTATTAAGGGGATAAACTACTACTGTAATTTTGTCTGATTGAATCCTCATTAACAAATAAAACAAATGTTACTCAACAGTTACTCAGTACTTGAGTAGTTTTTTCACCAGGTACTTTTTTACTCTTACTCAAGTAATTATTTGGATGACTACTTTTTAGTTTTACTTGAGAAATATTATTCTGAAGTAACATTACTTTTACTTGAGTACAATTTTTGGCTACTCTACCCACCACTGGTCGTAAATTACTACGCTTTATATCAAATGTACTTCTAAAACATGCAAAACTACCCTTTAAAAACCAAAGAATGTCAACTATTAGTTTTATTTTTGAATTCACATCCAGAAATAACTAGTTCTGTGCGATTATGAGGAGAACGCTTTGCAGAGGGAACCGTTTGCAGAGCAAACTGAGGTTTATTGAGAAAGTTTGAGATGACGATCAGGGTCAGATAAGACGAGTTCTGAATGAACGTCTGATAAAACGCTTCATTTCTTCTACTTTGGTTCAGGAACCACACGAGAACTCAGTCTGAACTCAGAGTTTCTGCAGCGACGGAGGAAGTCGGAGGTTCGACACACATCAATATATTTAGAAACGCCACTAGGTGAAAAAAATAAAACGTGTTCTTTTGCGTAAATGAAACGAGAGGCCTTTCTCGTGATGTCCGAACGGAGCTGAAAAGTGGTTCTCTTAGCGTTGAGTTTCAGCTTCGTCGAGGGTTTTCAGAGAATCAACAGCTGGTTTGCTTATTTCAGTATGAAGATCAGATGCAGGAGCAGATTCTAAACGCTCGCTGTAGATCTCAGGGTTTTGCTCCATCGTCCTTTTCTTCACGGTTAGTTTATGGATTCTAACTGCAGCAGTTCTTCATGGTGATTCTCCCAGGAACATCCCAGCATCCTTCACTCCATCCCCTGCAGGAGTTTTCCCTCTGAAATCTTTACCGAACAAGTTTTATACCGTAACCTAAAGAAACACAAAAAGCAGTTTTATGATCAGCGTTTCATAAATTATGAGGGGGGAAAAAAAGAATAATCCCTAACAGCTGGTTGTTGAGAATGTTTCTGCTGAAAGTCAGGCCGTTTTAAGTCCAGGCTTTGACTAGGCCACTCCAAAGCCATGACTGTGTTTTTGAGGCGGACCTTCTCCAGAGTTCAGGGTTCCAGCAATAACAGGAAGCAGCAAACAAGCCCCAAATCACCACCCTACCACCACCGTGTCTGAATGTAGGCCTGATGTTTCCTTTCTTAAAGGGGAAGTTCTTTTTTTTTTTCTCAACCCGGACCTTATTTATAGCATTTATTACAATCACCCAGACACGTTTGGAGCCACTTGAAGTCCTTCAGGAGAAGTTTAGATCCATTGATCGATAGCGTATATCCATATAACGGGAGTTAACGGGGCAGCCAGAAGTCAGACTCTAAATAAGGCATTATCTGCCACAAAACTCCTTCATTTCATCAATGTTTGCTTTTGAATAACTAGCACTATTCTCCTGGGAGTTCAGAGCGTCTTAGACGGGTTTTTTTTTTTTTTTGTCTTCCGGGATGTTTTACAGGCATTTAATCCAACAAATTCCAATTTACACTAATTCGCGATTTCAATGAGGTTACCGCTGTTAAAACACCCCTTGCAGACAACAATGCAGAACCTCCAAGACGCTCCGTACTCCCAGGGGAATAGAGCTAGTGATTTATAACGAAACAGGAGTTTTGTGGTGGATAATGCCTTATTTAGAGGCTGACCTTTGGCTGTCCCAACAACTACCATTAGATGGATATACGCTGATCGCAAATGGATACAAACTTCTCCTAAAGGACTTCAAGTGGCTCCAAGCTTGTCTGGTTGAGTAAATGAACGTACGATAAATATGAGGTCCAGGCTGAAAGAAAAAGGGATGTTTCCACTTCAGGGTAATTATTTACACAACGTTTGTCAGGTATTTCTCCGCGTTTTGGCCTCTCGTTTACACAACAACAGGCAGCGAAGGGTTGAAAACGCATCTTTTTGAAAACGGCTTCTAGAGTGGAGAAATTGGAAGAAAACAAAATGCCGGGTGATTCGGAGACTATTGAAAAGGATGACGTCAACACCAGCCGCCTACGGCCTTTTTGGACCTGGACACTCCGCGTTTCTTCCGAAAAAGAAACAACAATGGCGGTGCCACGTATGCTGTTACTGCTGATGCAGCTTCTGAAGTTATTTGGTCCCTGTAAGCAATAATTAGAGATCATCAGGCTTTTTATGCGTTCGGCAACGAAAAAACGCATACTCTACTTATAGTCCCGTGTTGAATTCGGCTGTAACTCTACTTATTTGTCGGTCCACTCTACAGTTGTTCGTGCAGATGCCGCCATTGTTCATTATCTTGAGAGATTTCTTTCCTGGGTTGTGAGGGGGAAACCTTGGAAAACTAGGGTTAGGGTCACACTGGTCACGCTGCCATCTAAAGGCCGGGCATATGTACTGCATTGTTTCCAATCGCGCGCCCTGTTGTGTAACCGCAGTGCGTTTTCACCCGCGTAATCAAACAAAAACTGCAACGTTTTTGTGTAAACAGCCCCTTTAACAAGATCTTTTTCAGACGGGATAATCTCCATACACAATCAGCCCTTTAAGGAGTTGGCTAAAGGCATCCACATATGACTGTATCAGCGCTGAAAGGCGCCCAGAGCAGCAGAAATAACCGGAGAATCGACAAGAAGCTTGGTCTTGTTGCTGCGATTCTGCTCGATCTGACTTGGTCGGGGCCACTTCGGAGTAAATGACCTCTATTCATGTTTGCTGAAATAGCCTCGAAAACGGCCCAGTCAAAGCACGGCGTGATGAAGAGAAAACACAGGGGTATAGAAATGGAGACAGAACCCTCCAGGAACGTCAACAGAACATTTTCCCAGAAGTCTCCAGGCTCATTGGGGTGTTTTCTAGTAAATGTGGGACGGGTCTCTGTGTTCTTCTGGGTCTGAAGTGGTTCTGGTCATGGAGCTCTTCCGTGGTGGCCATTTTCCCTCTCTGATTGTTGAATTATGACCTCTGACCTTAACTGAGGCAGTGAGGCCAGCAGAGCTCTAGTTTTTGTTCTAGTCATTGAGGAGCTCTTGGAGTAGTTCTGGTGGGTTCTCCACTGTTCCGGGTGTGGTTTATGGTTCTCTGTGAGGTTCTCTGCTGATCCAGAACCTTAGAGATGGTTCTGGGACCCTTTCCAGACTGATAACTACTTCTTGCTGTCAGACGGGTTCTGTTTTCGTGGTTACAGGTTCTTACAGGCCAGGAGAGAGAGGGAAAGTGGACTCAACTTTCCATAGAATTGTGTTCTATTCGTTAATTCATGATTAAATAAAAGGGTTACATGAGGTTGGAGCTGTTTCTCTTTAGTAAACAATCATATCAACAAGGTTCCTGTACTTAATCTGCTCATCGTTGGTATTAAAATGTGTTTCGTGATTCTGTCCATTTAGGTCTGACAAAAAAAACAAAACCAGAAGTAGTTTGTAGGGCGACTAAATCATTTCTAATGCCAGGACTTCCTGGTGATTGTTCCAGCTCTGATTGACGATGGTCTCCAGATTGCAGTGTGGATGTACTGATTCCCCTCAGATCAAGGTTCCTCATGCAGAAGTTCCTGCTCCGTTTAGCACAGAAAACCGACTCTCTAGATCTAGGAAGATTATTTTCTCTCGTCAGTTTTACAGTTCAGGGCCGAATGATGATGGAAATGTTCTGATTTTCAAACCTCTGTGGCTCCGGTTTTTAGTGGAGATTCGTGCCATGAAGAGAAAATGCTTCCAGATGTTGAAGAAACATCAGGCTCAAAGGAATCTGCTGCAGATCTCCACCGGTGCAGAGCTTGATTAAAGTCTAGTTTATGCTTCTCAGTCAGCAAGTTTGCACCCGAACATATTAGCAGAGACATTTTCCTTTTATACTTCTCCCTTGGTGTGTCGGCACTGCAAAGTAATTCTCCTTCAGGACAGCAGGGGGTGCTGACCTTTTCTGGCGGGTCTGCTTACCATTGAAGCGGTGTTGTAGTCAAGTCACTATCACCTGAGAGAAAGTCAAAAAAAGAGAGCAGGGTGCAGACCTTAAGACTAAAACAATGGCAGCTGTACATGTTTTACTTTCCTTTAAAGGAAATTGCACGCATTGCCTCCATGCTAGCATCGAGCTAACACGGTAGCATGTGCAAAACAGTAAAATATGCTAAAGGTAAATTTGAAAACAATAAATAATCAACATTTTACTTCTATACTTACAAGGGTTTTGAGAAGTTTTTTGCATTTGTCCAGTAATGCAACCTATAGTAATACAACCTAATATAATATACATAGCTAGCATCGGCTACATGCTGATTCCGACAATTTATTATGTCAAAGTCCACGTTCACGTCTAAGTCATCGAATTGCTGCTCAAATCAAGTCACAAGTCGCTGAGTCTGAGTCCAGGACTCGAGTACAGTGGTTCCCTCTTTTATTTTGGGATTATGTTCTAAAAATAACCCGCGACAGGTGGAATCCACGAAGTATTGAACTTTATTTTCTTTTACAACTATTATATATGTTTTAAGACTGTACAACTCCACAACACACTTTATACACTTTTCTCAGACACACATTAACATTTACTAACAGCTCTCACTAGTTTCAATACTTTCAAAGTTCAAACCTTCCTAGATTTTAAAACATAAAAGTATTAATATGCCGCAGTTTCTTGGTCCGCGCGCCGCTCAGGTGCGTCATTTCCACTGTAAACTGTTAGCTAGGTGGCTAATCATCATAGATCTTTCCCACTGTTTCGGCTTAGGTGTCTGTTTCCGAGTGAGGAACAAAGTTATGGGTAGTTTGTGCCGTTTTGTCTTCTGGACCAGAAGATTCTTAAAACCAGACATCATAAACCTGGCGAGCCAAGGGGAGACACGACACAGAGGAGACTGACAATTCCCTCCAATCAATCAGAACGCAGAACACAGAATGCGTTAGTACACTGTAAAGAAAGCATGGAAAATTGTACCATAAACAAATCTGTGAGACAGTGAAGGGTGAACCATTGTACGCCATTCCTTCATTGCAGTGACGTGTTTCTGGTCGACGATGGTTTTTTTGTTTACTTTAGCTTGTGAATGCACTTTCACACATGGAGCAATGGCCGACAGAAAGAGAGAGAGTTTTGATTGCAGCTCAAAAATCAGTTCTATTGCTCTTTCTGTGTCTCTGTTATGTATTCTTCAAGCCACAGACGGTCGCGGCAGATGACCGCTTGTGCTGAGCCTGGTTCTGCCGGAGGTTTCTTCCTGTTAAAAGGGAGTTTTTCCTTCCCACTGTCGCTTCATGCTTGCTCAGTATGAGGGATTGCTGAGAATTACACGACGCAATCTTCTGTGGTTCTCTAATTTCTACATTAAACATTGTCTTGTAATAACTCTTCTTGTAAAGTGCCTTGAGATGACATCTGTTGTGAAATGGCGCTATATAAATAAACTGAATTGAAATTGAATTGAATTGAATACATCAAAAAACACATGGAAAAAACCCAGCGTTCTGTTTAGTTGTTTCACCAACAGACTAGATTACATGAACTTTCCTACCAATATAAAGCATCTAGTAGCCAAATGGTGCATTGACTACTGATTACAACGACTATAGAGCCCTGTTCTGGTGAAGCTATGTTGCACTGACCAATCACAGGCGTACGACCTCCATTGCCTTCGATGGATAGTTTAAAACTAGGGCTCTACTCCCTCCGCTGTTGTGTAGGTGACGGAAAGCTCTTGCTTTGACGGATATTGGCGCTGCGTGTCTCCAGATGCAGAAATATGAACTAGTCTTAAAGCTTTTGGACAAGCGGGAACCGAGCGTCTTCTGTCCAATAAAACCGCCCAGGAGAGACAGACGGGCCGCGAGATCCGGGGGAAAGACCCTGATGAAGACGGTCAGACCCTTATGGAAAAACAACACATGAATTTCACGTGTGAAAAATCTTCGGCACGTGAAATTTTACGCGTGAAGACATGTTAACATGTTGCACACATTTCCAGTGTGTATTTGGAATGCTTTCATGCACATAAAATGCGAAACCCACATCTGAAACTTGTTATTTTCCAAATAAAATATACAATTGAAAAACTTTTGAAACCCATGTGGTATAACATGTGAACAATATGTGAAACTCATGTAAAACCACGTGGAATTTATAAAAGTTTTGATGAAGTCCATGGAACCATGTGCATCACACAAACAATAGTAATATTTATTACGTAAATTAATCAGTACAACTGACAAAAATAGAAATGAGTACAATATAAACTCTATTGGTTAAGTCAGAATACATATCACTATATTTAAACTTTTAGACATAACTTTATTTTGTGTACAGAGAAACATTTTTATGCTCAAACCCTTCAATGGGAGCTGGTTTTATACCTGCTGCTTATTAGGAAACAACAACGAGTCTCCCTCGGGAATACTTTCACTTTCTGTAATACTTCTGGTCTTTCTCTTTAACAGCAGATTTTTTGGCGACGCTTTAGTCCAATCATCGTCTATCAGGTTGAAGGAACACACCCAGAACCTTCTGGTAGCGGGGTCGGTCTGAGAGACGCTTCATCAGCCGCCGGAGGAAACGATCCCCAGATGAACTTGTGATTAAAGCTGCTGTCGTGACGTCTTGAAGTGAAACTTCTAAGTCACACGTTCCTTAAAACCTGCTGCAGCCGGTCAGTTACTGATGATGATGATGATGATGGCTCTGCTGTCTGAACAAAAAGGCTCTCAGAGCGAGAGTCCATTATGGCTCCATTTGGGGAAGTAAAAGATCGTTTTACGCTGCTGCTGGGGTTAAAGATGATCACTGAAACTGTGTGTGGAGGTTCATGTTTTAATCAAACCTCCAACAGGGATCCAACTACAGGATTATTCTGGTAAAACTGGTTTTAAAAGGAAGCTAATTGAACACTTCTGCTGCCGTCTTTTAGGGAATAACGAAACATTTGCCTGTTCTTTAAGGCCTCTGTTGGTGTCCTGCAGATGATCGTGTGTTTAGTAGGACTGTTTTCAGTCCTACGGCAGCTCAGAACGGGCCGCTGGTTATGCCGGCGTTGTTCTCCGTCTCTCTGATTCTTTTACCTGAACCGAGCTCATTCTGTTTTACTTCCTCTGTTTTAAATTTAGGCCAAACTTTCAGAGACTTTGTAGCTTCCTCTTTTCTCCGTTTTTAAACACAAAGGCGTCGCTTCCACTTCAGCTCGCAGCCACAAACTGCCAAACTGTCAGCCGGTAAACACTTTAAAGTTCAAAGTACACATCCACTCTGACAGCATGAAAAACTCACAAGTTTAAAGGTGAAGCTTCACTGTTTCCTGACTCAATATTAAAATGTTTTGGAAGCAATCAGAATCAAATGGGTATTTTATTGATTCACATGCAATTTTATGGTTTATTTGGTTTAAATATTAGTCATTACTGCTATTAAAGTGGAGCAGGACCATGTTTAGTAATTCCTGATAAATTACAGCCTCATATGGGATTTAAATGTGGTAAATAAATCTGTAAAGAATGCTTTAAATGCTTGAAAACGATGAATGGTTGAGACATCTCAAGGTTTTCCCTCAGTCACGCCATTGTTTGCAGACGTTTCAGGCCAGACTCTAGTTTCCGTTCTGTGATTGAGAGATTCTAGAAGATAACAGCTAAGCTTCAAAATAAGAATAAAGCTTGATTTAATTAGCTCTAGATATTTTTTTTAATAAAATCCGCTCCAACAAGATTTCCCTAAAGCTGTAGCTACATGACCTCATTATTACTCATTAAAAGTGCTCCTACACAACAACTGTTTTCAGAGTTGTATCATGTGTTCTGAGAATTGGGAAGTGAGACCAAAACTAAAATGTTTATCACTTGTAGCTGTGTCTCTGGTTTAGACCTTACATAATAGGCTGAATGCTGAACATTTGTGTGTATTCACTGTGTTTGAAAAATCTCAATGAAAGCTATCGTAAAGCTAGCATTAGCATGCATTAGGTTACCATTTTTTAAAGCCTAATGACAAAAAATACTAATGTAAATTCATGTTAATAGTGTCCTACTGTGATAAAAGTAGCATTAACTTTGCTTTAGTATACTAAATGTGTGTTGGTATGCTAAAACAGTTTTAGGTGGCTAACATTACCTTTAATTGTCTGTCAAAAGCCTCATTTTACAGTTTTAGCTAATGAACTATTAGCTAGGTGGCTAATAGTATTATTGTTTTTTTTAGCATGATGATATTTGTGTAGTGTTAATATTAGGCTACTTTAGTGTAGGAAGATATTTAAATCTAAGTGTTAAGACAGTGCTAAACAATACTATTGTTCTTAGGTAGTTTTATCTAAAATAACAATTGTTATGTGAATGTTAGCATTATTGTTTGCAAACATGCTTATTAAATATTAGCATGCTAATATACCTCCAGGTGGCTAACATTAATGTTTGTGTGTTAATAGCCTCATAATACCGTTTTAGGGATAATGTTTCATTTACCTTTATTAGCATGCTGATAAACTATTAGCTAGGTGGCTAATAGTATCATAGATCGTTTCTCTTAGCATGCTGATATTAGTGTAATGTTAATATTACTTAGGCAGTATAATTATAAGAATAATTATGTTAATGTGAGAATAATTGTTAAAGTGAACAGGCTCATTACATATTATCATGCTAATACAGGGCCAGGTGCCTATATTGTTTATGCTTTGTGTTAGCATGCCGTTCTAAGCGTAATTTTGATATTTAGTGTAGGAAAACATTAATCTAAGAGTTAGTGTTATTCATCTACAGCAGTGGTTCCTTAACTTTCCAACTTCTGACCCACATAATCAAAATTGTAACAGGCTAGTGAGCACGACTCTTGGTTAAAGGTAAAAAACATTTTTTTTCAAAGTTAGGTAAAAAGTGTTAGAATGACAACACAATCAGCTAACAAAAATCAACATATTTGCTAATATTTTGCTGTTGTTAATTTTTTTCAACTTGTTTTTTTAGCTTTTACAGAATTTCTACAATCTAAATGCTTTCTCATAATCGTTTTCGGTATTTTAAGTTAAACTCTGTAGAGGACTTCATAACCACAAACTTACACTTGTGACCCCAAGGGTGGTCCCAACCCCAACTTTGGGGACTACTGATCAACAGTATTGTGCTCTTTTGTCCTAAATCTAGAATTAACCATAATTATCATGTAAATGTGAGGATTATCTTTGCAGTAAACATGCTAATTAACTATTTGCATGCTAATGTTAGCACTGGTGCTAAGTAAAATTGTATTTCTCATGTATAGTTTTGCTGCCTGTATCATGAAAATATTCTTTTTAGATTAAGTCCGTAAAAGAGAAGCAGGTTGTTTGAAATGTCTTTCTACCGCAGCAGCAGGGGGACTTGATTAGTCAATAAGAAGCTCCATTTTAACCATTTGATGGGGAAAAGTCTGCCTGACCGCCAGCAACACTTTAGGTTTTTTCTCGGTAATGGACCTTAGATCCAGGTGATATAGAGCTCTGATGTTAACATTAGCTTGCAGATGTTAGCGACATGATTACCCGGTCTAGGTAGGTGAATCAGGAGTCTGGAGAAATGACTGACTTGCTAGCTAAATAAAGGCTGATTATAATTCTAACATTATCTAGATGGTCCATAATCCCAAGGTTTCACAATGTCCTGAAGGAGACAAGGCTGAACTGTAGGTGTTAGACAGATGGAACCTGAAGCCACCTCCTCTGTTTGATGGTGGTTTTCCATTTTATCTTAGGTGGTTTCTCCTCTGGCCAACGTATCCCTTGGTCCTGAAACATGCTCTCTGTGTAAAACCCCTTTTGCTTCTTGTGTCGGCAGCATGGGGAACCTGATCAAGGTGTTGACCCGGGACATCGACAACAATGCCGGAAACTTCTTCCTGGATTTTGAAAGTAGGACTCAATTAAATCCCATTCTTTGCTAACTTAATTTCCCCCAAAAAACCCTACAGTTATTGATGAGTTTGGTCCAGATGTTTTGATGGTAACCCTAGTCTCATATTTTCAGACGCCCAGCCTTCGCAGTCAGAGACTGAGGTTTGGGAGAAGGTGAACCAGGTGCTGGAAGAGGCCAAGATCATCCTGGAGGACCTGCAGACGTATAAAGGAGCTGGAGAGGAAATACGACAGGTGAGACGTACATACAAGAGGTTAAACATTCAGAAACCTGGTTGGAAAGCAGAGAAAGAAGCTGAAAATCAGGTTTGAGGAGGTGGGAAGTCCGGTCACGGTACAAAGGCTGATGATGTCTTTTATGTTTTCTCCTGTTTCCAGGCCATCCAAAATCCAAATGTCGAGGGTGTCCAGGAGAGGGCCTGGGCCGCTGTGGTTCCTCTGGTCGCCAAACTCAAAAGCTTCTACGAGTTCTCACAGAAACTGGGTAACAGGCTTCTACACACGTTTCTGTCGGTGGTGGGGTTTCACACTGCAGCAAACTGCAGACCTGCTCTACTTTTCTTCATGTTCTTCTTCCATGCAGATTTCAGAAGTGGTCTTGATCAAAGGTCCCCTTAGATCTTTTAGAGGTTTTTAATGTGGTTTTTAGCTTCTTTTTTTCTCAGTTTCTGTTCAATCAAGACAGTCTGAGTGCCAGGAGGGAAAAATATGAAGAAACTAGCTCTGGTTTGAAATTTTCGCCCAAAGCAATAATGATTTTGCGTGCTTTCCATCAGAATCCAGCCTGCATTGCCTCCTGGACATCCTCACCAGCGCCGACTCGACCCCGACTCAACACCTGGAGCAGAAACAGGCGCTGGCTCGTCAGTTTGCCCACATCCTGCACTTCACGCTGCGATTCGACGAGCTCAAGGTCCGCTCCTCTTCCTCCTGACCACCACATTCTTCCTCCTCAGGGTCCCTCCTCTTCACCGTCTCTCCTTTGAATGTGTCCCGTTTCAGATGACCAACCCCGCCATCCAAAACGACTTCAGCTACTACCGGCGAACCATCAGCCGCATGCGGATCAACAACATGTCGGTAAGAAGTTCGCGGAAGCAGCCTCACTGCTCAGTTGTCGAGTTATTATCCGCTTCCAGTCTGGAATTAGATGTTTTTAGAACACCGACCGACTGTAATTAATGAAAATCAATTAAGTAATGATAGAAAATATTGCTTTTTTTAGGCTTAATTTGATCTTTTTCTCCAACTTCTACAACGTCCTCTGAGTTGGAGAAATACATAGACTATGAATTTTCAACGTAATATCAATTTATCAGATTTTGCTGATAATAACTATCTTCCAACTTTTCTTGTTAAGTCTGGTGTGCCACAAGGTTGACTAATCGGTCCTCTTTGATTTTAAAAGCTATTTAAATCATTGTAATCTAGTTGAAACGTTTTATATGCTGATGACACCCTGATGTATTCTGTAAAAAAAAATCTAAAATTACCAGCATATTTTACAGCTTGTCTTTTGAGTTGAATTTTTTACAGATTAAATACATGATAGATGAATCAGGGATAACTGATTGCTGAAACCCATTTATTCCTGGTGGGTCTGATCTGAGTTCTGCCCTCTGTTTTTACTCCATTTGCGACAAATCAATCCAAATTTCTTTATATTTATAGTAATTTCTCCGTTCTGTGTGAAAATGTTATGGGTGAGTGGGTTCTGTAGACATCGGTTGGTTTCTTTGTCTTTCAGTCGGACTCGGGGAGTGAGGTCAACAACGAGCTGGCCAATCGGATGTCTCTGTTCTACGCCAGCGCTACGCCCATGCTGAAGACGCTGAGCGACGCCACGTCAAAGTTTGTCTCAGATGTGAGTTTCTCTTTTCGTTTTCATGGTAATCTGGCTCTGAGGAGCTATTCTGGCTCTGTTGGTCAGTAGAAATACTGAACCACAGCCACAAAACGCTCTTAAACAGTTGATGAGGCAAAACGTTTTGTCTGTATAAGAAAAAATACTTTGGTATAATCTGTCAGTGTGAGGTGACCCTTAAGTAGGGTTTTTTAAAAGACATTTTCACTCAAATTTTCCAGATTATTGTTGGTAAAACTTGAAAAAAACGTAAATAATTGTAAATTTTTCAAATCATTTTTATCAATAAAACGAGAATCATGATAACTTTAACTTTAGCTGCCCAAAGATTATTAACTGCAGTCATGAATTCACCTCCTGATTGGAAACTGAACAGATTAGAGAGCATTAAAGTGTCGTTGTCGAGGAGTCTGTACCAAATATCACCGTTCCAAGCTCATAAAAGGTCCAGTAGCGGCCGAAGAGAGTGAGCTGTTTGGGTTCCGATCCATCATGGAGCCGGAGCGATTCCAAAGTTCTGATGATTGTCTTTATTGTCCCGATGCCCAGAACCCGGACGTCCCGATTGAAAACACAACCGTCTGTTTGAGCACGATGGCCTGCGTGTGCAAAGTGATGCTGGAGACGCCGTGAGTCCTTAACTTACCTTCATCACCTCTACGCTCTGCCTCCACCCACCCTGACCCTCAGTGTGTGTGTGTGTGTGTGAGCAGGGAGTACCGCAGCCGCTTCGCCAGCGAGGAGACGGTTCTGTTCTGCCTCCGCGTGATGGTGGGCGTCATCATCCTGTACGACCACGTCCACCCAGCCGGAGCCTTCGTCAAGACCTCCAACATAGACGTACGTTCCGGTCGCATCTAGACGATACGGGCCGACTCTTTGTTTGGGCTGGGAATCGGAACCGGGTACAACCTCCCGGTCGGGCCTCCGTTTCTAAAGGGTTTCAGACGGTTATTTGGTGTGATTTCAGATGAAGGGCTGCATCAAGGTGCTGAAGGAGCAGCCGCCCAGCAGCGTGGAGGGTCTACTCAACGCTCTCAGGTACGTCAAGCCTGCTCGTCCATCCAACTACAGACCCGGCAAAAAGGTGTTTGTAAGTTCTCCAACTTACAAAGATGAGAGAGGTCTATAATATTCATCATAGGTATAACTCAAGTATCAGAGACAAAATTAGACAGAAAAACCCCCAGAAAATAACATGGTCTGAGTTTTAAAGAATTTATTTACAAATTATGGAGGAAAATAAGTATTTATCACCTACAAACAATCCAGATTTCTGTCTCTCACAGACTTTTAACGTCTTCTGTAAGAGGCTCATCTGTCCTCAACTCGTTACCTGGTTGAACTGGTTACCAGTATAAAACACACCTGTCCACAATCTCAACTAGTCCCACTCCAGACTCCACTATAGAGCAAAGAGCTGTTAAAGGAACCAGGAACCAGATTGTAGAGCTGCACCAGGCTGGGAAGACTGAATCTGCAATAAGCAGCTTGGTGTGAAGAAAGCAATGATTAGAAAATGGAAGACATCCAAGACCGCTGATAATCTCCCTCCATCTGGGGCTCCACCAAGATCTCACCCTGTGAACGGTGAGCAACGATCCCAGAACCACACGGGGGGACCTAGTGAACGACCTGCAGAGAGCTGGGACCAAAGTAACAAAGGCTACCATCAGTTACAGCGCCAGACGTGTCCCCCTGCTTAAGCCAGGACATGTCCAGGCCCGTCTTAAGTTTGCTAGAGAGCATCTGGATGATCCAGGAGAGGATTGGGAGAACGTCATGGGGAGCATAAGTTACGCCCTTCTACTTCTGGTCCATGGCTCCCCAAATGCAAAAAAAAAAAAAAAATGAAGGAAAGTCAATGGAGCGATAAAAGTTATTTTCTGATCCAGTTTGAAATGCGCCGTGGATCGAACATATGATGTTCGTGAATTTTAAAAACTAATTTTGATGCAGAGAAAACGTTGTTTTTCGACCGAAGGCAAAAGTTACTTTAGGTTTTGTGTGAAAAACGTTTAGCGGACTACAACTGCAGAAGAAGAAGGAGAGCGAGGGCCGTAGCCTCCAGGACGAAGAAAGGAGCATTAAACACGGAGAAAAACTCTATAAATCTGACCATGTGGAAAGTAGCAGCTATGTTGGGGATAAAGCAGTCGGTGGAGTGAGAGCCAGCATGGAGGAGAAGCTCTACAAGCTCTAGGTGAAGGTTTTACGTGCTATAGCTAGTGCTAGCTACCGTTAGCTAAATGACGTCACATATGCGACTTCTGATTTGTAGCCATTTTAAAAGAAAATTTTGACAATCAAATAAATCCCAAATCACTGGACAAACACAGTAGAAACGTACATCGTTAGTTATAATTTAAATCAAAGTAAAACATATGTGTGATTAAGGACGTAAGACAAAGCGGACCAGAAAATAACTTTTATCGCTCCAATGACTTCCATTCATTATTTTTTTGGGCCAGGGGACCCATTGGCCGACCGGAAGGAGCGGAGCTAATGCTCCCCATACGGTCTGATGGAACCAAAGTAGAATTTTTTGGTGTAAAACTCTACTTGTGGTGTTTGGAGGAGAAAAAACAGCATAGCTACTGTGAAGCATGGGGGTGGAAGCATCATGCTGTGGCACCAGGAAGAATGAATGGGGCCATGTATGGTGGCATCAGTGAGAGCGTTGAAGATGAAACGTGGCATGATGATGATCCCAAACACATCACCATGGTAACCAAGGAGGAGGGGCTTCCTAAGAAGCATTTCGAGGTCCCTGATTGGCCGAGCCAGTCTGCAGATCTCAACCCCCATAGAAAGTCCCAAAACATGCAGGAATGGGCCAAAATAGCAGCAGCAGTGGAAACCTGCTGGGGACCTACAGGTGACCTTTGACCTCTGGGATAACCAACAAAGGGTTTATAACAAAGTATGGAGAATTTTTTTTATAGACCAAATATTTATTTTCCCACATAATTTAAAAATGGACCATGTTCTAGATTTCTTTCCCTCATTTTGTCTTTCATAGTTGAGGATGATGAAAACTACAGGCATCTCTCATCTGTTTAAGTGGGAGAACTGGTACATTTGGTGGCTCACTAAATACTTTTTTGCCCGTCCATCCATCCATCCGTCCATCCATCCATCCATCCATCCGTCCATCCATCCATCCGTCCATCCATAACCATCCCATCTCCCCTGCAGGTACACGACCAAACATCTGAACGATGAGACTACCTCCAAGCAGATCAAAAGCATGCTGCAGGCCAATTAACTACTTCTTCAGCACTGAGCTGTTAACGGAGCAACGGGAAGCGTTGAGGTCCAAATTTCAGAAAAACTGATCAACAAAGCAACTTTTTAAATTTTATTTTTTTTGTCTTGTAAGATCAAAGATAAGATGTTTTTTGTCGAAAGAAGAGACGAAGATCAGTGTTTGCATTCATGTTTCCTTCCAGCGCTGCAGTTACCTCTGCCCCCTGGTGGACATTTCCCTTATTTACATTCTATGTTTTTTTTTTAATGCTTGTTAGAAGCGACGCTGGACGTACAAACACTGGAGTTAAAGGAACCGATAGATGTGCTTGCTGCCCCCTCATGGCTGTGGTGATAATTACAACCACTAGCTGCTTATTTCTGCTTTCACTGACAACATCTCAGCTTTTAAATCAGTTCAGCCTGTTTTCATTTTCCGGAGTTTTCCTGACATTTCTGCCGCTCGTTGATTCAGATTTGGGTCGTCTCCATTTGGTATTTCCTTGTTAAGCATTCTGTAAATCTGGCATGCAGCCATGTAAGTGTTACACTGGATCTGCTGTCGTTGCTATGTTACATGTGATGCTGTTGCAGCTACCAGGAAGTCGTTCCCCCATGTGTGTTTTTCCTAAACGGAGCTCCATCTGAGGAGCGTCTGGGTCCAAACATTTCAGCTGGTGCTTTAGAGCTTCATGGATGATCAGAACCAATGAGAGCTCAGAGAACTGCTGTGATGAGGATGATGAGGAGGTACGGATGTGAGGAAGATCCTCAGACTGATGTGGATTTTGATGTTCGCGACCTTTGACCTGACGCTATTGGTTTTCAAGCTTTAAATTCTCCTTGTATGTCGATGCTGCAGTTTCTGAGCCTGCATGGCATTAATTGTTCTTAATTATGTGTTTCAGCCAAATAAAGTTTTTACATTTTTAGTAAAAAAAGACACGTATTTTTTTCCGTTTACAATAATGGTCGAATGAAGGTCACCTTAAGATTCGTGATGAAAAGAAAAACAAGGCTGTGCAGAGACCTTGATTGGGGCTCAGAGTCCAAAAAGGGGCACCCATAGCAAACGGCTTATAACAACAGAACTTAGTGTATCATCCTGAAAAGCAAGAACCAACATCCAGCAATAGAATAATAGAGCTTTGCAACATAATATCAACGTCATCAGTAGTGGACCATGGGACCTTGAGACGCTACTGGGATGTGTTGATCAAATACCAACATTAAAAAGACCAAAGGATAGCTGGCAGCTGATTTAACAAGTTTTATAAAGTACATTATGGAATAATTAATCGTGAAGCAGTGTCTCACTAAATAAACCCTGATGTCTGACTGGTTAACCTCCACAGAAACTCAGGTGCCGCATTAAAGGGGTATTCCACCCCTAAATAAAAATGTGTCTGTTGCCGTATTCCTCAGTATGATAAGTGATAAAAAAACAAACACAGTAATTACCGTATTTTTCGGAGTATAAGTCGCGCCAGCCGAAAATGTATAATAAAGAAGGAAAAAAACATATATAAGTCGCACTGGAGTATAAGTCGCATTTCTTGGGGAAATTTATTTGATAAAATCCATCCCAGCTGGGTGAAAAACCACTGACTCAAACCGACCGCGGCTCCTCCTGCAGCTGGGCTCTCTGCCGCCACCCTTCTAAGACTGTGCTGGACACTTTTTGAACTCCCCTCCTCGCAATCACTGAATTTGATTGACGATCGAACTCTGCCTTTCCTTCGTTTTTTGTAATGTGTTAATAATTTGACACATAAGTCGCACCCCCGGCCAAACTATGAAAAAAACTGCGACTCATAATCCGAAAAATACGGTACCCTGACCTGGCAGCAGTCTGTTTGGTTTAGCTTAGCATAAACCATTATAAATGAATGGGAACTACTAGCACTACTAGGAATAGTGGTGTGTCTGGCTTTCCATATTGGAACACAAAAGTGCTCAAAATCAGGTAAATAAATAAAAACTTGTGAAATATGTCTACACTAGTAAACAATAAAGAAATATATATTGGGTCTGTGAAATTGAGAAAAAAATAATCTCAGGTCCCAGGTACTCATTCAACCGAAAAAAAAAATCCTTTAAAAAACAAATGTAATCGGGAAAAACACCATGAAATCTACGGAATGCCGTTTTATTCATAATTCAATAAAATGCTGAGCAGTTACTAGAGAAAAGTAAACCAATTTAAAGCGAAGATAGGCATATATTTGCTAACCGTTGGTGTCATACAGTATTAATTTGTCCTAAAATTTAACTTGTATCCTGTAGTTAATGTTGGACCACAAAGCAAAACGGCTCGTTTCTCTATAACCCCCCTCCTCTCCAATGCCGAGCCACAGCAGCTAACGGGAAAAACAGTGCTGAGCTTCATCTCAAACAGTATTCTAACATTGAATTTGAAAAGTACAAAGTACCAAAATGAAACTCTGTTATATTAAGGGCTCAGACGTTTGGTTTAATTTGTAAAAAACTGAGTCAATTTTAGTCTGAGTCTATTTCAGTTGCTAAATCTCCAGGCTTTAGACAGAGCCCAAACCAACATAGCTGCATCCACTAAGCAAATCTTTCCAGCCCAGTATATAAAAAGCGTGGGTGTTGTTTGCACCCTTTTACTGAACATTCTGAGATGCTACAGATCAATTAATTAACCACACAATGATGTTATAAGATCACACATTAGCATTAGCATGTAGCCACTTACTTCTCTGACCATCAGGCGTCTTTGTTCTTTGATCCAGCTGCTGATCTTTAGGAATGTAAAATAAAATCCTGTAATCCATGCAGCCAAAGAGGCGTTTTCACAGAGAAAGTGAAAAATCCAACAAAAAAAGTGTTTTAAGATGCCAAAAAACCGAAGCAGCTATGAGCTTTGAGAAGGAGGAGGGTGTGTTTGAAACTCTAGCAGCGGTAAGCCTCTCTGCATGCAGCGGGCGGTGCAGAATCCTCTAGCACTCAACTTTCAGCCAGTGATGTCACTAGTTGAACACTCAGTCGATTTCTAAGAGAGGGAGGGGCAGCTGCTAAGAGAGGAGAATTCAGGAGGATTACTCAGACATGTGTGAATTAAGCCAAAAACCACTCTGGTGGGGGTTTTTTTATGAGAAAATTGCATTATCAGATAGTTGAAAACTCAAAAAAACGTGATTTTGCATGATATAGGCCCTTTAATCTACACCGAGATGCATTTTTTTGTATGTAAAGTGCTTTGTAAATAAAGTTTGACTGATTTTATTTGAAAAAAATACAGAAATAAATAAACATTCCATAAAATAAAGAGAAAAAAATTACTTATTAAAGACAATATGTATATATAATATTTTTATTTGATTATGAATAAAAAGCGTTCCATAGAAAGCAAACCACATCAACTTAAAAAAAACAAAATGTTTAAATTTTGATCCCCAACTGAACCAATTCTACCAGGTTTATGAATACTCCCTAAAACTAATCTGCTACAAAAATCTCTTTCAGCATCTAAAAATCCTGTTGGAAGGTTTTATATCAGACTTTATTTTCTTGTTGGAGCTTTTAATACATTTCAACATTATTTTTTTTTCATCTGTAAGTGCCTCTAATAACACTAAACGTTGTTTTACTTTAGCCACTAGATGGCAGCAGAAGCAGCTGTGGACAATCTGCAAATCTTAAACTTCTTCCTGTTTGAAAGTTTTTTATATGAAAAGTAAAAACGCCGACATCATATTTGTTCCACCAACCTGAGGGAACAGTTCATAGATCTATGTGAACAAACCATCATTTGTGATCTGTGTGGCTTTAAGTCTCAGACGCTCCATGTGATAAACTTACACGAACACTCAGTATTTGAGGCCAAACTACAGGAAACGTGTTGGTATTTAACCACCTTGATCATGTGTCTGGGGCAAAAACGGCTACAGGAGTTTCAGCATGAACACAAATCTGTTTGGCCCGTTTAACTTTCTGAATATCTGCAGGAAGAATTTCTCCACCACTGTTGAACCACGTACCCTACATCAGTCACCGTCCAGAGGATCTGTGCTGATTGGCCCGCCAGAACCGCTGCATAATGTCTTTGCTCCAACACAGCTGATTAAAATCTTCCAACTTCCTGCTCAGCATGGAAAAGTTCTGCAGAGGTTCTGCCAACGAGCCATCATTTGATTCTGGTGTGTTGAACCAGGGAAAGAATTAAAACCTGCAGGATACTGGCTTTAGGGGATCCATGCTCTAACCGCTCCACCACAATAAGATGGCAGCCAATGGAGAGAAACGCATTTAAATCCTTGCCTCAAATCGAAAAGATTACAAAAAAAAAAGCTGTTACTCATAAAACAAACTGCTTTAGAAATATTACTATAGGCTATTTGACTAATTTGACTGATTAGCATTTAGGGTGTTATGGAAACTTCGGATCTGAATGATACACTCACCCAAAGGATTATTTGGAACACTTATTCAATTTCTCCTTAATGCAATTATCTAATCAACCAATCACATGGCAGTAGGGGCGTGGTCCTGGTCAGGAGAATCTCCTGAGCTCCAAACTGAATGTCAGAAAGGGAAAGAAAGGTGATTTAAGCACTTCTGAGCGTGGCATGGTTGTTGGTGCCAGACGGGTCGTCCTGAGTATTTCACAATCTGCTCAGTTACTGGGATTTTCACCCACAACCATTTCAAGGGTTTACAGAGAATGGTGTGAAAAGGGAAAAACATCCAGTATGCGGCGGTCCTGTGGGCGAAAACGCCTTGTTGATGCTAGAGGTCAGAGGAGAACGGGCCGACTGATTCAAGCTGATAGAAGAGAAACTTTGACTGAAATAACGACTCGTTACAAACCGAGGAATGCAGAAAAGCATTTGTGAAGCAACAAAACGCACAACCTTGATTGGCTACAACAGCAGAAGACCCCACCGGGTACCACTCATCTCCACTTCAAATACAATTTGAACGAGCTCACCGAAATTGGACAGTTGAAGACTGGAAAAATGTTTCCTGGTCTGATGAGTCTCGATTTCTCTTGAGACAGTCAGAATTTGGCGTAACCAGAATGAGAACATGTATCCATCATGCCTTGTTACCACTGTGCAGGCTGGTGGTGGTGGTGTCATGGTGTGGGGGATGTTGTCTTGGCACACTTTAGGCCCCTTAGTGCCGATTGGGCATCGTTTAAATGCCACGGGCTACCTGAACATTGTTTCTGACCATGTCCATCCCTTCATGACCACCATGTACCCATCCTCTGATGGCTGCTTCCAGCAGGATAATGCACCATGTCATAAAGCTCCAATCATTTCTAATTGGTTCCTCGAACACGACGATGAGTTCACTGCACTACAACGGCCCCCACAGTCACCAGATGTCAACCAGATAGAGCATCTTTGGGATGTGGTGGGACGGGAGCTTCATTCCCACAAATCTCCATCAACTGCAAGATGCTATCCTATCAATATGGGCCAATATTTCTAAAGATGTTTTCAGCACCTTGTTGGATCAATGCCACGTAGAATTAAGGCAGTTCTGAAGGCGAAAGGAGGTCAAACACCGTATCAGTATGGTGTTCCTAATAATCCTTCAGGTGAGTGTAATTCCCCATCTGAGTGGGTCAGAGGCTGTTGATGCTTATCCACTGAAGCTGGGACGATTCCTAATCTGGAGGAGGTTGGATTGGCTGATCGTAAGAGAAGGGTAGATTGGATCGGGGGCAGCGCGGGACAAACTGCGTCAAAAACTAGATCATGTGTGTGCCTCTGATGAACCAAGAACCAAAGCTTATCTGCTTGACACTGGACGTCTACGGGAACATTCTGACGTTTGGACAGCTGAGCCTCGTTCCGCAATCAGCAAAGACACATGCCACCTCATAGGGAGACCTGAGTTGGAGCAAAGAGATTGGCTACTGAAGGATTGAGACTGTGACAGTGTTCATGTATGTTAGGTGTCATTTAGGGTGGGTGAGTTAGGGAATGTACGGGATATGCCTGTTTCATCAATGATTCTGGCCAGAACATATTCTTGGAATAAATACTTTAAAATACTTTCAAAGATTTTGTCTCACCTTATTTTTTTACGAACCCTGAGTTAATTTTGCGATAAAAAGGGTTGTTAATTAGTGAACTTATTCTGTCTATATTTAAAAATTGGTCTGAATTTGATTTTACGTTTCTGTTATTACTGGAAACTAATTGCAACAAATTCTCAAGCTACAAAAAAAGAAGAACCAACCTGAATTGCTGAGTCAAGTGTGCAGTAGCAAGTAATTGTTAAAGGTTTAAGGTAAAAATGTCTGTCCTCCGACGTTCACCATCCAACCTGACAGAAGTGGAGAGGATCTGCAAGGAAGAATGACCGAGGATCCACAAATCCAGGTAGGAAAAACGTCCATCATTCCCAAGAAGACTCATGGCTGCACGAGCTTAATATGTGCTTCTACTCAACACTGAGCAAAGTGTATGAATACTTATGACCAGGTGATGTTGAGTTTTTCTTTTTTTAAACATTTATAAAAATTTCTACATTTTTTTTTTCCTTTGCCAAGACGGTGTGCTGAGTGTACAATAATGCAATCAGGAGAAATAAAATAAAGTTTATATATATATATAGAGCAGTTTAGATCCCTACTCAAAACACTCTTTCCTTTGACACAGTGGATGTTACTTCACAGGTTAGAAAACTAGGTGGGAATCTCTGGTACTGCTCTAAACTGGTTCAAGTCATATCTCGAGGACAGAACGTACTTTGTCGGAATCGGCAACTGTGTCTCAGACAAAATTCCCATGACCTGTGGAGTCCCCCAGGGGTCAATCTTGGGACCACTTTTATTCAACTTGTACATGCTTCCATTGGGTCAGTTAATTAACAGCTGACAGCTGAAATAAATTTAAACAAAAAGTAGAGAATTTGGCCGCTCTAAACGAGGTGTTAGACAGCTGCAGTACATCCAGAACGCTGCTGCTCGAGTCCTGACAAGAACCAGTAAATACGACCATTTTAGTCCAGTGCTCCGGTCTCTGCAATCTCAGAATTACTGAGTTTTTTGGGTGGAAATTTACTCCAAAATATTTTTGTTTTGTTTATAATGGCCCTAATGCTCCGTCTTTCAAATCACTAAAATATCAGTGAGTGTAATCTAGACATTAATGAACTAATTACTGTGTTTTTTTCCCTGTTAATACAAATTTTCTCATTTTTATCAGCAAACAAATAAAATAGGATATGAATACAATCTAAAAAACATTACACTCAATTTTAAATTTGTTTTTTTGCACTTTCAGATGAAAAATAAATATAATAAAACTGGAGTTTAGTTGGGGATAAAGTAGATTGTAGATTTGACTCTAAAGCTGGTTTTAGAGTTCATGTTGTCTCTATGCTGCTGTGTGTCTTTTTACCACATGGTGGCAGTAATGATTTTTTCCAGGTCGACATGATTTTTTCTCCTTTTCCAACCTTTTCTTCCTGATGTGTTTTTACAGGAAAGAAAAACTGTTAGAAAAAGTGTTTCTAAAACTTAAACAGGATTTAAAAAACCCCACAGATATATGTGAATCTAAAGCAAATAATTATGGAGGACCTAAATTTACAATAAAAAAGTAAAAAAAATATACATAAGAAAACTACAATTTAAAATAGAAATATAAATGTGAAAATATATTACTAGTTTTTTGATGTATTCCTACATACATTTATTTGTTTTTGTTCATTTACTTTCTATGGTATTTAACCATTTGTTTATTCATATTTATTTTTCTATATTTATTGATGTACAATGTATTTTCAAACTTGTTTATTTTTTTCTCTATTTATTTACAAATGTATTTTAAAATTTATCCATTACCACATTGATTTATTTTTTATAAATCCATTTATTTACAAATGTATTACCTCAGTTATTTATTAATATCCACATTTATTTATTGTCAATTTTAGCAGGGATGGTCCACCATAAATAATGCGGCGTCATAAAATTCAGAAAATATCTAATCTGTCAAGTTTTGATTTTAGCAGATATTAAGTGGAAATGTGGCACTGATGATGAGTGGAGACAAGGACATTTTATTCGTATCGGACACTTTCGGCAACAAGGCAATTCATTATGCTTTTCATAATTTGGTGAGAAAAACAGTAAAAACATTAAAAAAAACATTAAGACACAAAAGATATTATAATCCTATTATTATTCATATTTTAATTCAATTCAGTTTATTTATATAGCACTAATTCACAACAGTTGTCATCTCAAGGCACTTTACAAGTAGAGTTATTACAATACAATGTTTAATGTAGGAATTAGAGAACCACAGAAGATTGCGTCTTGTCATTCTCAGCAATCCCTCACAATGAACAAGCATTTTACCCAAAGGCAGCTCAGACTAGAACCGCCTCCTACCTGCAATATATCTATAAAGTATAATATATGTGTATAATGTATAAAAACAGCTGGAGAAGTAGATCAAAACCAAAGTGATTGGATCTTAAGAAATAATTTATCAAGTCAGGATTTACGAAACTTAAAGATTTAATTGAATTTAACCAGGGGGGCCAAAAAGTGGGTCCGTGGGCCAAAGTTGGCCCCCCAAACCATTTAATTTGGCCCGTCCGGTGATGACTCTGACCTTATATAACAATCTGCACTGATCAGAACTAATATGCACAAAGATTATTCTTCCACTTCTAGTTCCACTTTTATAATTCGGCCCAATAAATATATATGTTTGAAATACATATGAAATATCACCAATTAGGTTTAAAATTGCAATATAAGCCACTATAAGTAGAGCAGATTTGTGCACATCTTTACATTTTGCACACTTTGAAAGACCAGAAATAGTCATAAGTGATCAATTTATTCGATGTCCCATGAGCCTTTGCTGTAGCACCAGACTGGATCAAACTCCAAGTTCGTGGTTCACCATGCAGGCTGCAGGTAGCAGCAGAGATAAAATACATTTTAAACAATGCTGGGAGGAAGAATATTCTTTCTTTGACATTATTACTTAATCAATCAAATACTGATGGTTAAATACATGTTCTAAATGTCTATGTATGGCTTCTTTGTCATGTTTTATGTCATTTACACAGAAAATAATGTTAGATAATTTATAACAAATAAAAGTACTTTACTATATTATTAGCATTCGTATTTTGTGCAAAATATCAGATTTGGTGCTGAATTAAACACATAATTCGTTTTTTTCAAGGCAAAAAGTCCAGTTTTACCAGCAAGTCTTTTTTTTTTTTTTTAGTTTAGAAGGTTTTGGACAATAGAAAGAAATGTCATCTAAAACATTTATTTGCAATGAATCCTTTAAAACAGAGCTTCATTTCAGTATGTGCTGTAAAACTGGAACAGAATACTTTAAATAAATGGTGGTCATAATGGAGTCAAATGGGTGAAATATGATTGATAGACCTTCTATATTTGTTTCCTATGTTCAAGAAAGGGTCAGATAATATAAGATCTACTTTTATTGTTTAATTCATTGTTTTATTCTGATTTAGGGAATAAGTTTGTGCGAAATAAATTAAACGGAGAAGAAAGATTTTTTATTTTACTGGCGGATGTTTCGGGTTGTGACCGGGTTGGGGGGGTGTTTCCATCTAGAACAAAGCAGCAGCAGCGCGGGACCCACGGAACCACCACAACGCCGTCTACCTGACAGACTACAACAACCAGCAGGACGCCACCTGGTGGCAGAGCCGCACCATGCTGGCGGGGATCCAGGACCCCGGCTCCATCAACCTCACCCTCCACCTCGGTAAGAACCGCACACTCTACCACGCTGAGTTTGGCCCCGTAGCACGGGTTCTGGAGGACGGCTCGGTACCGGACGTCCAGTTTAAGGTTCAAATAATATACTGAGCCACTGGTTCCAGGTTTAGAGCCAAACGGAACATGTTTCTATGAAAAACAAATTAAAGACCCAATCATTTAAAAAATCATGTTTTATTTGTGTAATTTAGTTAAAAAAATGGAAACTTGTATTTAGAGGAATTTACTGACAACTTTTACTTCTGTCTGGACGCTCAGTGACGCTGTAAACAGGAAGGAAAGAAGGAAGGAAGGAACGCATTAATAGAAAGTTAAGTGGAAGGAAAATGTGTGTTAAGAAAAGCTGCACAAGAGCATAATTCTATGAAATCATGTAACTTATCTTTAAGTTCATGTAAGCTTTATTGAAGTGCATGACACTAAGATAACTTAAGAGTGTATACTGAATAATAAACTGAGCTGCAACTGAATTATACAGAATTTCAAGTAATAGCCTCTTATTTGGTCGGAATGTATGAAGTTCTTGTGATTTAAAGTGTTTAAGTTGTAACAGCTTGATTTGAATTTAACTATACTGCAACAAAATAAAAACCTGTTATTTTTACCAACAAAAGTATTTTTGTTGCATCTGATTTGTTGCATGAAAGACAATTGTTTTTTTCTTCCTTCAGATCCAGGAAGCGAACCAGATGTTTTTCTCCTCTAAACATACCAGGAGGGTCCCAACAGGTCCAGTATGGAACCCAGGGCCAGCAGGTAGAGGGAACCATCTGAGCTGAGAAGGTCCAGAACCGGACCACAGTTCTCCTCTCAGATTAAAGTAAAGTTTTAAGCTTTTTGTGTGGAGATGAAGGTCCCAGAGAGGATCAGTGCTGCTGAAGGTCCAGACTGATGTTTGTACTCAGTGATGATCTGGTGTCATCGGCTGGTTCTGGACCACTGGGTCCTCTGGAGTCCACCATCAAGGTGGCGGTCTGCCGGGACATTTTAGAGCTCTCCATGTTGGTCTTTAGGTTGTTTCTGTTTGACCCCAGAGCTGTGAGGACGTCTCTAGAGAACCCTTGGTGGTGCAGCTGAGGTTCTCCTCGCTGTCTGCAGGTAAGGCCTTCGACATCACCATCCTGAATGAAGCGCGGATGAAACGCAGATTTAAAAAATCAGAAATAACACTCACCGAAGTCAGATGGACAGGCGCTCCTAAGGAGGAACAGAGAACCTGTAGTTGGTGTCCTGGTAGGAGATTTAAGCTCCGATGCGGCCGAGGAGGTCGTAAAATTAGGCGCGGGACAGACGGACGTAGCACTGAAAGCGAACCTCATCCATAAGCAGCTCCTGGAGCAAATGGTTAAACTCCCCAAACTCAGAACGGATATGAAGAAAGAGCGCTGATGCACCCGATGTCAACGTTGTCTAGCTTTATCTAGCTAATAAAGCCAAGCCACTCTCGTGTTACAATCCACCATAGTGCAGAACGTACGGCAACAGAGGAAGCCCCGCCCATGCGTTGTTTTTTCCTCAGAAGCAGGCTATGGAAGCCAAAGGTACATATGTCAATCTTCATCCGTTGCTCGACGTATCCAACGGATGCGGTCTGAATGCAGCTTTAGACTGTCTGCAGGACACGAGCCCTCGGAGAAAACGAGGAATGCCGCTATGGATGGAAAAAAGGCTAAAAGAAACAAAGAACAAGAGCGTACACATTTTAAAGTAACCCCCCGAGCTAAGGTTCTGATTATTCATGATGGCTCCATTAGTGGGATTCATCACTTCCTTAGTAATCACATCAGCATCCACTGCTTTCCAAAGAACACTATAAGACAAATTATGGAAAAAATCCCCTCTATTCTTGCTCTTCACCCTGTAATTCACTCACTGATCATACATGCTGGCTCTTATGACATCACGCTACATCAGAGTGAAGTCTTAAGAGCTGATGTGTGACAACTGCTGGTAATGCTGAGCTAACTCAATATCTCAAACACCTGGATTTCTGGCCCAGTTCCAGAAGGTAAGGATGGACGTTTCTCTAGAATCAGATCTCTTCACAAATGGATGAAAACCAAATTTTTTATTGTGGTTTCATTTCTATTCTTATTTTTATTTCCTTTTTAAGTGATTGTGTATTAATTACATAAATTTGTTCCTTACAGCATCTTTTCTTACTGATTGATTACTGTTAAACATATATGTTTTGTTTTATAATCATGCTCTTGTAATCAAGTGGTTTCATTATCACTGAATCATGTAAAGCACCTTGAATTGCCTCGTGTTGAAAGTGTGCTATACAAGTAAAATTGCCTTGCCTTGCATCACTCACGTGTTGAGTTAAACCAAACATTTCAAGGACAGCACTAAGTTCTTTTGCATGCCTATCATTGGTTACATCCACATGCACATTAAAATCACCTGAAATTCCTAAACAATCAAATTCCGTGCAAACAAATGTGAGTAATTCAGTAAAATCTTCGACAAAACAATTCTGTGGTGGTTTGTAAATTGGCATATAAAGTATGGAAGATTGTCTAATATCCATTTTGAATGGCACACACTCAAAGGATGGAAAAAACCCAAATGATCGTTTGTGGGTCAATATATTGTCCCTGAAAATGGCACAAACACCCCTCCCCTCTGGTTTTGGCATGTTTCAGACACAAAATTGCAGTGACATGGACGATACTCAATCAAAACTGCATTGCTAGTGTTTCTGTTGAGCCAAGTTTCAGTTAAAAACATAAAATTATAAGAGGAAATTAAACTATTTACTAAAAATGACTTGTTTTTAACGATCTGACATTGAGAACAGCATGATTGAGATTTATCTGTGTTTGAGTAGATGGAACCTTTTTGCAAGGGATATGGATTAAATGTCTTTGATTATCTAATCTACGTGGTTTGAGAGTACTGATTGTTTTAGAAGAGCAGACGCCCTCTCTGGACCTCTGGTTGGTTTTGAGGTTGCTATGCATGGTAGCAATGCAGAGGCCCTTAACGTCCTAGACAGCAGCAGGGAAGCTGCTGGAGGTAACAGCTGTGGGCACCGGTGGTGGGAGCCGAGCTGGGGAGACCTTGGCTGGTGAAAAAGGCGGTAGTGGGGCACGACTATTCTTTGGGGACAAGGGCTTTGATTTAGACATGACTGGAGTGAGGGGAATCATTTTAATCCCATATTGTACCAAGTTTTCAAAGTGGTTGGGAAATCTCATAGGTGACTCTGGAGACACGAACAATCCTGAAAAGTCTCTGGAAGGTGTAGATGTAGCAGTTGGGTTCCAGGATGAAGGTGGTGCTGAAGCTGAGTTTTCCCCCCCGGAGATTCAGATGCAGGTGGTGCTGCTACTGTGGCTGAATCCTTTCCTGTTGATGCACACGGTGCTGAGTTTTTCCCCAGAGTAACAGGTGGTGCTGCAGGTGAGTTTTTTTCCCTGTGATACAGCGGCAGGTAATGCAGCTGCTGCCGGGTCCGTTGCTTTTGGCACAGATTGTGAAGCTGTGGCTGAATCCTTAACTGCGGTGGAGTCCTTTGCTGTAGATGCTGTAGATGCTGATGACACTGCTCCGGCTGAATCTTTTGTCGGGGATGCAGGCCAAGCCTTTGCTGGCGAGCCTGCAGCTCTTCTCTCCCTCCTCTCTGCTCTCTCCTGCAGCTTTGGCCTTCCCTGATTCTGTAGAATATGGAGGAAGTTATCTGTCAGTCGTCTCACTCCACCTCTGCCATTTGCTTTAAACAGATCGTCACGTTGCCAGAACAGATTGAAGCTCTCTATAAAATACAGTCGTCTTGACTCGCAGACTTTGGACAGCCATGTATTCAATTGAAACAGCCGTGAGAATTTGTTTATTCTCCATTCGATGTCTGGAAGGGGTCCACTGATGAAAATTTGTGTTGCCTCTTTGTCCAGACAATCAAGTCTCTCTAAAAGTTTATTAAAGTTTTATTTTTTTAGACTGTTTATTTATTATGTCCACTGCACCAACATGTCTGACCATTTGTTTAATCCCAAGGTTATTTGTAATTTCCTTGTTTATAACAGCTGTGAAGTCAAAAATTGTGGCACTCGGATAGCTGCTTGTAACAATTCTGTCCATGTTCATATTAGATATGGCTCCGTCTCCAAGCACCAGGATATCTCTGTCCTTGACACTTTACAGTTTTTCTCTCCATCTTTTTTTTTACTTCTTGTTCTCTATTTCTCTCTGATTCTCTTTGTTCTTTATTCTCAGCTTCTGAGAGAGGTAAATATCTGTTTGTTAACTTTATTCCATGTCCATTTTTACCAGCATTTGTCTAGTACCAGGTGTCGGTTAAGTTTTGGGAAAGTTATGGTATCATCTAGCTTTAGGTTGCAAGTATCAGTTTTTCTAGTCTTCTTGCTGGATTCCATTTGGAGCGTGTCATGAAGTTCTTCTTTTTCCAAAGCACACATTTTGTCTAGGAGTAAGCCAATTTCTTGTTGATATATTTGAGAGTTTTCACAAGGCGATGTTTGTGTTACTCCCTCAGCCATAATGACAAGATTGTCGCTGCTGGCTCGTCAGATGAGTTGTGAAAAAAAAGGCATAAAAGTAATTAAAAAGTCTTGATTTACTTAAAAGAAGAGAATAAAATCATATCGAAGACATGTAAAAAAAGAATGATTAAAAATGTATTAAAGAGGCAAGCAGCAAGAGCAAGCTGAAAACACGTCTTCACTTTTGAGAAGCAGTTTGTGAGACTGAAGAATTGTGTGTCAAACCAGCTGGTCTGCAGCACAGGAGCACCACAGGGCACTGTACTCCCACCATTCCTTTTCACTCTGTACACCTCAGACTTCCAGTATAAGACAGAGACCTGTCATCTGCAGAAATACTCAGACGACTGCAATTGTTGGGTGGATGAGAGATGGAGAAGAAGCTGAATACAGAGAGCTGGTGGAGAGCTTTGTGGCGTGGTGTGGAAACAATCATCTTACCTTAAATGTGAACAAAACAAAGGAGATGATTGTAGATTTCAGAAGAAACAGGGAGAAGTCAAAGACTTTATCAAGGGAGAAGAAGTGGAGGTGGTAGAAGAGTACAAATACCTCGGAGTTCACCTGGACAACAGACTGGACTGGAGAATCAACAGTGAAGCATCTCCAAAAAGGGACAGAGCAGAATGGACTTTTTGAGGAAGCTGAGGTCCTTCAAGGTTTGAAACAAGATGCTGCAGATCTACTACAAGTCTGTGGTGGAGAGTTTTATCTCTTCATCCATAATTTGTTGGGGTAACAGCATCAGAGCCAGGGACTTAAAACGGCTCAACAACCTGATAAAGAAGCCTGGTTCTGTTCTGGTTCTGGTTCTGTGGACGACTGTGGAAAAACTGGAGATAACGATGCAAAGACGGATTCTTCATAAAATTAAAAAAGATTATGCACAACCCCGAGCATCCTCTGGGATGAATAAATTATTTTTTAATTTAATTGAATTTAGATAATGACTTTTTTACAAAATGGCTCTGAATTCATTTGGTAGAATTAAGAACATGACTTCATTTCCAGTGTTAACAAAACACTGGTATAATGATAACAGTAATTCATTCACTTGTGTAAATTTGGTGCTGTTGATAATTGCTTAAAATACACTCAGTTAAATTATGTCAATAAGAGAAACCTGTATAAATATTGTATTATTATTATTATTATTATTATTATTATAGATTTGTCTCTAAATTCAATTCGAAGAACTTTTGGCATTACCCAACTCCAGTACTGTAATTTGTACACTAAACATTTCTCTAGGAAAGAGTTCTCTGAACACATCTGTGATGTCTTTGTTTTCCTTACCTCCAAATCATAAAAACCACCATGAAAGTGCATTAAACTAATAAAATTGCCTTGCCCATAACTAAAAAAACAAAACACAAACGGACAAAAAAAATCAAGTCTAAAATTTCAATAAACAAATAAAACATTCAGCCTTCCTTTCCAAAAAAAGCAGTTCTCAAATAGGGAATACTCTGTGCAGGGGTTAAATAAATGGTCAAATGGTCCGAGCAGCAATATAAATACATATATCTTGTAAAGACCAAACACATCCAATCTCATAGTCAAACCGAGAAGTTCTTTATCTGAAAAGTTCCTTTCTGGAAAAGGAAGTAGCGACAAGCAAACTGTGGAACCCCAGGAGACAATACGTGTACTGCTTAACAGGACAAAAAGCTAAAACAGAAAACCATAAAGTGTCTTTCTCACTATTCATTACTGTCAACGCGACTGTCTGCGAGTAATCATCAATAAACCACCCTTATTTGAAACTAGTGTAATCATTCTTCACTCTAAAACTATGATTTATGTGAACATAAGATCGAACTAGCATCAGCTACAGACTATTCAGGGCTTAAGGATCTGATTCATTTTAGTTTCTCTGAAGTTTCATACACATTTAAATGAATATACAAAGTAGATGTGAAACATTTTATTAAATGTATATGTATGAACTAAATAAATACATTAATGTTATGTAAAATGTAATTGCAATGTTTTGAATTAATAAATAAAGATTACCTAGAAAAAAACGTATAACACTTTATATGCAGTAACTAAATCGATATATAAATTTTATGTAAAAATATACTTAAATTTAAAGGCATTACCTAAAGAAAAGGGTTTATTAAAGATTTCCATTAAAGCCAAGCAGTTAATTCGGAACACATTTCATTAGATTACCTTTAATGTGACCCTTTAGTAGAATTTATATCAATTAAATTGGATGGAAAATTTAAATGTAAATTAATTACATTAAGTCAACCTTTTCGACTAGATTATTTTGTGTTTAGCTGCAACAGACACAGACCAGGGGAAACCTACCGACTGATGAAGAAGCAAAGCATGCTGCAGATTTCCTTCCTCTGAAACGATCAGGAAAGCCTTCATTCAGAGAGAAGTAGATCTTGTAATTCCAGTCTGTGGTAGCATAATGACGATTCAGCCTCCATTACACACATGCAGCGAGAAATTCACCTCCATGAACCAGGAGAGGTTTGTGAGACTGTGTTTAGGCTGCAGCAGGTAAAATATTCATATTTAATACGTGTAGTCATCAGCTTGATGTTAATAGCATGATGTGGATCCTCTGTTCCTCTGTGGTTTGGATTGAATATTACGTGAAATAAATAAAAGTTAAATACTACGAATGTGTAATTTAAACACTGATAAGTAAAAAAAGATCATAGCAGAATGTTATTTACCCAGCCAGTCAAAATAAAAATGTATAACACAACACACATTTAAAAGCAGTTAGTCTACTGTAGTAACAGGTAACTGATAAACTTGTATCTCTGTATTTAAGGTGTTCTTAAAATGGTGCGTCACCTCGTCCATGTATGCATAAAACAGATATTGTTTCCCCAGTAATTTCTCCTTATATATTTAATGCTCATTCATTACAAAACAACTGCAGTAAAAGTAAAAACTGTGTTAATTTTATTGAAGTTAAAATTTCTCTCTTCAAAATGACAACGGTTTCCAAGGAAACATAATGTTTGTTTTTGTAGCAGATTCTTCTTCTGGAGCAAAATATTATATATTATTATACATATTATTAATTTAGCCGCCGTTATTCTTTGTGCTACAATCTAGATTTTTATTGATCCTTCCCAGCCAACAGCCTGATGGTGACTTTACACTTTTATTGACTGAATATATTATGAATTATATTAAATGAATTAATACTCACACATATGAAATTCAATGAAGTTTATTTCTATAGCAACAATTCAAAACTGATGTCATCTCAAGGCATTTTTACAATAAAACATCTTTCAATACAATCATACAAACATTTTAATGAGTTTAAAAGATTCTGTCTAAGGAATCCCAGCAGATTATTGATTACTGATTATTGACTGGCAGCATTCACTCCTAATGGATCAACGAGTAGCGACAGTAGAGAGGAAAAACTCCCCTCTAACAAGTTTAGACAAGACCAACATGAACCAGAACGTAGTGAGAAAATCAGGCTTTAAATGTTCGTTGCTGTTATTAGAATCAGATTCATTTTGATCTACAGGTTATAATGTTTCTATGCAGGCCTAAAACTTCATGAAAACAATAAAACAAGATAAAAATCTGACAGCATCAGGAGAACAATGAAATAAACCCTGAAAACATCTAGATTTGACTTTCTAATGGATCAGAAGCTGAAGATGTGTAGAAGCAGAGAAGCAGAATGAGCTGCAGCAAATAATCCAGCTGAGAACTGAACTGTTGACTTCCTGCTGAGGACGTTTCCAAGATCACCTCTCCACCAGCAGGACTTCACCTCCAGAGTCCCTCAGGTTCCTCCTTCATGGAGCTTCATCAGATCAACCATCATTAACAGGACAGATGATCAGAGGAGAACTGTTGCTACCTCCATTATTAAGAAAAGGACTGAAGAATGGGTAGATGTTCTGAGTGAAGCAGCAGCCAGTAAAGGAGTAGATCAGAGCTGCAGCATCTACATCATAGAAGGAGACCAGACCCTCCTCATAATCCACAAACACCCCCACCTTCTCAGGACCACGATGGAGATGGAGACGGACTGAAGGTCCAGCAGCTATGTACTCATTTCTGTTTCTCAACACAACAGTCCAGAAACCGTTCTGAGGAGTTGCTGTGATTTCTCCCTTCCTGTTGATGGATTCTCTGACCACTCCTAGATCCCACTCAGTTTTTCCTTTAACCTGAACCTCAAAGTAAAATCTGCCTGAAGAGAAACTCTGCTGTCCTAAAACACAAACATACGTAGAAAATCTCTTTGGATTATCTGGAAGCTTCTTCCACTCGTCTCCATGTTTCACCTGTTTTCCATCATCAGACAGGATGAGGTTAGGATGAGCTGTTTTAGGATCCAGAGTCACATCCACTGCATACTGCTGGACCCTCTTCATCTCAGCCTTCATCATCTTCTCCTTCGTCTCCATCATCTTCTCCCTGATCTTCTCTTCCAGCTGAGCCACAGCTCTCACCACAGTCCCCTCATATGATGGTGGATGAACTCTGACCTCTGTCCAGGTCTTGGTGGGTGGAGCAGCTTTCAGGGAAGAGAAGCTCTGGAGGAGGTGGAGGTGGTCTTCAGACTGTGAGAGCTGCTTCACCTCAGAGCTCCTCTTCATCAGCTCAGAGATCTCCTGTTCCAGATCTTTGATGAAGTCTTCAGCCTGTTTCTCTGCAGTTTTCTGTTTGTCTTCGATCTCCTTGATGAGCTCCTTCAGGCCTCTCTCAGCAGACTCCTTCAGAGCCGTGAAGATCTGAACACCTTCTGCTTTCTCTCTGTCTGCAGCATCTTTACTGATCTTCACCGACTCTTTCATCTCCTGGATCTTCAGTCGTCTGTTCTGGATCATCTCCTGAACTTCAGCCTCTGTCTTCCTCAGCTCTGCCTTCTTTCCTTCACATTCTTCTCTCAGAGGAACAAACTCGTGGTTCTTGTGGTCTAAAACAGGACACAGTGAGCAGACACATGTCTGGTCGGTCCTACAGAACAGCTCCAGAGGTTTATCGTGCTGCAGACACATCCTGTCCTCCAGGTTCTCCACAGGCTCCATCAGCTGATGTTTCTTCAGACGTGGAGCTGTCAGGTGAGGCTCCAGGTGAGTCTGACAGTAGGAGAGCAGACACACCAGGCAGGACTTCAGGGCCTTCAGTTTGGTTCCAGTGCAGACGTCACAGGGAACTTCTCCTGGTTTGGCAGCTTGTTGCTCTGATCTGCTGCTGGTTTTCTGCTGAGCTTCACGTCTGAACTGAGAAACAATCTCTCTGATGAAGGTGTTGATTTCCAGCTCAGGTCTAGTGGGGAAAAGTTCTTTGCACAGAGGACACATGTAGAGGACATTAACATCCCAGTGCTGAGTGATGCAGGTCTTGCAGAAGTTGTGTCCGCATGGTGTGCTGACTGGATCAGTGAAGACATCCAGACAGATGGAGCAGAGGAACTGATCCTCAGACCGCAGGTTGCTGCTAGAAGACATGTCTGAACTCTGACAGGAGACACAGATCAATGATTAGCAGGAGTTTGTGAAGCTCTGAGATGATCTTCTGATCAGGTTACAGGAAGAGAGTTCAGTCAGATGACCAAAGCAGAAGAACATCTGATGAAGCTGTTATTCCAGGACCTGTTGTCCCTCAGAGAGGCAGAACATCAGCTTTCTGAAACACTTTCAGGATGAAACCAGATGCTTCCTAACACCAGTTATTGTTCTCAGACTGTCTGCCTCACAGAGCAAAACTACTGACTGGTTTCAACACCTCCAACCAAATCAGACCAAGACATCAATGATCAGAGCCTCAGTGAAACTCCTCAGACCAGCAGAGGTCCAGCTGAACATCTGCTCTCAGTTCAGGATGGTCCAGAGAAATTACTGAGGCTGAGATGATTGTTCTCCTCCACAGTAAACATGTCTGAGTTTACAGCTTTAATTCAGATGTTGGACCGGCATCCAGTCCTCCTGGACGAACTTTAGCCAGACCGTAACAGCAGAGGGACAAACATGGACCAAACAGGGACAACAGTCTCTAAGAAGCTGGACAGCAGAGACTCACTCTGGACTTTACTCATATTCATCGTAAAAAATCATATTTAATCTCCTCAGAGGCTTTAGTGGCATTATTATAACAGGGAGTGTCTTTCTGTTACCGATCAAAGTTCAATAAAAAAGACCTTTGACCTGCCTGTTTTTTATTTTAAAATGAATAAATACATCAACTTTTAAAACATCTTGATTTAGTAATAATTTTGGTAAAAAACAACATCTGGAAAACAATTTATTCTACAGAAATCTCTGTTTCTGAAAGTAACAACTAGATTTTTCCCAGATTGCTGCTTGTTGAAATCATTTAGTTTGTTGTTGATGCTGCTGGTAGAAACACAGTGAATATTATCAGATAAACTCACCGCTGCTGGACTCAGTTGTTGAGGAAGAAAAGATGAACTCAGACACAAACAGAGAAATTTGTGTTGACTGCAGCTCTGCTGTTCTTATAAAATGACTCTACACTCATCATTCCAGTGTTGCTCCGCCTCTAACTGATACCGTGTTTCTCTCTACTTCCTCCTTTAGATTAGGACTATTATAAAGTTAACTAATCTGATACTAGATTAGTTCCTGGTGGAGATCTTCCATAGTGTTTCTCTTTAAATGAAATGTCCTGCTGTTTAGCTGCTATTTAGCATTTACATTCTCCCAGTAAACAAAATAATAACCACCAACAATGTTAACTACCACAACTATGCTGATGACACTCAGCTTTATATCTCAATGTCACCAGGTGATGTTGAACGCGTCCAAATCCTCAATAAATGCATTGAGCAAATTAACAACTGGATGTCCCATAATTTCCTCCAACTGAACAAAAACAAAACTGAAGTACTTATCTTTAGACCCAAAAAATATTGATTAAACATCATTAAACAGCTTCAGTTGGTCCAACTACAAACTATCAACCAGGCCAGAAATCTAGGTGTAATAATGGACTCAGACCTGAACCTCCAGGGTCACATAAAGGTAATAACAAGGTCAGCTTTCTATCACCTGAGGAACATTTCTAGGATTAAAGGACTGAGGACACAAGGAGACCCAGAAAAACTCATCCATGCGTTTATCTCTAGCCGCCTTGATTCAAAGTGCTTTTATTAGTTAATAAATCATTGAATAGGTCAGTCATAGGTTCACATCCAGCTTCTGCTATGCATGTAACCATATCACTCCATAAATTTATCAAATATATAGTTTCAACTTAACAACATAACTTGTGTCAGCTCAGAGACATGAGTAGAACCCAACTAACCATCTTTAGTTTGATGAATTTAAGATTCTGCTTTGATTTAACCTCTTTATTTAGGTTCACACAATGTTAACACATTAGTTGAGTTAACTCAAAAAGGGTTTGCAGCTGGTTGCCTTACTTTTTTAAGTTCAGTCCACTTTTCTTTTTTTAACAGTTTACTGAAACGCTCAGATTGCATATTCATCCAGGGCAAAACCACTAAATGGATTGCGTGCGTCATGCTGTGGGTTTAACAGGCGTAATGCTCTCTGCGCCGTGTTAATAGATCAGCTAGATTCGGGTTTTGCGATGTTGTGCTGATTGCGCGGGTTTTAACAAGCGCAAACCGTTGATAAATCAGGCCCAGTGCATCTATTTCATCCCTTCACTTACCGGTCTCTTCCTCCAGTGCTCTGTGTCCGGTCCATTGTCGGTGTCCTCGCTCTGAATTCCTTCCCAGTGTTCCAGCTCTGAGTTCCCCATCGTCTCCTGAACATTGTGCCCACCTTCATCATCCAATAAACCTTTAAAAACTGTTATGGTGCTGTCTGGACTTGTTGCTACTTTGAGGATCAGAAAACACCAACAAGCCACTGTTATTTTTGACCAAGACATGACATTAAAAATCCCATATTAAGCAGGTTTCTAGGATTTCCTTCATCAATTTTGAATCTATGTAGATTTATTAATTTTTTGTCGATAATGTTTTACTGAACAGGAATAGAGAGAAGAGACAAATAAATAATTAATCTATGTGTTTTATGTATTTATGTTGAAGCACATCTTTTATCTGACGCCATGTTGTAACTCTGGTGTTTGTCACTCAGTCTAGGCCCCGCCCCTTTCGTTTTTCAGTCCTGCTTTTATTTTGGTGGGACACCCCAAGATCATAACTGGCCCCCTTTAAAAACTTTCTAGATACGCCCCTGCTCATCACTCAAAATTAAATATTTTTAACTCTGTATAAAAAATGTGTAAACATTAAAAAATACATAAAAGATATTTTTGTGTCATTATTACTCATAATCATTGATTTGATTTATGTATTTAGCACATCATAAATATTAAAGAAACACATTTTTCTAGAGCAGAGAGGAAACAAACCCATATGGTTATTGTCTGAGGCCTCAAAAAAACATGAATTGTTTTCTCCTTAAGATCGACTGATTCAAGGAAAAAAACATTTTATTATCAATTTAAAATCTGTTGCCATTCTTTATTTTCTTAGCCATCTTGAATATGAACTTTGCTGAATTAAACTAATTTCAACGATAAATACAGCAGGTCTGACTCACATTATTAAATACATTTATTAATTCATACTCTGATCCAAGGGGAGACAGAGGAAGATGGAGTACCTCTTATTTAAGATATATTTCCAACCTTCGTCGTTTATTTCCAACATGTTTTAATCTGTCACTAGTCACTAAGTGAACAGATCGTCGCCTACCTGTGTTGATGCTGCGCCCCATCCAGTTCCTCTGGAGGGAAGGAAACTTTCCGTCCCATTTCCCTGATGTAATGGCATCTAAGACTCTTAATAAAGATGAGAGAGATTCCTTTAAAAGTTTGGAGGTTTTAATAAAAGTTGAATTGATCATACAGGAGAACAGCACAGATCACAGTGAATGCCGAATGCTGCCCCCCTCCTAACTCCCTCTAACAAGCTCATATGAAAATAAGTATTTATAAAGTTCAGCAACCTTGCCTCTATCACTTTGAAGACACAACTATTAACCTCAGGGTGTATCCGGATGAAGACATCTGGTTCTTTAGCTGTGAATAAGTGACTTCTGAAATATACAAAATAATGGCAATAGCTTGGGTTATATGTAACACAATAAGAGAAACTCTCAAAACTAAGTATGTAAGAAGAATCAATATTTTCTCAGGCAGTGATGTCTTCTCTAGCCTCGAACTCAACACCTGTTTTCTGGCTCCTCTGCTCTCAGTGTTAATAATACTAAAAGATTAATCATAATAATAAATCTTTCGATCACACCTGATATATTTACACGTCTTCTAGTTGGTTTTTGAGCGACTCTATCTTCACCAGGTGCATCTTATTGTTGCTCCTGTTCTAGGAGCCGACTTTGCAAGACCTGCCACTGTAACTGCAGCAGGCAGGAGCTCTCGCACTTCTCTAAACTGAGAGGCAGAAGATTTTCTTATGATGATAAAATGCGGGAGATTTACAACTAAACTTTAATACGGCAAGACGGCGGGGAAAAAAATACGGAGCCCCCTGCTTTGTCACAACAGCCTCCGCCTGCTCCTGCTGAGGGAGAGCAGACATCACTGCTCTCTTCCCAAAATGAGATTCCACAAACCGGACACTGCTCTGTCATTTAGCTTTTTCTGTTGCGGTCTGAACGCACCATAATCGCCAATACAAAGATCTAAAGCAGCTGGTGGACATTCCTCAGACCGAACAGCGACCCAGAAAGCCCCAAAGTCCCCTCTGGAGCCTTGCTTTGGTTCTCTGTGGCTGGTCAAGGAAACGGTCCATTCCAGTTCCGTCTGGCCCCACCTTTGAGGTGCTGCTCCACACAGCTGGGTGAAATGGTCCAACTAGCTCCTCTGCAGGTCCTAAAGTTCTGCAGAGGTTCTGATAATGAACCGCTGTTTGATTTAGGCGTGTTGAACCGAGTTAAAGAACTAAAAGCTACCGGGCCTGGAGGACTGAGTCTGGACACACCGGAACATCGACAGAAAGGTCCAGAATCAGGTTTCTGCTGACTCTGACCTCAAAATCCAATATGGCCGCCTTGCAATGCAGAACTGAGTGATAGGTGAAGTAAAGTCCAGAACCGTTTGGATCATGTGAAGGCCGCTAAGGTCACACCTCAGGAAACATGAATAAAAACACCAGTAAATGGGACATTTAACAAGGACGGTGTGACTTCATGGGCCCAGAGCAGAACCAGTAGCTGGACTGGGTTCATCCAGAGGGGTCAGAGTTCAGGTTGGCTGGGAGAGCGGGTGTTTGGATGATAGCGAGGCTCCTCTGTGAGGTTTCCACCATCAGGGACAAACATCCAGGTTTATTCTGAGACTTTTCTGCCTCAGCATCTTTAAATATTAACATTTTATAGAAAAAATAAACAAGGACAACGGAGCAGTCGGTCATGGGTTTCAATCCCACCCTGGTGTCTTTCTAGTTTCTGATAAACAACTTAAAACAGGCCAACAATCTACAAGACAGACCAGAGCTTTTAACAAAAGTAATGTCCAACACATTAACATGTCTGAAAAAGATAAACGCTGTTATTTAACCTGTGCTGATAAGATCTTTGTGGCATTTAATAATTGGGAGATATTCATGAGTTTATTCTGGAATTATAGCTGTGAAGAAAATCTCAGTGGAGAACCTCATCATCTGACTGTTTAGATCTGTTCCTCTCACCTACTTTCAGATATTTAAAGGGACTATATCATTCTATTTTACAGCTTTCAACTTCTGGGATAGACATATATACGATAAAATGTTACAGTCAGTGTCACACAGTATTAATTTGTCCTGGAATTTAACTTGTATCCTGGAGTTAATGGACCACAAAGTAAAACGGCTCGTTTCCCTATAATCCCACCTCCTTGAACTATCAGTAGACCTGCATTCTGAGAACAAAGTTCTCTGTTAGGAACATATGGAACAATCAGATCTCTGATGTACGATGGAGCTGATTATTAAGGGTTTTATACGTAAGGAGGAGGATCTTAAACTCTATTCTGGATTTAACAGGGAGCCAATGGAGAGAAGCCAAAACAGGAGAAATGTGATCTCTCTTTTTAATATTCATCAGAACTCTTGCTGCAGCATTTTGGATCAACTGAAGGCTTTTCAGTTTTCATAACCTCATTTTGAGCTTCAGGTTGATCTTCCTCTGACATCTAGACATAAAAATGTATTAAACTGAGCCAGGAAGATGAACAGGGGAGACTTCAACCAATCAGAACCCTCTATCAGGCCTCTAACACAGCTCAGCCCACCGTTTACTGGATGATTTTACCTCCAGATCTGCTACAAATTCCTTTCTTTGTTCAGATTTCAACGGTTCAGTCCTGCATCAGTGGAGATCAAAAATATGGGCGGAGCCTAATCTACTTTGTTCAGATTCAATCTTCTTTCTGCTCCACTGACTGTAACCCGTTTTTGACGATGACGGTGCAGGTTCTTCCTGGTTCCTTTCAGCCATCTCGGATCTTTAACTTACTGGAAACCCAACGGCTGCTGGCTCAGGACCCAGTCAGGTTCTGGTACAGCCAAGCTGGACAGAAAACAGGAAAGCTGCTGCACAGGAGTCCTGAATCACACCCAGCCACCCAGAATCATCTTATGATGAGTGAAGCCTGAAGACCCGATAAGATTCTGGTGAATATGGGCAGTACCAGCACATCTGGAACTGGGTTAACAGATTACTGGGCGTCATACCTGTTTTCAGTGGCGGCTGGTGATAAAAATTTTTGGGGGGGCGCACTGGCAACAATAAACTACTTGCTGTCACGGTGGTGTGTCGATGTGGACCCAAAGGCAGGGAGGAATGGAAGGAGGCAGACAGGTGAAAGGTTAACAGATTTAGTGATGGATAAACTATTTACAACAATAAACTATTTACAACAAACTATTTACAACAATAAACTATAACATTAAACTACTAGCAACAATAAACTATTTACAATAAAACTATTTATAACAATAAACTATTTATAACAAACTATAACATTAAACTACTAGAAACAATAAACTATTTATAACATTAAACTACTAGCAACAATAAACTATAACAATAAACTATTTATAACATTAAACTACTAGCAACAATAAACTATGTACAACAATAAAACTATTAACTTATTTGGCCACGTAAAGCCAACTCAAATGCCCCACAGAATTTCACACAGTCGATTATCCTGGACAGAACATGACGATTTTTTGTCACCTCTTCGTTGTGCCTTCTAATGCCAACTCTGTAGCCCTCGTCTAATTGTTCAGCAATGCTAACGCGGCCAAAAAACTGTAGCTTCATACTGTTGTCAATGTGGCAACGGCTACTTTCATGACGTTTGCATTTTTCAGAGAGATGTTTCAGGTCTCTGACCCCTGTTGTTGTCCACAACACTTCCGTGCCAACACTTTGAAAAAGCAAGCAGGGAAAGCAAAAAAGAGCATTGCTTACTTCGCATCCAGCGAGCCAACTGTGTTTAGCATAACACAGACCGGAGAAGCCTCGGGTGTAACTCCGCCCACGGTCACTTGCCTGCTGCTGGATCTGTAAACCGGGTTTCTCCGGTCCAAGCTCCTTAATCCTTTTTTTTTCCTCCAGCGAACGTCTCGTGAAAGGATTGAGTTGTAAAGAAACAACCGAATTTTCTTTGGCCATGTCTGCTGTTTTGTTGTACGTCTATCTCGCTTCTTCGCCTCCGTAAACCCGCGCGCGGGAGTGTCTATGTTGGAGTGACAAGCGCGTTGCCAGTGACTTTGACTGACAGCCAGGTATCATGAATCAATCAGATCGCAAGAAAAATTAGCCTAGCGCGCTGATTCGTCAGGGGCGCAGCTCTCTGCGCCCCGAGGAGAATCTTTAAGTGACCAATTAGAGACCAGCATGAAGTCACATGGTAGCCGCAAGTTTGGAAGATACATACACACTCATTTGGCCGGCGCCCCTTGATATTAAAAACTAATAAAACAACCCAAAATAAATCCGATATGAAATGGAAAGGCTTACAAAAATAAAAGTAACACCCATTGTATGAGTGAACACTGAACAGACGTGGTAATGACTTTTTATTACATAATTTATGTTTACTGTGTGTATTAATTCTTTATGAAATTTTGATGGGGGCGGCGCCCGAGCGCCCCCTATTGACAAGCCGCCACTGCCTGTTTTTTTGTCATTGCTGTTGTAATTTGTCTGCTGCTTGTGTGATGTATATTTTGTGCTTCTGTGGTCAGGGGCGTAACTTTCCTCTCAGAAGTGAGGGGGACACATTCTTCAGCATAAGTCATAAAAATAAAATCACACATAAAGACGTTGCAACTTTTTGTTGCAACTTTCCACAAAAAAGTGCTGCAAAACCCCAGAGGGATTGATAATCTAACTCCACCGCCAGCGTGTGAATGACCGAGCGTAGCGTAAAGTGCTTTGTGGTCCTCTGACTGAAAAAGCGCTATACAAATGCATTTACCCTTTTCATTATTATTATTATGGATATTTTAGTAATTTTTTCCATCGATGCAGGACTGGACGACGGCCACAGACATCAGAGTGACCCTGAACAGACTCAACACGTTTGGAGAGGAAGTTTTAAATCATCCCAAGGACTGCAAACACAACACGGAGGGCGTGGACTGCAACGTCTGCAAACCTTTCTACGACGACCGGCCGTGGAGGAGGGCGACGGCCGACAGCGCCAACGAGTGTCCGCGTCAGTTTTAGTCCCAGAACCTCTCCGCTTTATTTACAGAGCATCTGGAACGTATTCACAGCGCTTCACTTTTTCCACATTTTTTATGTTACAGCCTAAAACCAACATGGCTTAAATTCATTTTTTTCCTTAAAAGTCAACACACAACATCCCATAATGACAATGTAAAAAGAAATGCTTAGATTGTTGCAAATTAATAAAAAATAAAAAACCTGATAAATCACATGTACATCAGTATTCACGGCCTTTGCTCAGTACTTTGTTGATGCACCTTTGGCAGCATTTACAACCTCAAGTCGTTTTGAATATGATGCCACCAGCTTGGCACGCCTATCTTTGGGTTGTTTTTGCCGTTCCTCTTTGCAGTTTCTCTCCAGCTCCATCAGGTTGGATGAAAGCGTCGGTGCACAGAGATGTTAAATTGGGTTTAGGTCTCGTCTCTGGCTGGGCCACTAAAGAACATTCACAGAGTGGTTCTGTAGCCACTCCTTGGATATTTTGTGCTTATTGTCCTGCTGGAAGGTGAACCGTCGCCCCATTCTGAGGAGCAGGTTTTCATCCAGGACGTCTCTGTACGTTGCTGCATTCATCTTTCCCTCTATCCTCACTAGTCTTCCAGTTCCTGCCGCTGAAAAAACATCCCCACAGCATGATGCTGCCGCCACCATGCTTCACTGTAAGGATGGTATTGCCCTGGTGATGAGCGGTGCCTGATTTTCTCCAAACGTAACGCCTGGCATTCACTCCAAATAGTTCAGTTTTTGTCTAATCAGACCAGAGGATTTTGTTTCTCATGGTCTGAGAGTCCCTAAGGAGCCTTTTAGCAAACTCCAGGCGGGCTGCCATGTGCCTTTTAGCAAGGAGTGGCTTCCGTCTGGCCACTCTACCATACAGGCCTGATTGGTGGATTGCTGCAGAGATGGTTGTCCTTCTGGAAGGTTCTCCTCTCTCCATAGAGGAATGCTGGAGATCTGACAAAGTGACCATCAGGTTATTGATCACCTCCATGACCAAGGCCCTTCTCCCCCGTTCACTCAGCTTAGAAGGCCGGCCAGCTCTAGGAAGAGAGTTGGTGGTTCCAAAACTTCTTCCACTTACGGATGATGGAGACCGCTTTGCTCATTGGAACCTTCAAAGCAGCAGAAATGTTTCTGTAACCTTCCCCAGCCTTGTGCCTCAAGCCAATCCTGTCTCTGATGTCTGTTTGTGCTTTGACATGCACTGTCAACCCAGGGGTCTTATATAGACAGATATGTTCCGTTCCAAATGTCCAATCGACTTACTTTACCACAGGTGGACTCCAATTAATCTGCTGAAACACCTCAAGGATGATCAGTGGAAACAGAACGCACCTCAGCTCAAAGCCTGTGAATACTTATGTACATGTGATTTATCAAGTTTTTTATTTTTAAGAAATTTGCAACAACTTCAAAGACACTTTTTTCACATCATCATTATGGGGTGTTGTGTTTCGAATTTTATAAGTGATGCGCTGTGAATAGTTTCTGGATGCCCTGTATATCGATGGTAAAATACATAAAAACCAAAACGACGCAAAGACCAGGCGAAATCTGTAAAGGAAGTGTCCATGTGACGCCGTGAAGTCGTTTCTCTTTTTCAGCCTGTAACTGTAACGGGAAGAGCTCCGAGTGTTACTTCGACGCAGAGCTGCACCGGGCCACGGGTCACGGAGGTCACTGCAGGAACTGCGCCGACAACACCGACGGGCCCAACTGTGAGCGTTGCCTCGACAACTACTACAGAGAGACGAGCGGCGGCCGCTGCCTGCCCTGCGGCTGCAACGCCGTCGGTGAGTCCGGCTAAATGCTGCTGGTCAGCGTCTGGGGCAGAACCAGGACCAATCAGAGGGTTAAATCATAAGATTAACTCTACTTGTTCCTTTAGGTCTGTCACTTATTCTTGGTTCTCTAAATTCCATTGAGATGAATGTAACCCGTGTTGCAGAGCGATTTGGACGTGTGTCTCAGAAACGTTGTGTCGCGGCCCTCTCCTAAATTTCCGCTGTAGTTTTTTAAGTGCTATGCTAATAAAATGCAGTTTAGATCGGACCAGACAGGAAATGAGGCATGGGAGAATTGTAAAATAGCAATAAGTTTCCAAATAAAGGACATGCGCAGCTTTCCATTATCTTGCCTGCAAAAAAAAAAAGCAAACCAAGCATCACTACTTCTGAAGGGTTGAAGTCAGTCAGTCTGTGGGTCTAATTTGTTAGTTTTTATTATGAACAACCAGGATTTAAGGGGAGAATCATCCAGTTTACAGTAGGCAAAGAAAATATTTAGTTATCCACCAATTGTGCAAAAGTTCTCCCTCTTAAACAGATGAGAAAGGTCTGTAATTTTCATCATAGGTTTCCCTCAACTATGAGAGACAAAATGAGAAAACAATCACATGGATGGGTTTTTAAGGATTTATTTGCAAATTATGTTGGTAAATAAGTATTTGGTCAATAACAAAAGTTTATCTCCATACTTTGTTATAAACCCTTTGTTATCAATGCCAGAGGTCAAAGGTCACCTGTAGGTCTCCAGCAGGTTTCCACTGCTGCTGCTATTTTGGCTCATTCCTCCATGTTTTGGGACTTTGGGGGCTGAGATCTACAGACTGGCTCGGCCAATCAGGGACCTCGAAATGCTTCTTAGGAAGCCCCTCCTCCTCGGTTACCATGGCGTTGTGTTTGGGATCATCGTCATGCTGAAAGACCCAGCCACGTTTCATCTTCAACGCTCTCACTGATGCCACCATACATGGCCCCATTTGTTCTTCGTGGTCCCACAGCATGATGCCTCCACCCCCATGCCCCACAGTAGCTATGCTGTAGAGTTTTTCACCAAAAAGTTCTGCTTTGGTTCCATCTCCCAATCCTCTCCTGGATCATCCAGATGCTCTCTAGCAAACTTCAGACGGGGCTGGACATGTCCTGGCTTAAGCAGGGGGACACGTCTGGCGCTGTTACTGATGGTAGCCTTTGTTACTTTGGTCCCAGCTCTCTGCAGGTCGTTCACCAGGTCCCCCCGTGTGGTTCTGGGATCGTTGCTCACCGTTCACAGGGTGAGATCTTGGTGGAGCCCCAGATGGAGGGAGATTATCAGCGGTCTTGGACGTCCTGTGAGAGGCAGAAATCTGGCTGGTTTGGAGGTGATAAATACTTATTTTCCTCCATAATTTGCAAATAAATTATTATTCTGGATTTTTTGCCTCATTTTGTCTCTCATAGTTGAGGTATACCTATAATCAAAATCACAGGCCTCTATCATCTTTTTAACTCAGAGAATTTGCACAATTGGTGGCTAACTAAATACTTTTTTGCCCCACTGTATCTGGTATTTTTTACAAGGACAGCATGAAATCTGCCTTTCTTGGATCAGATGGTGAGTTTATGCTACCTATTATCATCTTTTAGTTATACAATAGTAATATTCCTGTCATTTTGTGACCTTTGGGGATCAGCTAGTTGGAATAGGTTTGCGACTGATTTGCATCTAAAATGTTCCCAGTGGGAACCCCTGGCTGCTGAATTCATGAGTAAAACTTGTCTATTACGTCACACGTCGCGTGGACAGCTGGGGTGATGCTTAAGAACTTGAAAACATATTCACTCACACTAAATATGTTTTATTTTGGTTCATCAAAAGACAACAAACTGTAGCCGACTGCGTAGTTCCTGTTTTTGGATAACTATACTTATGTAGAAAATAAGGTGTTATCTGATGTGTCAGATTTCTTCATTATTGCACAATGTTTTTCTTGGAAGTGGTATTTATTTTGGCTCTCTGAGTTGCTGTTTATGCTTCTTTATGATTGTAGGCTAGATAGTATGGATGGCTTCTTAAATCCTGCAGATTTTGACTCTCTGCAGCCGGTTTGGGTCGATGTTTCACCGTCTCTGTAGACGTTGACCATTCCTAAGCATTTGTTGCTGTTTCTTTGGTCAATGTTACTCTGATAAGTTTTAGTTTCTTTGAGCTTCTTCTGTTTTTTTTGTTGTTGACATTTTGTGGACCTTGATTTTTCCTTGGTAGTTTCCAGCTAATGTTCTTTCTGAGGTCAAAGGTTGGTGTTTGTATGTTGCAGGTTCTAAGTCTCCTCAGCTCAACAACAGAGGCGTTTGTTCCTGTAAAGGTGGAGCGACCGGAGAGAAGTGTGAAGACTTTTAGGCAATAAAAATTCTGCTTATGTTTCAGTTTTATATTAGAAAAGAATAAATTATGATAAACGGTGTACGAATAATGTAATTTCATTTATGAAATAAAAATAATCAGTCTAATTTCAGAAAATATGTTATTTTGATCAGTCTGTCTGTCTGTCTGTCTGAGTGGTACTTTTCTTCTTTAGGGGAGCTAAACTGCAAATTTTATGAAAGGAGGAAAACTAATTTACTATCTCGCTGAACCTTCGGCCTCTTTGGGTTTATTCAAATGGTTCTGGTTTCATATTAATAAACACTGCAGGAAGGATTCAGCAGCTCTGGGAGTGAGTTTGTAAAATTCACCAAAATGTCTTCTTACCCATTAAAAACACAACACATACACCGGAAGTAATGAGTACATTTATTAACAATATAATTTAAGACCAAACCATGAAACAGTGACAATGCAAGTAAGAATTAGCAACAATCTGTAGAAAGTTAAGAACACAAGTAGAAACTGATTTGCTCGATACGAAATTAGGCAAGGCAATTTTATTTCTGTAGCACACTTTCAACACAAGGCAATTCAAGGTGCTTTACATGATTCAGTGATAAAGAAACCAAATACATGATTATAGAAGCATGATTAGAGAAAAACAGAAACATATAGGTTTGACGGATAGACACAATCAATCAATCAAATTATAAAAATATAGCAATAAATCTGTTATAACGAAACCGCGTCATCACCATCAGTCCAGTTCAGTATAAACATTCCTGTAAGATTGCTTAAAGGGATATGAAATAATATATACAGTAAAATGATATTAATTCAGTTAAATGGATGGATATTAGTGACTGACTGGGTGAGCAGCTTTAAAAACAGTTGGATCATAAAATGTACATGAACAATAATTCGGTTGGTGTATCTTTACTAATGAATTATAAGATCTTAACACTTAAAACTGATAACATTTTCAGAATCAGGATCTTGGGTATCTGAGGATACAGGACTCCAACCGGCTCCACCTTCAAGCCCATCGAACCGTCAGAGCCAATAGAATCAGGGGCCGTTTACAAAAAAGTCATTTAGCTTCGCTAACCAGCCAACTCAGCCGATGTGTCCATGTTTTTGTGCTTTAGAGCTCTAAGAAATGACGTCACATGATTCCAGAATACACCCCGGGATAATATAAAAAAAATGGAAACAAGCTACAGCAGCTATCCGGATATTCAACAGTTATTCCAGCTTCACAGCCCCTGGCTGCACAAATCTCCGAGGTCAAGTTAAAGACAGAATCTTTTATTGCATCACAGAAGATCCAGAGGAAGAAAAATGTATTTTTGCTACAAAATGAGGAGCGTTATGAAGAAAATCGTGCATTGGAACCAGCCTCTCTATGGATCCTGCTTGTGTCGTGACCGTTTCATTTCAGGTAACTTCACCAGAACACGTGATTTAAAGTTAACCTTCACATTAGCACTTCTAACGATTGTAACCTAAATTCGCCCACAGTTTTAATGATAATAGCTTGTGAACGCTGAAAAGTTGTCCAAAAATATCAAAAAAATATTTCATGTCATGACATTGTATTGATATTCAAAAGCAAAGTATCATTTTGTTTGTTTTTTTAAAGAATTTGAATAGAATTTTTTAATCAAATTAAAGGTATGACTGCTAGTTAGTGGCTGTTTTCACCTTCTTGGTTCCAGTAGATCTACTAGATTCAGTAATAAAAGTGGATGTGATATGGAAGGAGTGTTGAATGCTGGGACAGATTTTCAACAGCTACACTCAGTACGAAAATATCAAAATAAATAGTCTTTCTCGTGATTTTGTGTTATGTATCGCAATATATCGTATCGTCTTCTTTGTGTTGTGATTCGTATCGTATCACCAGATTCTTGCCAAAACACATCCCTACGTGGCAGCCGAACAGAAAAGGCGGAACAGAAAACTAAACAGATATTTTGATTTGAGTAAGATTCTCAGCGGACTTACAGTTATTTTGCTGTTGATTTTTCTGACTTGTTGCTCACATAGCAACTAGCAAACATCACATAAAACTTTGCAGAATCATAATCTCTGTGATGTCTGGATGCTGCTGTTTGCGTTTCTTTTGATCATAACGAGGAACAGACTAAGGTGTAATTTTATTCATGTATTTTTTTTAAAGCAATGATTGATTGAAAGTCCGATATTGACGCACAGAAAGCACACAGACATAACCTAGCTGCCAGTTGCTCCACTTAGCCTCCCAGTGACAACAGCCCAATACTTGGTAGGAAGATTCCATATCTGGATCTTGATAACAAACCCCGATTGTGTCCATGTATTTCCCTCCAGGATTTTATCTGCTTTAAGTGATGCTCTGGAGTGGGATAAGGGCAATATAATCAGGAAATTGTATGTCAGGTCCAGTAAAAGGTCTGCTCGGATGGCTTCTGAAGTTTTAAAAAGCACCCCAGGGGATCGGTAAGAATCGGAGATGTTTAATCATTTCAATTTCGTGGTACATACAATAATATCTTGTATAAAAAAATGGGAAGTAAACTCCGACGGAGTGAAATCACAGTCTGCAACGTTCGTTTTGATGACATTTTCTTGCCAACACGCTACACTCTCAGAGTCATGTGACATCTGGAGCTCTAATGTAATGATTCATCTTTAGTGTAGGCCTCAGTACCATCACCCTAATCTTCAACGTCCAGCTAGGTCGTTTCAAAACGTTAACATCACAACCAGTCACATGATTGATTTAAATCATGTGCCTCGGGTTTGAATGGTAAATATTTCATGGTCCTGAGATGTTTCCTGACCACCAATTGCCTCCAGTTCATGGTGGTTTCCAGTTAAACCAGTATTAATCTGATGGAAGCACGCAGTCAAGACAGGAGGAAGTTAGGAGCTCTCGTCATGCTGGTGGCTTCTCATGTGAAAGCTGAGATGTGATGCACCTTTAAACCTTCTGCCGCAGACGCTGCAGGAGTAAGGTTCCTCTCCGGTGTGAATCCTCATGTGGACGGTCAGGTTGCTGCTGTTCCTGAACTGAGCCCCGCATGTCTCACACGGATAGGGCCTGTCCCCCGTGTGGATCCTCATGTGGCTCCGCAGACTGCTGTTGGCCGTGAAACTTTTCCCACACGTGCCACACCTGTACGGCTTCTCACCTGTGTGGCTTCTCTGGTGCCGTTTCAGCTTCGACGAATCCGCAAATCTTTTGCCACAGGTGTCGCAGCCATGCGGTTTCTCCCCGGTGTGCGTCCTCGTGTGGACCGATAACTTATCCCGACTTCTGAAGCTCTTACCGCAGGTTTCGCAGCCGTACGGTTTTTCATCTGAGTGGATTTTCATATGGAATTTGAAAGGAGTGGAATAACTGAAGCTCTTGCCGCAGATTTTGCAGAAGTAGAGCTTCTCGCCTGTGTGGCTTCTCTCGTGATGCTTCAGATGATACATCTGATAAAATCTTTTATCACAACGGGTGCAAGCAAACGGCCTCTCGCCGCTGTGTCGTCTCTGATGAACCTTCAAGTATGACTTTGATTTCAGGACTTTCTTACAAACGTCACATTGGACCGATGGCTTGGATCCGTCTGAGCGAATATTCGAAGTTTGTGACGATTTGTTCTTATTTTTGCTTTTTTTCCTCTTCTTTGGGTTCGGATCGACATTGTTCACAGATTCTGGATCGCAAAGCTGACTTCCATCTGGATCTGGATTCTCAACAACAGTAGAAGTGTGGGGGAGGGGGGTGTCATTAGTGGGTTTTTTGGGCTCACCATGGTCCCTTTCCTCAGAACCGTCAGTCACTCTGACAGTTTCAGCTTCTTTTGCTGCCTCCTGAATGCTGTAGACTTCTTCTTGTTCCACTTTAATAACTAAAGGTTCTGGCTCCTCCACCTCCCCTTTAATAACTAGCAGTTCTGGTTTTATGTGTTCCTGTTGGCTCTGAAGCTGCTGGCCGGTAAGAACCTCCTCCTCCTTGTAGACTTGCTGCTTGGTGAGTTCTGCAGGGATAAAGGGAACATTATGAGAACAGAAACATGAATCCATGCAGAAACAAACCTTTGCAGATTAAACATCCTGGTCCTTTTTGCAACCTTTCCAATGTTTTCTGAAATCAGCGTTCTCTGAAGTCTGCTTTCCTTACAGCTGAGTCACAGTTACAAACATGACTTCAGTCGTCGAATTTCACTTCTACAGGATCAAACTGATGCCAGGTCGGGATTCAACATTTTGAGAAAGAAGTTATCATTCTTCTTTTTCCATTTTCAAAATTGAATTGAATAATACTTTATTGTCCCACGAGGACGAATTTGGTTTACAGTACAACCTGTCCAAGATCATGACAAACAAACAGAAAATCAATCAAAACAAACAGATCCAGGTCACTGAAGGGCTTGCAGCCACAAAGGGGCGCTTCCATGTAAGCAGATAAGAAGCACCTACACAAAATCACGGAGGGTCCATTGTGGGGGAAAAGCGCTCAACTGTATCTTGATTCCTTATTCAGAGTCAAAGACAGGTAACAGAAAAAAAACACACCTCAAACATTTAAGCACATATTCACACAATGACAATGTGGGGTAGGCAGGGAATGTGAACCCACGTCCACGCCTCCTGCTTCCTCGGGTGGGAGGGAGCGATTAGGAAACAGCAAGATGGTGAGGTTGTTGTGTGCATCTGTATCACACGTGAGTGTGTGTCAGTAGATGTAGAGGGGATGGTGAAGGAGACTCTATTTACATTCCTCTCACAGGCATTTGATTGTGGACCAGTTGAAGGTCATCAAAAGCCAAAAAATTAATTGCTATGGTTAGCAGGAAGAGCAATTTCTCTCAATCATTAAGTCTGTCAGCACACCCGCTTGTGATTCCAAGTCGACCAAATTAAAGTTCCAATTTCCACTTTATTTCCATTTCCACCGAGACGCACTGATAGCTTCTCCAAGTCCAATGACAATTCGCGAATGAGTCCAAAAGCACCGGCCAGATCACTTTTTACAGCGTCCTGCCTGCGCCCCAGCTCCCCAAGTTCCACCAGCACGAATCAGCACTTCAAACTGCTCCTTACGGTGGCTGGGAAGTGGAAATCAAAATGACATTATCCTGAAACACTTTTACATTTTTACCGAAACACTTTTACATTTTTACCGAAACACTTTTAGATTTTTACCGAAACAAAATTACATTTTTACCGAAATACTTTTACATTTTTAACAAAACACTTTTACATTTTTACCGAAACACTTTTACATTTTTACCGAAACAAAATTACATTTTTACCGAAACAAAATTACATTTTTACCGAAATACTTTTACATTTTTAACAAAACACTTTTACATTTTTACCGAAACAAAATTTAATTTTTACTGAAACAAAATTAAATTTTTACTGAAACAAAATTACATTAACCTGAAACACTTTTACATTTTTACATTTTTACCGAAACCCAATTACATTTTTACCGAAACACTTTTATATTTTTACCGAAACACTTTTACATTTTTACCGAAACAAAATTAATTTTTTTTACCGAAATAAAATTAAATTTTTACCGAAACAAAATTACATTTTTACTGAAACGAAATTAAATTTTTACCGAAACACTTTTACATTTTTACAGAAACACTTTTAAATTTTTACCAAAACAAAATTACATTTTTACCATAACCCAATTACATTTTTACCGAAACACTTTTACATTTTTACCGAAACAAAATTAATTTTTTTTACCGAAATAAAATTAAATTTTTACCGAAACAAAATTACATTTTTACTGAAACGAAATTACATTTTTACCGAAACACTTTTACATTTTTACAGAAACACTTTTAAATTTTTACCAAAACAAAATTACATTTTTACCATAACCCAATTACATTTTTACCGAAACACTTTTACATTTTTACTGAAACAAAATTGCATTAACCTGAAACAGTTTTATATTTTTACTGAAACACATTTACAAGTCTACCGAAGTGATAATGCGGGGAACGGAATCAGTTGCCAAAGTTTTGTTTTTTTTCTTTTCAGTTACCAAAGTTTTTTTTTTTTCTTATCAGTTACCAAAGTTTTTTTTTTTTTCTTATCAGTTGCCAAAGTTAACGCAATCTTATCAGCTCAACCTGTGGAGATGTTTTGCCCATTTTGTGGTAGTTCGCTCATTAAAAAAAATACTTTTTGGGAGTTTTGTGGACGGTCCCTTCATGTCCTAAAAGACATTGACGAGGAGATGGCGGCACCGAGTAATCAGGGGGCATGTGCTAAACTACATGAGTGACGCATTTTCGATAACAATGTGTTTGCATGTGGCTAAAGTTATGTACAGTATGCAGGACCACTATACATAATGGTTAAACAATGTCCAGTGTCTCTGAGGTCAGCAAATAAGTCCATCCAGAACTGCGACCTACAGGACAGTATAGGTATCACTAAGAGGGTTTATTTATCCAACAAATGCAATACCTACCGACAAATAAAAATACACCAGAGTACACTACTGAGATAGCCCATTTAATTAGATTTTCTGAAGATGGACCACCAGGACTCGATGCGTTGATTTGCAGTTGATGTCCCATACATGTGGCTGGAGGCTCCAGAGAAGTAGTCACTCTGAATAGCAGCAAGGACACCGTTCTGTGTACCGCAATCAGTCCGCAGTCTCATTGGAACAACACCAAGCTTTCTCACACATTCCAGATAATTGTGAGCGATGACCTTTGGATTGTTATTACTGGATCCACATTGGAGCCATAAAACCTTCCTGGAAAAGCCATCAATACAACCTGAAATGGCAAGGCCAAACTGCTTCAGCTTATCATAGCCGTCCGCATGCAACATTCATTTCGGTCCCAGAGAGTGATATGTCCGTCTAACAAATCTTCTCCTAGACCTCCTCTCACAACCTCGAGGGTTAAGATCACGCAGAAGATTCGTTAAATTGTCTCTCCTCACTCGAAGTTTGTACTTCTGCCTAAGCACCTTGGTCATTGCCCTGTAACCAAACAGCTGTCCTGGTCCACGAAGTTCTAGTCTGATGGCGTATATGATGTCTACTTCAGATGAATAGTTTTTTCTGCAGTAGAATCTGGCATTATTCAATTTAGTTTTTACGGTCCGCAAAGACAGGCGGACACTGTGAAGCCGTTCCATCATGTCATCAATCACATTGCATGTGTGGCCTTCGTTGAAATACTTAACGAGCCAGTCCATAAATCGACATCTTCTCCCTCTACATCAGCAAGAAAGTCCAAATTATGTCCACAATCGCCATAAAATGTCCTTAAAACTTGAAAACAGATTCCGCAAAACGGGCAAAACATCTCCACAAGTTGAGCTGATAACAAAATTGCGTTAACTTTGGCAACTGATTCTGTTCCCTGCATTATCACTGCCGGGTCATGTCTTTGTAAAAGTGTTTTGGTAAAAATGTAAGTTTGTTTCGGTAAAAATGTAAAAGTGTTTCAGATTAATGTAATCTTTTTTCGGTAAAAATGTTACTTTGTTTCGGTAAAAATGTAATTTTGTTTCGGTAAAAATGTAAAAGTGTTTCGGTAAAAATGTAATTTTGTTTAGGTAAAAATGTAATTTTGTTTCGGTAAAAACGTAATTTTGTTTCGGTAAAAATGTAATTTTGTTTCAGTAAAAATGTAATTTTGTTTCTCTAAAAATGTAAAAGTGTTTCGGTAAAAATGTAAAATTGTTTCGGTAAAAATGCAATTTAATTTCGGTAAAAATGTAATTTTGTTTCGGTAAAAATGTAAAAGTGTTTCAGTAAAAATGCAATTTAATTTCGGTAAAAATGTAATTTTGTTTCTCTAAAAATGTAAAAGTGTTTCAGTAAAAATGTAATTTTGTTTCGGTAAAAATGTAATTTAATTTCGGTAAAAATGTAATTTTGTTTCGGTAAAAATGTAAAAGTGTTTCGGTAAAAATGCAATTTAATTTCGGTAAAAATGTAATTTTGTTTCGGTAAAAATGTAATTTTGTATCGGTAAAAATGTTAAAGTTTTTCGGTAAAAATGTAATTTTATTTTGGTAAAAATGTAATTTTGTTTCGGTAAAAATGTAATTTTTGTTCAGTAAACATGTAAAAGTGTTTCAGGATAATGTAATTTTGATTTGCACTTCCCGGCCACCGTAGCTCCTCCAACTTTCCAATCGCTTCCAGAACTGTCTCCAATTTCGACCATTGCTGGAATTTTTGTTGCTCCATTTTTAGGTAGATCCAGTGATTGCCCATTCCAATCAGCAGAAACCCGTTCACCATAAATCCAAACACCCAGATATCTTCCACATCTTCCTGAGAAAATATCGACAAAGACACGGGCTGAAACGCTTTCCAGGCATCGAGCACATAGCCTGTAGGATATGTCTCAGGAGAACAACCCGGATGCCCTTTTCTGGTGCTTCGTAAAGTCGAGTAGATTTGATCGATTGCATTCAGAGACCGGCTGTGCATTTCCATCTTTCAGCTTGTTCGGTTTGGTTTAGAGAAGAATGCAAAAGTAGATGCTCCAGACAGAGACACAATAGACAGAGAGCTGCAGGTTTAGACACAGGAGGAGGGAGAGAAAAAGAAAGCGTCCGTCCTCGCTGAGAGCCAGAAGAAGAAAAAGAAACGACCAACTCGAACATTTCTGCACCATTAGTCCTAAAACCTTGCTCCACTTTACCAAATAAGGGGGTGAGGTCCACTTCTGTTCTGCTGAGTGTCCAATAAAATGAAAATGATGAGTAGGTTAGTTTGAGGAACAAGCTGAGTCGTGTTTTTTTAAACTGGAGCATCAACCATCCTTTCAGAGAGACCTGAGCATCATTCGACCAGGGGACCCCCATCCGGCGGGCCGCTAGACCCTAAAGTCCTCAGGGAACGTCCTCCGAGCCGTCCACCCATGTGGATCGTGTCAGCCTGGTGTCTTGTCTCATTGTTCCGCCCATCATGGTCCTCATCTTAAACCGTAAATGAAATTGACTGGAATTTTCACTTTTCAAAGTGAAAACGTGTATTATGGTTTCCTAATGATTTTATACCGGCTGGGAAGCTGATTTTTGAAAAATGTAGAATGAAGCTACAGACACGACCCCGGCAGCTTGTGTGGGTAAGCGGATGCAAATACTACCCCGGTGTGGTGGGCTATTAATACACTCTGGGTATTTATGTATTCATTAAAGCCCAGCATAAAAACCTATGTTAACAAGTTGGCTTTATTAATAAGTATTGTGTGTGTGCGTGTGTTTCAGATGACTGCTCTGTGAAGTCGTCACAGCCGACCGTCTGTTTGTTCGTTTAACTGAGCATTTCAGCGATCAGACGTTCTTCTGGGTTTCATCGAAGCTCAGTGGCTGCAGAACTTCAGGATGTGGGAACAAATTCATCTACATGTGCAGCAAACTATGTCCAGCGCTGGAGCGACGCAGCTTTTCGCCTCTGTGTCCCCTTAAAGAAAGGAGCTGTCATATACATGCTACGAATTCTATGAATTACAAACCACAACTGTATGTTTTGTAATAAAACTATGTGCTTTGAATTTTTTTTTTTTAAATCAGCACCACTACAATGTGTTTTACAGATATCCCATCTTTGAGTAGGCTTTCAAATGTATGCAGTTTACTTATTTAGCAGCGCAAGACTATTTTACTTTTAACAGCCAGAAGAAAATGTTACTATCAGATTTTTAAAATGTTGCTGATTCCTGATGCCAGACTTAATAAGGTAAAAATGATTCCACCAACCAGCGTGTAATGAAACTGCAAATGATAATAAAAGCGTATAGCTTGGACATTTTTATTGGACAGCTATAGAAAAAGTTCAGAAACAAAAGTCCAGCTGTCTGTGGGTCATGGTTTAGTCTGCAGCACCCCAGGAAGGTTTGATTGAAGGCAGATTGAAGGCATCGTTTCATCTCCACCCTCCATAAGCCGCTTTCCTGCTTCTGCTCCATCAGAAGAAGGTGTTGGTCCCGATGTCTCACTGTGCTGCAGAAAACTTAAGTAGGTCATTCATATTTACAAAAACAAACAGTAGCATCAGAACTAATTTGGATAACTGATAATAAAAAAAACTGTCTTACTGAAGATAATGTGCAACTGAAAAGGTTAATATTGTGAATAAAATATACAAGCGGCATGAAATTAGCTTCTTACCGAGAGTAGGAGACAGCGAGTTCAGGGCTTCGGCGTTCTCCGTTTCTCTGCTTCGGCCTGTAGCTGAGAGCCATCGGCTCTGAACCACGATCAGCTCCTCCTTATTAACCTCTCACAGCGAGCAGCTCCATCCAGCTCACACTGAATCTTCTCTTCAGCCAACAAACTCAGAAATGCTATAACTCCGTTTGGATCACAGCGCTGGTTTTTAACGTTGTCTTTGTTCTTCAGCAAACACTAAACACATCCACTCGCTGTAGCGAGGTTTCAAAATGGCGGTCGGTTTGTCGTTAAAAGACGCTGTCAAGATATTCTCCAGTGACTCCGCCCCCCAGCCAATCAGTGACCGACAGCCGTCTGACGTCGCTTTTCAGCACCAGTTCAGCACGGATGGAACCACAGCTGAGGCGGTACGAAAAATAGTATCGGCCAGACTTCTGGTAGTGGAGAGTAAAAGGTTCTGAGGATGAGTCGATCCGAGTCGAACCGTACCGTTGGAGAGACGCCTTTTGATTCAGAAAACAAAAACAAAAAAACACTTTATCTCCGAGTGGTCTTGAACGCAGCAAGCCGGCGGCTGTATCTCCCGAAATAAGAAGAATGAAGCAGCTGTCACACCTGCATGAAGCAGATGTTACAGCTGCTTCATGCTGATTCTGCGTGATAAAAAAAAAAGACAACTTGATTGTGTCTGACAGGACTGTGACTGCTAAATATTGCTTACTTACACCTTGAAAAGCGGAGATATCAAGAAAAAACAAGCAAAAAAAGTTTTATCTCTGGCGGTATAAATTATCTAAAAAATATTGTGTTTAAAAATTAAAATGAAATCCACTTTTTTCATTGTTTGCATACCTGTTGAAGAATTAGCATCGTTTGGCAGTTTTTTCGCCCCAACATGGAGGTACAATAAAACAATAGCTAAATATCCCCAAATTATTCAGCCAATCAAAAAACAATCCCCAAATATTCAGTAAACCCATAAATAAGCTGCGTATCAGTGACAAATTGTCCCTCCTTGTCAGTTTCCTTTCCTACTGTATGCCGCATATAAAACCACATTCAGCTCACTGAGCTGCTGAACAATATTCCAATTAGTCTAAAAACAGAAATAAAATACAGAAGATACTCGACTTATCGGCAGAACATAAACAGAACATCTTCACAAACAATTATGAAGCTAATTTAAATACCTAAAAGAAATAAACAGTCCTTGAAAGTAAAAGTGAAAGGTTAAATCCGCCTCCTCTGCCCTCCGTCTGAACGTTACACCGACTTTGACCGCCTGATGATTGGCCGTTCTCTGCACTGACTCCCGACCTTCGTGGTGTGTTAGATTTATCGGTCAGCTCGAGCCGAAGAGGCGGGAACTTATGAGCGGCCAGAGAAACAGGAGCTAACGCTGTGAGTAGTTTGTGGAAAACTGCAGAAGAAGCGTGTGGGTCGAACCCCGTCATTGGGAAAAGTGTGGGTGGCACACGCGACATCATAAATAGTTATTGTGGGAATTAGCATGTAGCCCCTGCTAATTTTAGCTTGATATATTTGCTCAGATTAATGGACAAATTTAATAACTCCCAAAAACATGTAAGTGAAGAGGCGACATGTAGATTATTTATTATTTTTACTTAATTTGAAGCCTAATTTATTGTTTTTCTCCTGCTGCTGTGTTAGCTTAATGCTAGCAAGGGCACATACATGGCTGCCATTGTTTTAGCCTTAAAATCACCACTCTGCTCTCCTCTTATTTTTGACTTTCTCTCAGATGAAAATGACTTCTACAAAGTTAACATCTACAAAGTTAACAGAAACCCATAAATGTAAACCTTTTTCTCATATTAAAAAAATACCTCAATACCTCTTCAAACGTTATTTGTTCATGTCATTAATGCGTTTGTACACTTTTCCCAACTTTGATCTGAAACAGAAACATAACCATGATATTTTTTTATATTGCATGACAACATTTGTCATTATATTAATAAGAAATTCAGAAGAATACAGAACAAAACAGTCAGAGAGCGTTTTTGTGTTACTGCTACCAAAACTTCCTGTTCTGTTGTCCTTGTTGAGATTTTACCTGTGATATGGATCATGTGTACATGTCTTTACGCCGCTCTGACATGCAACGTGTGTACAGGCTCATTAAGATAGACTGCAGAGCTCAGTGAAGGAGAACATGTTCATTTAATAAAGGAATATATACTCAGCAAGCACATTTTTAGGGGTATTAATTGGTGAGAGGTTGTCACTGTCTGAACATTTTAAACTAGTCAATAACACAGTTGCAGTGGCTATTTGTCCATAAAACCTAAACGAATAATCGAACCTTTCAAATGGCCACTGTGGCTACGTCAGGGGTTTAGGCTTTACGCAGTCGTGGAGACTTCAAATCAAGCAACGTCCAAGCCAAAGGAACGCGTTTGACGGTGGTTTATTTACTCAGAAAGCAAGAGCGCAGACCTTTTGTATCCTCTCTATCACTGGTTAAACACCATGTCCCCTCGCAGCTCCACCCTCCTTGACCTATTTATGGAAATACTAATTACCATGTGACCAACAAACATTAATTAACCTAAACCAGCAGAAATGATAAACAAATAATAAGCAGGAATATAAAATAAAGCAAATTAACTTTAGCAAGAAAGGAAATAAAAGTATTGAAATCGATTGGTATCATCAGGAAAATTTGTGTTTTCATACCTCAGAAAGCTTTAAATATACTGTATTATAGTTTAATTTATCCACATCTCAGTTATGGGAATATTATTGGGGCCAGCACTTATCCTTCTAATTTACATAAAATGATTTATTGCTCAAAAGAAATTTGTTAGATTAGCCACCTTCTCTAATTATTTGTCTTCATCTGCCCCTCTGTTTAAGAATCTTCACATAATGTCAGTCTACTTCAATCATGCATATTTATTTATAAACATATTCATCTTTTCCCATTTTCTGCCCAAATCCTTTCATGAATTCGTTACAGTTAATTCTCAGGTCCGTTCTTATAAAACATGACACACTGATAAACTTCATCCCCCTTTTTGCCGCGCTACACATACTCCGTTTAGTTCAATTAGAGTTAAATTATCTTCATCTCTCAATGCTTTTGAGTTAAAACTGAAAGCTTACCTGTTAAATCAAGACTCCTAATAGTTTCTTTCCCAGTATAGTTGTCATCGGATCATTACGCCCACACACTAACTCAAACAAACACAATTATTTGACATTTATAGACACCCATGTTCTTATTTCACACTTCTTTTAGTGTGTGCTATAAAGTTGCACTTTTTCTTTCTCTTTCTCTTCTTGTTGTTGTCGATTTATCTTTTGAATGATTGTAAATTTCTTGGGAAGGAGTTTTTTTATAAGCCCACAAAGGGTTTTTTAACCTCTCCCGCACTTCTTCTTCTTCTTTCATTTGCTTTGAAATTGTCCTTTATTATGGCGCAAATAAATCAAATCAAATCAAATCAAAATCAAGTCGACAGCTGGCAGTGTTTCCTCAGAGGTGATGATTAAATGGATGTGACGCCATCAAAGTTTGCAGATGTAATTAAAAAAACCTGGTTTCAACCAGATGGGTGAGTTCTAAATAAAAGGATCATCTGCAGAGGAATCCTAACTGTCGCCTCTGGGCGTACAGGATACAAAAGAGCCGGCAGAGCCCGAGGCTGTAGGTGAACAACGAGAGCCTTTATTTCAGTCAGGACAGAAAAAACGGACATATAGAAACCTATAGAAACAGGGTGGATGCAAACTATGATGTTAAAAGATCCGAATCATGTTTAAACGTTTTTATCATAATGCAAACGTAGATCCTGACAAAGTAACAATAAGTAAGTCAAGTTTGAATGAGAAAAAAAAAATTCATTTATTTATTTAAAGGTTAAAAGAAGAAAAAGTTTCCGCTCTAATATTTACTGATCAAATATAAGATGAGATAAAAAAAGAAATGTATTCTGTTGCTCTCCAGTAAGAGTATCTCTGTTATGGTTACAAAAAGTATTTAGTAAACCAGTGACGTCAACATATAGAAAATAATGTTACATTTTTGGTATTTTAAAGACTAACTGCAGCTTTCATGTATGTTTTTTTTGGTTATAATATCTTTGTTCTCCATTCTGTGGAGTTAAAGACGTTAAGAGTCCCGACATTTTATTTAAGCTGGAGCATTCCGACTTCTAGTTATTAAAACTGTGTTTGTTTTCCATTTATCGCCTGTTTTTATTAAAACGTTTCCCCGTGTGTTTGCAGTCTGCCCACATGACTCCTGGATATTTGGATTGAGGAAACGTTTAAATATTTAAGAGGTTTTAGTTGATTTTATTCATCATTTAAATCTCTAGATGCTTTTCTGATCGCCTTTCAACATTTTTCCCTTTAGTGTTTAGAGATTTAAGGTAGAAAATAATCCGAGCGTCTTAGAAACACCAGAGCAACATGTGCAGACCTGAAAACACAGAAGCAAGAAATCTGTCATGGATCTGATTTACAACCTGGACCCAGCGGAGCAGAAACACATACGTGTACCGAAAGGACAAACCTGGTTACCTGTCCAGGGGGTTAAAAAGCACTCAGCTATGAAGTCCAGACAAAATGCCTTAACGTGTTTTAGGTGATGCTTCTGCATCAGAGACGAAGAGAAAAGCAGCCAAAGTGTGAAAAGTTCAACTGTGACGAATCTTCAGAAAAAAACCTGCAGAACTAATGATGAAAAACCGTGTTAACATGGAGCAGCTAGTTACAAACACAGGGAGAAAGAACACTTCTTATTCATCTGGATGCATATTTCTATCAGTTTAACAATCCGAGTTTATGACAGAAGAGAATGATTGGAAAAATGACTTAAATAAACTTTAAAAGTGGTGTGTGCTCATGTTAAGATCTCCTCTCTCACTAATCCTCCTGTCAACGCCCCAAAACCCAGAGGATTCAACTTCCTGCTCTGCAGGTTTTTAACTGTTGCTAGAAACCTGCAGCCTCTACTTTCTTTACTTGTGATATATATATATATATATTTTTTTAAATCAGCACCACTACAGTGTGTTTTACAGATATCCCATCTTTGAGTAGGCTTTCAAATGTACGCAATTTACTTTTTTTAGCAGCGCAAGACTCTTTTACTTTTAACAGCCAGAGAAAATGTTGTTATCAGATTTTTAAAACGTTGCTGAACCCTGATGCCAGACTTAATAAGGTAAAAATGATTTCACCAACCAGCGTGTAATGAAACTGCAAATGAAAATACAAACTTATAGCTTGGACATTTTTATTGGACAGGTATAGAAAAAGTTCAGAAACAAAAGTCCAGCTGCACACGTCTGTATAGAACAGATATGTTAACATCTCCTCTCTCACTAATCCTCACTAATCCTCCTGTCAACGCCCCAAAACCCAGAGGATTCAACTTCCTGCTCTGCAGGTTTTTAACCGTTGCTAGAAACCTGCAGCCTCTACTTTCTCACAGCCTCCACCGTCTGATCAGAACCATGGATCAAGCCGTAGCTTCTTCTTACCGATCCTGGTGAGTTTTATCTGAGGTTTCCAGCAGACCCCCAGCAGTCTGAGGTCTTCCTCGTAGCGGACGATGGTTTTTTACACCTCGGTGAAGATTTCTTCTGCAGCAGCAGTTAGTCGCTCTCTGATAAACTCTCTCAGAGGAAGAAATGCAGACATTGTTGCTTAAGACAAGAAAGCCGCCTGAACCTGAAAAGTTTGACCAAAGTAGGACTGACACATAGATAAATGAGTAAAACAGGAGATCCAATCAGAGAACAGATTTGTTTAGTGTCGACCAATGAGTTGGGATTTCTTCTGTGAATATGTTCAGGAAGCTTCAGCTCAGCACTGATGATGACTGATACCGTTGGAGTAAAACTCCTCCCACTGCGCCGCATTGTGACCTGTAGCAGGTGACTGGCTGTTCAGAAGCAGCTCACTGCGGCGCTGGAAGCCTCCAGTTACATCCCTTAGTTTAATATTTATTTATTTATTTAATTTTCAATTGTATTTATTTATTCATGATAAATTTATTTGTGTATTTTTGTTCAATTTTATTTTTTATTTAAAAATTTCTTCATTTATTTGTTTATTTTACTTTTTTTTTATATATTTTATTTATTCATTTTCAATTGTATTTTATTTATTTATTTTCCATTGTACTTATTTTTAATTTTATTTTCAACTGTATTTTTTTTTTTTTTTTCAATAAGCCATTTCGGTATTGCGATGCGCGCAATGCATTCTGGGGTTTTGGACCCCAAACTGCCTGGAGCGATGATTTTAAACATTGAAAAGTCGACGAATTAAAAAAGTTTATTTGCCGTAGAGGGCTGCCTGTGTCCGTGAAGCATAAGAAAGAACTATGAGCACCAGCGTGTGCAGCTACAGCGTAGAAACTACTGATTGTTTTTAAAGAAAGAAGAAGAAATTATACCGGTTTGTTAACATTCCATGCAGTAACAATCTGGAAGAAGGGAATGCTGTTATGCAGAAGTTTTCTCAGCTACTTTCCATCCCAGAGCTCATGGAGTCAATGTATCATCCTATCGCAGGTATTTGTTAAATATCTGTGCTATCGCTAGCAGTTAGCATGTAGCTTATTAGCTTCCGTCGTACTTTTAAACTCTTACAATTTGTATTTTTTATGGGATTTTTACCCGGATAAGGATAAGGCTGAGATGCTCTAAATATTAATCCTTCACATCGACTTCCAGCAGCAGGCTATGCTAAGCCTGCATGCTAATGACTATGCTAGCAAAACTAAAACTGTTAGATCTAGACGATCAACAGAAATATCGAACAATTAACATGATTAATTTCTTACCTTGTTTATCCACCTCGCACGTTCATTCGGATCCTTCTTTTCTGTATGTACTGTATATAAAATAAATGGTTCATTACATGGGTCGATATTATTCATACCCTGGTTTGTTTTGCATTCTCCACCGTTTAATTTGGTAACTGCTTTTTCTACAGCCAACCACTAAACAATGAGTACCGGGCTTATTATGAAAAAACAGCCTTTAAGAGGCTTTAATAGACTCCGTATTAACGAAAACACACGCATGGATACGCTGCTTACAGTCGAGCCGGGGGTTTGTTTGGGGTCCAAAAGCCGTGACCCAATACCGATGCGGCTTATTGCAGTATAACTCAAACTTTATTTTTTTACAGTGGGTACCACCTGAGAAAATGTCGAGCTCTCCAAGTACCAGGATCATGACCAACCTAAACACGCAGTAGAGAAGGCTAACCCTTTTTACCTTTAGGCAGTTACCAAAGGAGACTTATTTACTAATAAAGATGATTCATTGGTAACTATTGTCAGCCACAGCCAGGTTCTGTGTGAATTATACATTTTTTAATTACTTTATCTTCCAAAAATATTTCAGAACTTTCCTCCAAGCACCACTAGGGAGCGCTTGAGTACCACTGATGGTACATGTACCACAGTTTGAGAAACAGGGGCTTATTTTTTGTATTTATTTTCAACTAAATGTATTTATATTTACATTTATTTATGTCTTTATTTATTTACTGTGATATTTACCCATTTATTTATTTATTTACTGTCAATTTTTGCAGGCACGGTGCTCCACTGTGCGGAAGTGGTTAAATGGGTGTGAGCTTCTATTGGACCCAACACTGGGCTCTCAATAGAACCAATAAAACAGAGGGGAAAAGGGAGGGCTTGCAGCACCCCCTGGTGGTCACAAACACCGGGCTCTCAATAGAACCAATAAAACAGAGGGGAAAAGGGAGGGCTTGCAGCACCCCCTGGTGGTCACAAACACCGGGCTCTCAATAGAACCAATAAAACAGAGGGGAAAAGGGAGGCTTGGTGACCCCCTGGTGGTCACAAACACCGGGTCTCAATGAACCAATAAAACAGAGGGGAAAAGGGAGGGCTTGCAGCACCCCCTGGTGGTCACAAACACCGGGCTCTCAATAGAACCAATAAAACAGAGGGGAAAAGGGAGGGCTTGCAGCACCCCCTGGTGGTCACAAACACCGGGCTCTCAATAGAACCAATAAAACAGAGGGGAAAAGGGAGGGCTTGCAGCACCCCCTGGTGGTCACAAACACCGGGCTCTCAATAGAACCAATAAAACAGAGGGGAAAAGGGAGGGCTTGTAGCACCCCCTGGTGGTCACAAACAAACCGAACATCCCAGTTTTTTTCTGAGCTGTTAGTTTGTACAAAGTCACATAAAAACGTACAAACACGACGCCAAGATGTCTGCTTCGTTTTCCTTTGAGCCACAAATGATCTATATTTTCCTGGCACAACAATATAAATATTATTTATCTGTTAATTATGTTTTATTTTGTATGTGCTTCCGGAGAAGAAACATCTGCAGGTTTTATGAACCAGATTAAAGTCTAATGATTGGATGTTGGATGATGAACTGGAGCTTCATTCCAGTTATTTTTAGACCTAAAGAGGAACGATGCAGAATCAGCACAAAGTTTCAGTTAATCCAGCTACAATCTACTGATCAGCCCAGAAATCTAGGTGTAATAATGGACTCAGACCTGAACATCCAGGGTCACATAGAGGCAATAACAAGGTCACGTAAAGCAACTTGATTCTCACTGCTGTAGAAAGTTACCTGTAATGAGCACCGCAGCCTGCAGGGGGCAGCATGTACTAGCATTGGATACAGATGTGGTTTGTTGTACGTGGGGCGCAGCAGTAAAGTGATGGGTAAAGATCAGAGGGTTCAAAGGTCATCAACCTCCATCCTGGTCTACCTGTGGAAACACCTGAGGATGTCCAGAACCAGCTTCAACCTCCATCACCTGCATCTGTTTCTCTCTGCAGGATGTAAAATTCAAATAAATAAAGTGGTAGATCCAGTTTATAATAAGATTTTATATAATAATAATAATAATAATATAAAAATATAATAATAATAAATTGTGGAGATTAATAAAAACACGTTAGTTATTTATTTATTTAATTTTAATTTAATTTATTTTATATATTAATTTATTTTCAGTCATATCAACCAATTTATTTATTTAATTTAAAATTTACTTCCTTATTTTTTATTTATTTTCATTAGTATTTATTTATTCAGTTAGTTATTTTCTATTTTATTTATTTATTTACTTTTATATTTATTTAGTTTTCTATTTTATTTATGTAAAATGTTATGCATTTACTTATTTATTTAGTTATTTATTTTATATTTTATTTATTTATTTAGTTATTTATTTTATATTTTATTTATTTATATAGTTAGTTATTTTCGTATTTATTTATCTTTTATTTACTTTTATATTTAGTTAGCTAGTTTTCTATTTTATTTATTTATTTATTTTCGTATTTATTTATTCACTTTTTTTATTTCTTTAGTTAGTTAGTTTTCTATTTTATTTATGTAAAATGTTATGCATTTACTTATTTATTTACTTATTTATTTTATATTTTATTTATTTATTTAGTTATTTATTTTATATTTTATTTATTTCTTTAGTTAGTTATTTTCGTATTTATTTATTTTTTATTTACTTTTATATTTAATTAGTTTTCTATTTTATTTATGTAAAATGTTATGCATTTACTTATTTATTTAGTTATTTATTTTATATTTTATTTATTTATTTAGTTATTTATTTTATATTTTATTTATTTATATAGTTAGTTATTTTCGTATTTATTTATCTTTTATTTACTTTTATATTTAGTTAGCTAGTTTTCTATTTTATTTATTTATTTATTTTCGTATTTATTTATTCACTTTTTTTATTTCTTTAGTTAGTTAGTTTTCTATTTTATTTATGTAAAATGTTATGCATTTACTTATTTATTTACTTATTTATTTTATATTTTATTTATTTATTTAGTTATTTATTTTATATTTTATTTATTTATATAGTTAGTTATTTTCGTATTTATTTATTTTTTATTTACTTTTATAGTTAGTTAGTTTTCTATTTTATTTATGTAAAATGCTATGCATTTACTTATTTATTTAGTTATTTATTTTCTATTTTATTTAGTTATTTAGTTAGTTATTTTCTATTTTATTTATTTAAATTGTATTTAACCATCAGGTCTTAAATGATTGAACTCCATCTCTCTAAGGTCCAGCGGACATTTCTTTATCTCCTGCTTCTTTCCAGCAGCACAAACTTCAAACCAGCTCAAAGTTATGATCGATATACGGATTCATATTCCTATAAATTATCTGATATCTTTCCCCTGATAGAACCATGGTCATCCAGCGTGTCTACTCCTTATATTTAGATTTAAAAACCGGATTTTATTCCGGCCGACTGCAGTAGCGTAACCATGGTAACGGATATGGTGGCCATCATGGCTGCAGGTTTGTCTCCTGAAGCCGTGAAACAGTTTCTCCCCCTCAGACGTTGATATGAGCTCTGACATGGTTTCCTTCAGCTGCGGCAGGTAAAAATAAAGCGGAACGACAGTTATTTGTTTTATTATCAGACAGGCAGATAATAAAACAGGTGGAGAAACGCTCAGCGCTGCCGCTTCCTGTCAGCTGCTGGAGCTTCACTTCTACTCCAAACTCCACCCAGAAACGGCTGAAACCACCGAGGGATTCATCGGCTTTTATTAGAACTTCTCCTTTAGCTTTTATTTATTTCTTCTGCATTATTGGGAAGTAAGATGAAGTTATTATTAGAGAGGATTTGGTAAATGAGCCCTGGGTCTTGTCTGCCAGTACATTTGTGAGAAGCTGTCTAAACTTATATTCTGACATATTCGGACAGATTAAAAAGTTATACATTTGTGGCACAGCAGAGATCAACATTTTAAATAGCGAATGTAAAAAGATTTTGATTATTTAATCTTAACATAACATACTGCATGTTTGGTTATATTTCATGTTATCAAAGCGCTGCTGCCCATATAAGGAGCTTCCTTCCTTCCTTATTGGTGGAGCAGAGCAGGAAACCTCTCCTCTGATTGGCTGATAAGGCAGCAGGGTGGTTTATTATCGGAGGCCAGCAGGTGGAAAGTTTTCAGGTATCGTTGGTTAAGCTGACAGCAGCTGATTGGTTAGATTAGATGAGTTTCCTGCCAGCTTTTCTCTCTCTGCTCTCCTTCACAGACAGCAGACGCCTCTTCCAGAAAGCTTGGCTAACTCTGGTGAACTCTGAAGTCTCGGTTAATCAACCTAAAACCTGCCCAGCCTCAGTGTGTCGCTTCCAGAAAACCAGATAAGAATCTGGTTAACCTGGCGAACCCTGAAACATCAAGACCCTCTCAATGGATCACAGAATTCACGAGTCACAAAGGAAACTGAAGAGAAAAAAGGACAGAAAAGCTCAAAGAAGTGGAGTTGGAAGTATTAATGCTGACAAACAAGGAACTCAAGCCAGTGATAAAAAAAAAAAAAAGCAATAAAGTTAAAGAAAGATCATTGGCTTGTAAAAACAACACAGTGTGTGAGTTTAAAGTCCAACTCATCCCCAGTCAACTTTTCTTTTGCTAATAAGCTTTATAAACGTGTGTCTGATGGGGTGGTAGCTGCATATAACGTGTCCTGTTGTCTTATTTGAAGTACTCTTGGAATAGTTTATGATGGGCTTTGTCCTACAGTCGACGAAATCAAAGTTATGTGGACCAAATATCGTATGATCTGGGCTTCATCGTCCAAATGATCCTCATTTAAAAGTTCACGCCACGCTCAGAACCCTGTCTGAAACAGGCCTACCTGGAACGTCACCTGTTCAGGAGCAGGTGACGTTCGGAGATTAAGTTGCTATGGTTACTAACACACTTCGAAAGACACGCCCGTTTGTTGGAACGGAAAGTTGGGGTGACCCACAAACTTATCCGGTTATGTCACGTAACCTGGTTTCTGGAACGGACCCCAGATCATCTCTGCAGTCAGAAACACAAAGTCACCGTTAGAAACAGGACTCAGGAAACAGGCCTGGTTTTTCACAATAAAAGCCCTTCTTTAGTCTAGAACCAGCGAAGCCTTCCGCGTCTTTTATAACCCAGAAAGTTTGAACCTGAACTGGGAAACATCCGAAGCTAAAATATGGAAACGTGTTTTACAACCTTTTCTGTTTGGATCAGCTGGAGAACCGACTCCAGGTTCTTAGAAGTCTGGAAACGTCTCGGTCATAACGTTTGTTTAGAAACGTGTCGACTCAGGCCGGTCACTGATCTGCGGCCGTAGAGTCGTGGTTTTCCTACATAGAGAATGACGGATTGAGTCCAGCAGACGGATGAAGGAACACAGACAGGTGGCAAACACCTGTAGAGGTGCAGAAACCACTGCTTCTCAGACCGGACTGGTTCTGGTACTGCCTGTTCATCAAATACTTTAGGGATGCTTGTCTGCCTGCTTCAAGAGAGAAAATCATTTCATTTTTATGTACATTTTGTTTTAGTTTATTTAATTTAATTCTTTTTCACATTGATTTTTTTTGTTTGCTTTTATTATTTATGTTTTTGTCTATTTCTATTTTCACATTTATTCTTTTATGTTTTATTACATTCAACTTTTTGTTATTTAATTCTTATAAGTCAAAGTGGTATTTTGTTGTATATTTCATTAACCTTATATTCAGCTAATTTAAAAAATGGTTTATATTAATTATAGGCTATTTCTGATATTTCAGCTTCATTCACGAGATAAAAACAAAAATAAAAACTGTACATTTTAACTAAAACATGACCTTTAAATGTTTCTGTTTGTATTTTTCATCCCAGTTTCTTTTTTGCATCGTGAATCAGATTTTTATGACAGAAATGTTCCACCATGTCGGTAGTGTAACAGTAGCAAAGCGCCTCTAAAAAATCCTAAAGCAGAGAAAGGTTTATGGAGGACCATCTCTGCCAAACCTGACAGTAAAAAAAATAAATGTGTAAATAAATAAATGTGTAAAAAAAATAAATGTGTAAATAAATAAATAAATAGGCAAATACAATTCAACATAAAAAATAAATAAATCTGGAAATACATATGAAAAAAATTCCCATTTATTTATTTATTTATATATTTTTTATTTATTCCCACATATATTTTTTCATATTTATTCATTTATATATTTCCACCTTTATTTATATCCACATTCATTAATTTATTCCCACATTTATTTATTTTTTATATTGATTTATTTATTTACCAATATATTTCCTCACCTATTTATTTACTTAGATCCACATTTATTTATTTATTGTCAATTTTGGCAGAGATGGTCTTCCATAGCCATTGGACGATGTTTGGAAAGCAGCCAATCCAGTAGAGCTCTAGTTTGCTCCTGTGGCAACAACGAGACAGTTTGTGTTTATTCACTTTTATTAAGTTATATTTGGTTTTTGAAGTATTAATATGAGCAGAAACAACATAAATATTAGATGCAGATATTTTCCCAGCTTTTCACATATGGGTGCGTCCTACTAACAGTGGGAAATGTCTGTGTTAAAAATGAAATCTGAATGTTTTCTGCCTCGTTTCTCCTGCTGGTTCCAGCTGCTGAAGCAGATTTGGTTCCGTACCAGATGAAGACATTCGGTTTCTCTCGTTTTTTATGCTCCTGGGAAACATGTCTGGGTGGAAACCTCTTGGTTTCTGTCACAGTCGGCTTTCTGGGCCTGCAGGACCGGATGTTTGCAGCGTGAACACCCACCAGACGGAGCCTGACTTCAGCCCAACCTGAAGCTCTGGTTCCTCTCAGCTCTGCTGCTTCCTGCTGGTTAGAGGAACCTGGTGGTGAAACCAGCAGCAGCGTCTGTCAGCGGTGTTTCTGCAGAGGGAGAGCGCTGGAGCGAAGGGGGAGACACCCATGACTCACTTTCCTGATTTAACAGCACGTTTCTATCTTTAAAGGGAAATTCCCCCTAAAAGGTGTAAAATTAAAACCCTCCAGCTGTTAAATGTCCTCCAGTGAGTGATTCATCTGATCGCTGCTCTTTGTTTTGGAACATTTTTGTCTCTTTTTGTTCAGTTTTAAAGACCCCCCCCCCCCCTTTAAATCACATTTTATGCAGATCCAAAGAATATATCAACATGAAGTCTCCTTGTGTGGATTCTCTCTGGCTTCTTCAAATATTACAATAACATGTTAGGTTCATTAGTCTCTCTGATGAGGTTTGGGTTCAAGGAGAGCTGCTATAGACAATTGATGGATGTTTGTTTGAGATATTTTTTCCTCTGTCTTCATGTATTACAATTAAAGAGGCAATAAAATGTCATTAAGGCTGAAATAAACAGTTAGGAACCCGAAATAGTTTCATAAGTTTCATTAATCTAGAAACTGATGCAGGACAGTCTGTCGTCTTTAGAACATATGGGAGCCGTTTCTAAAGTTCCAGTCAAGAATTAACATAAATGTTTTGTTTTATTTAACCTTTTATAAGAGAAAAAAAAAATTGGGGCTTATTTTTCAAATTCAGTTTTGCTTCCATGTTTTTTATTCACTTAGCTAGCAAGCTAAGCTTTAAGTTTACCTCAGAAGTCAGAGCTCTGAGCTGTGTTGGACGTGAAATCCCAAGTCAACTGCTTTCCAGTGACTGATTCCAATATGGCGGCGCCCAAGTAGCCGTAGTTGGTTGTATCTCTTACTAACGCCGGAATAAGCCGTAGTTTCCATTTGTAAAAAAACTTTTGAATTTTGTTAAGTTTGGAGTTGCAGGCCCGACATGTAGGAGTGGTTTCAGGCGCTCTCTTACTGGTCCGTCTTAGAAAACCCACGTTTCCACCACAGCCTGCTGTTGCTGACGCAACGAGCGGCCATATTGAAAGTAAAAGTCAGATCAAGACAAAAAATCTCAGACTTTTTCAGTGCGAAGTTCGACTTCAAGACAGCCGATTCGTATGTTGTCAATCCATTAAATGGCCGTTATTAGCGGTTATCACTCCCATTAAATGCCGTCAGACTGTGCCCTCTCTACCTACTAGTAGGTTATCTAACATTCTTATCGCAGATAAAAGCCAACTGTCGGCACCTGTCAAAAATTCTTCGTCAGATAACTGGAGTTACCTAACCGATCTTAACCAACCCACAAGTTTTATGTCCAAACCTTAAGGTCATGAAAGACAAATATACTTTCTTTTAAATGCCTAAACCTAATTTGAAGAGGTTTTAAACACCAATCGGAAAGGTACGTTTCAGTAGGTAGAGAGGGCACAGTCTGACGGCATTTAATGGGAGTGATAACCGCTAATAACGGCCATTTAATCGGCTGATCACATCCGAAACGGGTGCTTCGAGAAGCGTTCCAGCTGATTTTTCCTGCATGGAAGTAGGAATTCCAACGGGAATCCACCACAAACATTGACCTTCAATCAGTCTTCGTCGGACACGTGACCCGTCTAGCAACCACCACCACCATGGCGCCATCTTGAGTGTCAGCGTCTGGCGTTGATAGGGGAACCCACAGTAGATCTACGGAAGAAGCTGAAGTTTGGAGAAGCACACTCGAGTCGCAAGCATGGATAAAAAGAAGGAGAAATGAATCCCTCACAGGGATAAACTTGTGAAGGAGCCGAGGCTTACACATTTTCAGAAACGATCTAGAATCAACAACGTAGATCCATACGATGTTAAGGAAAACAAATGGAGCTCAGACATTTCCTTACTAAATAACTACTAACTTACTCACTAACAAACTGGATGTAACAAACTATTGTTTGTTTGGGATCAGGACATAGACACACGCCAGCAGTTCAGACATTACAAATCTCTGGAGACATGCGGACAGTTCACACATCTTGTTTGTATTTGTACAGCTACCTTCAAACTACATGTATTATTATTATTATTATTATTATTATTATTATTATTACATGGATAGAGGGTCTGCTCACATTTCAACTCCAGGACTGCAACAACACGGTTGTTTCTGCCAAGCTAAGCTTGCTTGAAGTTGTTTTGTAGTTGGACGTGGCGACGGTTGGCTTTTTTTTCTGGGATTTCCTTCACTTCTTTACCCATCAATATGAACGAGCCATATGCATCAAATCACTGGGTTCAAAAACAACCTAATCATCATCAGCAGTGCAGCGTTATTTTCAAAATGACTGAAACTTTGCCCTTATCCAGGATTCCCTTTCACTGTTGACCAAAACTAACCAAGTACAGGAAGCTGGATTCTGGCTAAGAAAACAGATTATTGTCCAGGTTTATAAACTACACACGAAGCAATTGAAGCTTCTGTTATTGTTTATACGCAACTATGCCACAAACCGTCCAGACCAATCAGGTCCTCCACTTCTAGTTTACTGATCAGAACCAGAACCAAACATGGAGAAGCAGCTTTTAGTTTCTATGCTCCTCATATCTGGAACAAACTACCAGAATGCAAAGCTGCAGAGACACTGAACTCTTTAATATCTAAAATCAGAACTTATCTATTTAGACTTCCTTATGAGTAACCGATAAGACTTGTGTGTTCATTCTTTTTAATTACTGTTTTCGCTTTTGTCAATCGCTAAATGTTTTCTGTTTTTAATTTTCATAATTTTACATAAATCTTCTCTTGGGCTCTAATCACTAAATGTCTTTTTTTCCTTTTATTACTGTTATCGCTTCATGTTTTAATCGATTCTTGTGTTTAATCAGTTTTCAAATGTTCATAATTTTCCATAAATTGTCTTTTATAAATGTTTGTTTATGCTTTCTTTGACTGATTCTATGTTTTAATTTTCACATTTTTTAAAGCACCTTGAATGGCCTTGTACTGAAAGCGTGCTGTATGAATAAATTTTGCCTTGCCTTGCATCATGCAATGCAAGGCAATTTCTCTTTCTCACTGTCACGGATACGACAAAATATAAGAAAATGCTCAAATAAGATAAAAGATGTAAAAGCTGCGGCCCACACCCACAGACATCACACAGGCTGTGCAAGTCACCCGTATGAAAACAAATTACAGTTTCTATTATGTTTCAGCAGCATTTACTCAGGATATTGCAGTGATACCCCCAAAAAATTAAGTTTGAAACTTAACATTTAGTTTGCTGGGTAAATTGTTATTTGAAATATTTATAAATGAATTAATAACATGGATGCAGACATGACTTTAAAAATGAACTTTCATTTCTTCTTTTTTAACTAAATAACACAAATGATTTGCTCTTAACGTTTGACTGTGTAACTGTACAAACGTCACCCGAATAAATTAATTAACTAATAACATTAATTCATTTAAAATGTAATAAAACATTTTGAGAGCTTGGTGGACGTACAGGAGAAACAGTCTGAGCTGCTATTTCTTTTATCCAAACAGTTAATAATCCTGATGTTTGACCTCGACTCAAATAAACTCAGGAAGATTCAGTTAAGTTTCTGTTTGCAGGAAATGATCAGAGCGACGCTGCATGTGTGAAGAAGAGCGGTGGAAACACCTCAGAGCTGCGGTCGACTGAGACGGTGGTCTGCTGACAGAAAAGGTTTCGGTTTCCACACAGCATGGGGGGGGGGAACCAACGCTCAGGAAAACCCTGCTGCTGCAGGCGGAGGTGGGAAGGTGGGAGGCATCATGGAGTCCCAGAGGAGCTCCGCCCGTCTGTACATCTTATTTCTGAAAACCGCAGAAGCTCGATCCGGACCTGGAGGAACCAGCAGCTGGTTCTGTTCATCAGATACCAGTTATTTATAAAATTAGCGAGCAGCTGCAGGAGAGCGGATCAGTTAGTGATGAAGCACCTGCCGGCTATGATGCGGTTCTGATGCTGATGACCTGGTTCTGAATGAACTGGGTCGGCTCACAGGAACCGTGTTCTGGGGGAGTTCTAGGAACAGAGCTGGATGTGAGGAACATCTGCTGGCGAGGAACAGAAACCTGCAGCAGAAAGTTCCTCCTCATCAGCGAATGTAAAACACGTTAATAATCATCAATATTTCATATAGAGTCAGATTTAAAAACAGCCGTTTGGTTCATCGGTGAGTGGCTCTTATCAGGAATCATTTTCATGTTAAACTTTTAACGATACATCGGTTTAACAGGTTTTCTCCACAGTAAAAGTTGATATTTTCAGCTCTGATCAAAAAATCATAATTCAATATTTATATGAGGGAATGGTGAGTTTGGTTTCAACAGGTGATGTTTTAATTTGGCAGGCTGAGGAATCTCATTGGTCAGATTAGTTCAGATCCTACCAAGACCACGGGGGAATGTGCTTATGGGACATTTCAGGGTTTAATTGTGAAAACTGCTGTTTGCAGTAAGGATAAACATGGTTTGGGTGGAGAAGAAAGCTACGACTACAAAAGTCAAGGAGGCAAGAGAGAACCGGGGTTTATTTCAATCAATAGTTGGAGGAAATTATCTGTTTTTATGGATAAAATATGACGTTTTTTGTAAACGTTAATGACAGAATCAGACCTGAGTGAGACTAAAACAGATTAAATTACCTTTGACCTATTATTCATTTTAAATATGTCAGAATACATGTTAACTGTGAGGCATTTTATAAGACTAAAACACCATTATATATCTTACATACATATACATATTACAGTTCTTTGGAGTCCAGTCTGTTAGTAGTCGGGGGTTTTTATCTGCTTCCTCCATTTTTTCTTATCTGTTCTGGAGAGTTCAACCAGAAGTCCAGGCAGTTCATTGAGTCTATTCACAGGCTGAGGATTTAAGGAGCTGGCTGCCAGACCTTCACAGTGTCAGACAATCCTGATAATTCCACCTGAGCTCTTAGTTTGCAGATTTTCCGATGAAAAACGTTCAGCTCTTCTCCAGTTATAAACCTGTTAATCTTCTCTGTGCTCCTTCCATGGTTTTATCGGTTCTTCGGACTTCTTCGTGCTCAGAAATCCATCTTTTCAGTAAGTCTTGGATCGTCTTCCACGTCTGGATGCCCTCTAGCTTTAAATTATTTGATCCATGCTTCATCTCCGTGTTCTGCCAGTCCGTCCCAGATTCCAGCGTCACGTCTTCATCTGGAACTCACCAGGATGTTCCCGCAGAAATCCCTGACCTCTAGCGCCCCCTCCCTGGTGTTCCATCCACTATCTTCCAACTAAATCTCACCTAAAAGTCCTTCAGGCAGTTAAATCCACTCCAAGATCACCTCTGGACTTCCTTTCCTGCAGTTCTTCTCATCCACATTTCCCTCCAGTGTTCCCAGTTTCAAACGACCATCTGTTTCAATTTAAACCGTTTATTTTAACTGGTATCATTAGTGGTATTCTACGTACGGGGTCAAGATTCTTAACTTAAACTTGTCAATCAAATCAACAGCTTAGCATTTGTTTAGTTGTACTAAAATATAAATGTAGTTTTGATGCAGTGCGGATTAATTCTCTTGTTTTTCTTTTAAAATGTCTAGACAGTGTAGATCAGTTCTGATGAAAAGGTGCTACCTTTGCAGCAACCGTGGGAACAAAAAACTCCCTCCTAACAAGAGAAACCCTTCATGCATGGTTCAGAGTGGGTGAACTTCATGTGTAGAAGGGTTTTGTTTTGTTCTATAAATGAAAATTGTTTGAGTCATGATCCTTCTTTTGACAACCGGATATCTAATAAGAGCCTGAACTGCTTCCTGAAAACAAATAAATGGGAAGCAGCGACTAATTTCTGTGTTCCACAACAACTAAACCGAATTTTAGCTTTTCATCTTCAGCTGCATGTAGAAATGCAGATTGCTGTACGTACGGTACATGATCTCCTTGTTGGAAATATGAGTGAGCACCAGATAACACCAGATCCACCAAGCAGAGCAGGAAAGGTTCCTCAGCTCCAGTTTGAGCTCATAAAGTGAGGATTATTAGGAGAATCTCCCTAACAAACCGGCCCCATATAGAGGGATTTATAAGAGCTCTCTGACCAGTTTGTGCTGGTGAAGATACCAGAACCAGCACAGAACATAGAGCCATCCAGTGGTTTTACTGGTCTCGCTCCAATCAGATTACAGTGAACTCTTTAACGGTTCCCTTGCCCAGCAAAGGATACCATTAAGGTGAAAGGAATCTGTGATTGTTCCAGTAGCAAAAACAACAAAACCAAAAATACCAGATGATTACAGGCCCGTCGCTTCACCATCGTTAGAGATGAAGTGTTTTGAACGCTCGGTGAAACGGTTCAGTATAACGTGAAAAGTGGAAGACAAAATAGACCCCATAAAGCAGAGGCGTGGAGGATGCCACTGTTACCGTGCTTCATTTAATACACAAGCGCTTGGAGAGCAACAAATCCCGTGTTAGGCTGCTGTTTGCTCATTTCTCTTCAGCTTTTAATAGAATACAACCCCATGTATTTGTTCCAAACTATTGAAGGATGGATGTAAAATGGATCCAGGACTTTTTATCCTGCAGACCCCAAAGAGTGCAAGCTAATGGAATCCTCTCAGAAAAGAAGATGTCCCTCCTCGGGTTCCCACAGCGGTGTGTTCTTCCCCCCTCTTGTATATTCTTATAAAAATGACTACAGAAGTAGTCATCCTGACAGACATTTGATTAAATTAGCAGTGTTGGTCAGTCTGCTGAAGGAGGATGAGGTGGAAAATGGACCTGTGGTGACTGCTTTTGTGAAATGGGGTTATAGCCATTTCCCCCAATTAAATGCCGTTAAAACAAAGGGCATGTCCATAGATTTCCGGAGGTCAGTCAGTGTGGTTATTCCTACTATTATAACAGGGAACGCTGTTGAGCTAGTTGAGACGTATAAGTACCTGGGAACTGTCATCGATAATAGGCTGACCTTTCATCAAAACATATCACAGATTTGCAAGAAAGGTGCTCAAAGGTTGTATTTTCTGCATAAACTAAAGTGTTTTAGTGTAGATAAAAATCTGCTGGTTTTATTCTATAAATCTATGTTAGAAACTGTGCTGCCCTTCTGTTTGATTTGGTATTATGGTAATTTGTGAGTACATCAGAAAAATAGGAAGACAAATATTGTGAAGCACAACAAATGTTTCCCAGCAGCTTTTATGAGACGCTGGTAGCAAAGAAGTTTGATCTGTTGCCATAGGGCAGGAGATACAGGCTCCCAAATAGGGCCCGGGGTGCCCAAAGTGGGGCCCGCGGGCCAAAGTTGGCCCCCCGAGTCATTCATTTTGGCCCACCAGGGATTACCCTGTTCTTACATAAAAGTCCACATGGATACATTAGAATTTAAATAGAACAAGTTTTGTTTAAAATTGAAATAAAAGGAACTACGAGGCGGGTGCAGAGTAGATTTGTGCAAATATTCACATTTGCTCACTTTGTAAAACCACAAATAATCATATTTGATACATTTAAAAAATGATCCCATTTGCAGATTCTTTGCTGCCACACCGGATTGGCTAAAACTACTTCCTACTAGCTTAAGCAGTTGTTATCAACATGGAGTGGCACTGTCAGTTGTCCACAGACAAAAAAAAAACATTAAAAAATAATAAATACTGGGAGGAAGAAGATTTTTTTTTCACTGACATCAGTGCTAAACAACGTTTAGAAATGTTTTAAATGAATGCACATAACATGTAGTTTAGTTGTTATTTACACAGAATGGAATACTAAATAGTTGTGTAATAAAAATGAGTAGATTACTATTCTTTACTACTGGTGTTTGTATTTCGAGTAAAATTACTACATTTGGCCCTCGGCCCCCTGATAGATATTAATTTTGGCCCTCTGAGGGAAAAAGTTTGGGCCCCCCTGGTCTAGGCCATGTTTTAAATCATGTATTTATAAGTATCTTAGGGGTCTAACCCCTTTTTTTTTTTTTAGATTCATTTTGATTTTAAAATGATAAATTAGAATTTCTTTTTTCCAATTTGAGGCATGCGTGTTTTTTGAGTGCTGGAGAAGATGAGGTTGCTATTTATTTAACTATTATATTGTTTTTATTGTTTTCGTTATTGTGTTTTATTGTACTGCAAACCAAAATTCCCTTTGGGGCAATAAGCCTGAACTGAACTGAGATTACAGCATCGGGTGAACTCCTTCATTTGGCTCAGACATGGAGAAAAAAGAACTAGGTAGGCAAAGATGCCGATTTTTTCAAACCGATATGATATCGATACTTGGATCAGATTACTCGCAGATACCGAGTACCAATGCCGATACTTCCACCACATAAAAAAAAATGTGATGAATTGGAACGCAGGTTTTGTTTTCTTCTCTGCTTGTTACAACAAACATTAATATTCAGAAAAAAATAAAATGAACATTTTCTGTGAAGAGTTTCCACATTTTAAGTATCGGTTCATTGTATTATTTTTTTAAGCGATACACGTACATTACACGGTATTGGGGCCAATAGCCGATACCAGTATCTGTATCTGTGCATCCCTAAAAAGAAAAGCTGATTATTGATTATTGTTTTTATCAACAGAATAAATGTAAATATTTTCCCGTAAAGAAGCCAGAAAGTTTTGAAAGTAAAATAGATTCATTTTTATCTGGTAGAAGCAGCTGAATGTTGAAGACTTAAGACTGAATCTATTAAGAAAAAGAATCATTAATCCAAACCTAACTAATAAGACGGTAGGAGTGACTGCAGCACTGTGAGCTGCGTTCAGGAACCGGACCGTTCTGGCTGATTTAAACAGGAAGTATGATAAAGAACAGAGCTCAGCGTCTCTGCAGAGTTTGGTGTAACTAAAGCAACAGAGTCTGAGGTTGGTGAGGAACTAGTGAACCGTCTGAGTTCAGAGACGTTTCCTGAGTGACCGCAGGTTCAATGATTAGCCTGAAGGATTCAGACGTTTGGAGGTCGGATAGAACGCTGCATGGAAGCAGAAGACGCAGCGAGAGAATCCCATCAGGTTCTGCTTAATCTGCTGGGATTCCTTAGGCAGAAAACTATTCACCTGACTGTAGAGCTGCCTTTCAGTAACTGATTAATAATAGCTGGAATGACATATGTTTTACTTTATGTCGTATTTTATGCTTTTATTGTTTTTCACCACATATCATTTAAAGCACCTTGAATTGCCTCGTTGTTCTTGTTGTTAAAAGTGTTGCTACCCAGAAAAAAGTCGCTGCTCTTTATCAGTTTAATAAATGTTTAACGGATCCCAGCGGTTCCAGAGTGGATCTGTTCTTGGACTACATTTCCCAGAGACCCTCAGCAGCTCCTCCAGCGTACGGCTGCAGCCAGGGCCGTCCCAAAGACTTCTGGGGCCTTAAGCAGATTTGTCTCAGTGGCGCCCCCTTTCTGTGAAGACCACTACCCACAATAACAGCGTTTCTATTAAGATTCGTTCTAAAAATGAGAAAGGAGGCAGAGTTTATTCTATCAGAGGTAAATGTCAATTTTATGTCAGACAATCTGAAGCTCAAACTAAATAGAAAGGTTAAGCTATTTAAGGAAGTATTCCGTCTGGTTACTGGTTACATGATGAATCTTTAATAAATGGATATGTGTTATTATTATAGTTGCTAATCAAGAATGTGAGCATCTAAACAGCAACAACCTGTTTGAGGAATTTCAGTCAGGTTTTAGAGCTCATCATAGCACTGAAACAGTACTGGTAAAAGTTACTAATGATATTCTAATGGCCTCAGATAATGGATCTGTGACGGTTCTGGTCTTGTTAGATCTTAGTGCTGCTTTTGATACAGTCGATCATAATATTCTCTTAGAAAGGCTTTAACATGTTGTAGGGATAAAGGGAACAGCTCTAGGCTGGTTTAGATCATATCTGTCCAACAGATTCTGGTTCATGTCAATGATAAATCTTCTTCACACTCCAGGGTTATTTGTGGAGTATCACAGGGTTCTGTGCTTGGACCGATTCTTTTTACTATATATATGCTTCCAATTGGTAAAATAATTAGACAATATGGAATAAATTTCCACAGTTATGCTGATGATACACAATTATATTTATCCATAAAACCTGATGAAACCAATCAGTTAGGTAGATTACAAGCCTGTCTGGAAGACATAAAAACCTGGATGACTCTAAACTTTCTACTTTTAAATTCAGAAAGAAGTTGTTGTCTTTGGACCAGAACCTTTAAAAAGGAAACTGCTAAATCAATCACTTCATCTGGATGGCATTAATCTGGCCTCTGGTAATAATATAAATAACCTTGGTGTAATTTTTGACCAAGACATGACATTTAAATCTAATATTAAACAGGTTTCTAAGATTTATTTATTTCACCTCCAGAATATTGCTTAAATTAGAAACTTCCTGTCCAGGAGTGATACAGAGAAACTAGTCCATGCATTTGTTACTTCAATGCTGGACTACTGTAATTCCTTATTATCAGGAAGTCCACAAAATGCAATTAAAAGCCTTCAGTTGATCAAAAATGCTGCAGCAAGAGTTCTGATGAATATTAAAAAGAGAGATCACATTTCTCCTGTTTTAGCTTCTCTCCATTGGCTCCCTGTTAAATCCAGAATAGAGTTTAAGATCCTCCTCCTTACGTATAAAACCCTTAATAATCAGCTCCATGGTACATCAGAGATCTGATTGTTCCATATGTTCTCAGAATGCAGGTTTACTGGTAGTTCCTAGGATTTCTAAAAGTAGAATAGGAGGCAGATCTTTTATTTATTAGGCTCCTCTCCTGTTGAACCAGCTCCCAGTTTTAGTCCATGAGGCAGATACTCTGTCTGTTTTTAAGACTAGACTTAAAACCTTCCTTTTTGATAAAGCTTATAGTTAGAATGGCTTAGGTTATCCTGGGTTATCTCTGTAGTTATGCTGCTATAGGCTTAGGCTACGTCCACATTAAGCTGATAAGGTTATAATGGTAGTTAGACGCCTAATGTTATCCACTCAACACGAGCATTTACGCCCCGTTTAAGGTCCCATGATTGCGCAATCCAATGGCTACCTATGCATGTACTGGGCATGCGCGGGGAAAAACAAAAAGAACACGGATTGACGCGTATAATCTATGTCGCTGTCTGCGCCTCCTGTGTCGCCTTCTCATCCACAAGTAGGTTAAGGTTAACTTTGCTAACGTCTGAATTTGCAAAAAGAAGCAGTAGCATAGTGAGACTCGTCTCCATCTTTGCTGTTGTCATTATATGCTGTCGCGTTGTTGTCGTCATCAATTTAGGACGCAGCATTTGATTGACGTCGCTGCTCTGATTTAGCCGGGGACCGGATAAGTTGCATCCAGACGTGCTCATTTAGCCGTTGAGATAACAGTTAGACGGCTCTCTTACCCGGCTAATAGTTAGGCTAACAGACCACAAACAAAGCCGCCTTAGTGTGGACGATAGGGGGGTGTAGACTAAATACTTATACGTTTAAGGCGTTATCCGGCTTAGTGTGGACGTGGCCTTAGACTGTTGGAGGACAGACTGACAACTTTTCTTCTCTCTTCTACTTTTTTCTTCTACTACTCTCCAGATATATATTTTCTGCCGTTATTGTGATTGTTAACCCAGTTTTCTCTCAGTGTTTTTCTCCCCATAGAAGCTCCACATGGTCGTGTACCCTGCTCAGCTACAGCGCCCCCTGCTGGATGGGGAACATCGTTCCATATGATGCTCAAAGTCACCGAGCATCCTCCATTCTGTCTTCTCTATCTTCTCAGACCCCCAGACGGTCGTGGTAGATAACCGCTTGTACCGGTCCAGGTTCTGGTTCTGGTGGAGGTTTCCTCCTGTTAAAGGGGAGTTTTTCCTCTCCACTGTCGCTACATGCTTGCTCAGTATGAGGGATTGCTGAGGAATTGCTGTGGTTGGAGTCTGTGTGATCCGGGTACAACCTCACATCGATGACTCAGCACAATCTGCTGGGATTCCTTACATAGAAAACTTTTATCTGATTGGAATGTTTGTATAATTGTATTGAGATGATTTTTTTTTGTGAACTGGCGCTGTATAAATAAAAGTGAATTAAAAACCTAAAGCATCAGATTGTAACCACGATCAAAAAAAAAAAAAAAAATCAAACACTGAATGTTAAAAAGTAATGTTTATTTTAACTCAAGTCACATTTTTAAATATAATTAACATTTTTCTAATTGAAATTCCTTTAAATGTATTTCATTTAATCATTTTTGCTAAATTTTAAATAAATAAAAAAATTATAAATAAAATAATTAGTTACGAAGAAACTTGCCTAGTTTCCACATAAAACATTAAACAATTAAACTTCTTAAAATAATCTACAGTGCAACAAAACTCAATCAAATAGAGTAATATTCATTTAAATTTTGGGCTCTAGCTACAGCATCCATCATAACAAAGACGGTTTTATCGGTTCCTAAGAGTACTGCTTTTATTTTGTTGGTCTAAATCTTTTGCTGGTTTATCAACTTTATGCTGCAACAATATAAATTTCCCATGTGAGACTAATAACGGTTCATCCATCCTCTTAATCAAACACGACCTGAGGATGATGATGGTGACTGAAGCTTGTTTTAGCAACATTTAAGTTATTATAAATGTTAATATTTATTCTGGTTTAATGTTCAAGGAGCAAAATTATCATTTACGGAATAAATGTTGAATATGCTCAGAAATCCGTTCAGATTTATGGATATTAGAGCAAAGAAGTTTTCCAGATGTTTCATTTATTAAAATTTACATTTCAAGCTAAATAAACTGGAGTGTGTTTTAATGGATCCATAAGGAAGCTGCCGGTTCTGATGGTTCTGGAGGAGAAACTTCGGGAAAAGATTCTGGCTCCAACAGGAACAGAAAAGCGGTGACTCATCGCTGATGGAGCAGCAGAACCAGCTGCAGACCCGGACCATGACTCAGCGGTTTGGACCGTAGTTCTGACTCAGGGTGTGACCCGCCTCAGGTTCTGGTGGGAGGAAGGAAGACGCTGCGGTTCTGACAGAAGACCAGAAACAGCAGAGATGTTCTTGAAGAACGGATTTCTGGTTCTGATGGTCCAGTAGGAACACAGGAGATGCTTTTATTCTGAAAGGAAGGTCTGACACCTTTAGGTTTCATTTCCTGTGAAGTGATGAAGCTTTTTCCTTTCCTGTTATTTATAAAATGTGTGTTTGGATCGGACAACCAGAACCGGGCCTGGTTCTGGTTCTCCTGGATCAGTTTAAACAGTCCAGAGCTGAACTTTCCCCCAGTTTTTCCCCTCCGAGTTCCCTGGAAACAGAACCGGACGGGATCGGGCCGTGATGTTCGGGTCAGATGTTTCTGGTATGACACAGCGACGGGAACCGGTCCAACTGGACCTCTGCAGACATGTGTGTGACTGGACCACAGGAAACTAAAGACGGAGGAATTCCAGGATCGGACCGGGTCACGATGTGATGGAAGACAGACGCTCAGGTCCGAACACAGCAGAGGCTTTTATTTTGACGAGCATAAAAAGAAATCATTTCAGAACCGGAGGCCACGATGAGTTCAATAAATAAAGGTTCTGACCCGGTACCCGGTTACATCTCTGGTCATTATGACCGACGTTTTCCAACTACGGTTTCCAATGGAAACAGGCTCCGCCCCCTCCTCCGTCAGCGTAAAGTCCGGAGCTGCTCCAGGCGCCTCCTCAGCTCCCTGCTCCTCCTCTCCAGCGCCTCCTTCCTCCTCAGCAGCTTCCTCTCGTCTCCTCGCACCTCCCGGATGAACTCCGCCGCCCTCTTCAGGATCAGAACCTTGGCCGCCCGCGGGTTGTGGGCCAGCGCCGGGACCTGGTCCCTCAGCGCCAGGAAGCTGAGCCTCAGCTCGCTGCGCCGCCGCCGCTCCAGCACGTTGTGGGTCCTGCGTCTGTCCTCGTCCTCGCCGTCCTGCCGCACGCCGCCGCACGCATGGCCGCCGCTCTGCGCCTTCCGCCGTTTCCCAGCAGGCCGCGGGGCGGCGTAGTTGTGCTGCTGGATGTCGATGTGGCAGCGTTTGACGACCAGCGGCGAGGCGTCGGGCCGCCGGGACGTCGTCTTCCTGTCCACCGTCTCCACGTCAACCTCCTCGTCCTCCTCTGTGGAACAGAAACACAGTTTCCACAGAGATGAGAATCAAACGATACGTATCACAATACAGGCCGGGCGATACGATATATCGCGATACTCTGAGTTAGACGTTCATTTCTCTTAGTTTGCCTTACATGACATATTGTGTGGAAAATGTGTGGGAATACAAATAAAACATGTTTAGATCCAATTATTAACTAAAAACAAAGAGCTATTAGGATAATAAATAAAGTTGGATAAAGGGATTCCACACATCTTTTTATAGGATCATCTATGTTGGAATTTATGGACATTTATAAATATTTTAAAACGTTACAAATTATATATTGAGTGGTGAAAAAGATGCTTTCAGTGTTTAATCTAAACATGTTTAAATAATTAGAGGGAAAAAAATATTATTTGAGGAGTTTTCATTTTTTAAGAAGAGTTTAAAAAGTAAAAAAATTCTAATTATTCTTCTAAATTAAATTCCTTCAAATTGATTTTATTTAAATATTTAGTATTTTTTGAATAAAAAAAATATAGAAAATTATTAAATTAAATAGTTAGTTGCCTAGTTACTGCAGACAATTTAAACAATTCAAAGTTTTTAATTATCTGTACTGAAACAAAACTAATAATCCAAGGTTACAGAAACTTGGTCTGATGATTAATTTGGTGTTGATTTAATTTCTTGATTTGATTTCTTTTTGATTTCTTTTTAAATTGTTATGTAACACATTTATCAGTATTTCTTTCATTTAGGATTTGATTAATCCTATCGGGGAACAGAAGCCACTAGGCTTCAGCCTGCTCCTTTATGGGTTAATTTCTGACTGATTAGTTTCATGTAAAATAATAGTTTATTGTTGTTGACCAAAATAAATTAAATATACTTTACCGAACTATACTATAATATATCCACTCCACCATAACCAAGAGGACCATAACTTCTATTTAAGTCCATTTAAATACTATTTTATCAGTCAAATCAAATCCATGTTTATTCTAATAGTCCTAAATAACATCTTTATGAAAAATAAATTTAGGATTATGTCATTTTAAGAAGTATTTACTAATATTTGAATGATTTGTTAAAGATAGATGTCGTTTTAGGGCATTCGTGATCTTGATGGGGCGTAAATAGGAAAGGCTTTAAAACCCAAGAGTTGAACTAAAATATTCTGACTTTCAAAACTGAACTTTCTAATATATCATCTTTCTCTGTATTCTAAACATTTCAACCTGTTTTATTCATAATCGTTTTATTTCTAGTTGATCCACTGGAACCAAGAAGGTGAAAACAGCCACCAACTAACTAGTGGTCATAGTTTTGCCACAAAAAAACATTCAGTACTGATTCCAGTAAAATTCTAAAAAACATGAAACAAAACTAGCACTCGATACTTTGCCTTTGAATATTGATACAATATTGTGACATAAAATATCACGATATTTTGATGTATCTGTATTTTTTGGATCCCTATTGTGATCCTTTGTGTAACATCGTATAGTGAGATTTTTTAACTTAATTTTACAAAAATGATTGTCATTGTTAATATTTCCATTCAAAAATTTTAAAAAATGACGCAAAAATAAAAATCGATACGTTGCATCTGGATATCGATACAATATTGTGACATAAAATATCACGATATATTGATGTATCGGTATTTTTTGGATCCCTAATGTGATCCTTAATGTAACACTGCATAGTGAGATTTTTTAACTTAATTTTAAACTCAATTCCTATCAAATGTGACAAAAATAAAAATCTATACGTTGCTTTTGAATATCGATATAATATTCTGACATAAAATATCACGATATATTGATGTATCGGTATTTTTTGGATCCCTAATGTGATCCTCTGTGTAACATTGTATAGTGAGATTTTTAAACTTAATTATACAAAAATTATTGTCATTGTTAATATTTCCATTCAACATTTTTGAAAAATGACGCAAAAATAAAAATCGATACATTCCATCTGGATATCGACACAATATTGTGACATAAAATATCACGATATATTGATGTATCGGTATTTTTTGGATCCCTAATGTGATCCTTAATGTAACACTGTATAGTGAGATTTTTTAACTTAATTTTAAACTCAATTCCTATCAAATGTGACAAAAATAAAAATCTATACGTTGCTTTTGAATATTGATATAATATTCTGACATAAAATATCACGATATATTGATGTATCGGTATTTTTTGGATCCCTAATGTGATCCTTAATGTAACACTGTATAGTGAGATTTTTTAACTTAATTTTAAACTCAATTCCTATCAAATGTGACAAAAATAAAAATCGATACATTCCATCTGGATATCGACACAATAATGTGACATAAAATATCACGATATATTGATGTATCTGTATTTTTTGGATCCCTAATGTGATCCTTTGTGTAACATCGTATAGTGAGATTTTTAGACTTAATTATACAAAAATGATTGTCATTGTTAATATTTCCATTCAAAATTTTTAAAAGATTACGCAAAAATAAAAATCGATACGTTGCATATGGATATCGATACAATATTGTGACATAAAATATCACGATATATTGATATATCGGTATTTTTTGGATCCCTAATGTGATCCTTAATGTAACACTGCATAGTGACATTTTTTAACTTAATTTTAAACTCAATTCCTATCAAATGTGACAAAAATGAAAATCTATACGTTGCTTTGAATATTGATATAATATTCTGACATAAAATATCACGATATATTGATGTATCGGTATTTTTTGGATCCCTAATGTGATCCTCTGTGTAACATTGTATAGTGAGATTTTTAAACTGAATTATACAAAAATGATTGTCATTGTTAATATTTCCATTCAACATTTTTAAAAGATTACGCAAAAATAAAAATCGATACGTTGTATCTGGATATCGACACAATAATGTGACATAAAATATCACGATATATTGATATATCTGTATTTTTTACATCCCTTTGTGATCCTTTTGTAACATCGTATAGTGAGATTTTTAAACTTAATTATACAAAAATGATTGTCATTGTTAATATTTCCATTCAAATTTTTGAAAAATGACGCAAAAATAAAAATCGATACATTCCATCTGGATATCGACACAATATTGTGACATAAAATATCACGATATATTAATGTATCGGTATTTTTTGGATCCCTAATGTGATCCTTAATGTAACACTGTATAGTGAGATTTTTTAACTTAATTTTAAACTCAATTCCTATCAAATGTGACAAAAATAAAAATCTATACGTTGCTTTTGAATATTGATATAATATTCTGACATAAAATATCACGATATATTGATGTATCGGTATTTTTTGGATCCCTAATGTGATCCTTAATGTAACACTGTTTTTTTGAGATTTTTTAACTTAATTTTAAACTCAATTCCTATCAAATGTGACAAAAATAAAAATCGATACATTCCATCTGGATATCGACACAATAATGTGACATAAAATATCACGATATATTGATGTATCTGTATTTTTTGGATCCCTAATGTGATCCTTTGTGTAACATCGTATAGTGAGATTTTTAGACTTAATTATACAAAAATGATTGTCATTGTTAATATTTCCATTCAAAATTTTTTAAAGATTACGCAAAAATAAAAATCGATACGTTGCATATGGATATCGATACAATATTGTGACATAAAATATCACGATATATTGATGTATCGGTATTTTTTGGATCCCTAATGTGATCCTTAATGTAACACTGTATAGTGAGATTTTTTAACTTAATTTTAAACTCAATTCCTATCAAATTTGACAAAAATAAAAATCTATACGTTGCTTTTGAATATTGATATAATATTCTGACATAAAATATCACGATATATTGATGTATCGGTATTTTTTGGATCCCTAATGTGATCCTTTGTGTAACATCGTATAGTGAGATTTTTAAACTTAATTATACAAAAATGACTGTCATTGTTAATATTTCCATTCAACATTTTTAAAAGATTACGCAAAAATAAAAATCGATACGTTGCATCTGGATATCGACAAAATATTGTGACATAAAATATCACGATATATTGATGTATCGGTATTTTTTACATCCCTATGTGATCCTTTGTGTAACATTGTTTTGTGAGATTTTTAGACTTAATTCCTATCAAATAAGAAAAAAAAAATCGATACATTGCTTTTGAATATCGATGCAACACTGCGACATAAAATAGTGATATATCAGTGTATCGATATTTTCTTACACCACGTCTCTCCTGATTCCCACCTGATTGGCTGTCCCCGCTACTGAGAGGCGGAGTCTCCAGGCTCGGCTCAGCCCCGCCCGTCGGCGCGTAGGGGAACACCTCGGAGGGGTCGATGCAGTCCGACGCCGCGGCCTGGAGGTCCTGCAGGTACCCAGGGTTCACCTGTGGGTCGGCCGGGTTCTGCCGGGACCGCAGACCCGCCAGCCTCTCGGACACCGCCGCCTCCAGCCGGGACGCCGCGGCGAAGCTGCTGCTCCACATGCAGTCCTGGATGATGCAGGACTGGAGGAGCGCCGCCGACGGGTCGCCGTCCGGGAACCCCGACAGCGCCTCCAGGTGGTCGGCGGCGGACGGCGAGGGGTCCGGTTCTGACAGCGGCGGGGTCCGGCTGGGCGACAGGGGCGGAGTCGGGAGGAGTTCGAACTTCTTCCATAAGTCCCCGTGGTAAAAGTCCTCTTCCTCTGCAGACAGGAAGAAGCACGGCTGGACGGCGTCGTAGTCGTAGGTGGGCGTGGCTAACATCGGCGCCATCACGGCTCCCTGCGGAGGAAAAACCAATTCAATGAGACGGGTTCTACTGGTTTAGAACCAGGAGGAGGATCCATGATATGTTCACAGACTGGAAAACATGGGAGTTCTCAGCTTTAACTGATTTACTGATCGAAACCAGAAAATACAGTACATATACTATATATACTGTACTTTTCTCCTTCTTATTGCTTGATTTATTATTGATTTATTCTGATAAAAACAGACATTTTCTAACGGGCGGGTAAGAAAACGATACGATATATTGGCATGAGGAAGACTATAGATAGAAAATCATTTCCAGCGTTCTAAACTCTGCAACTTGTTTCATCTGGTTTTTATTACTGGATCTAGTTGATCCAATGAAGCCCAGAAGGTAAAAACAGCCACAGACTTACTTTATATTTTAATTACTGTCATAATTAATGGTTTCATTCAAATTCCTAACATAAATACATCAATATGTTGTTTATGAATATCAATATAATATCGCGACATAAATTATTGCAATATATTGGCATTTTCTCACATCGCTTCTTAAATCCGTTACTGAAGGAATAAACTTGAGCTTAAATTTGGTTTTTGAACAGAATTAAACAGGAATTTTTTTTTTTCCTGTCTGAGTTTATAACTTTGGTTCATCATAATAAAGTTTTATCAGCTTATTACAGATAATAATAGAAAGCTGCTGATGTTGGAGTCAGAATCCAGAATAAAACCGTAGAAGAAACTCAGCAGCAGAAGCAATAAAACGTTATTCTATATGATAAAGCTGCAGATAAAAAGCGACTTTATTAAAACTAAAAAGTTTACGTAATGTTTTCCTGCAGCTCAGATGTTCTGAATGTTTATATTAAATATAAACATCAAAGGTTAAATATCATAATTCTTTATATTTAACAAAAATCAGCAGCTGTTAAACTCACCGTGAGAAATCCGCAAGTTTCAGCAGAAAAAAAAAAAAAAGTTGAAGATGTTTTCCAGCAGAACCTCAGAGAGAAAAATGGATCCGTCCGAACCAGAACTATTATTATTATTATGATTATTACTGTGATGTTTTGCTCTCTGCTCTTTAGTCACAATCACCGCATCACGCCGCTCTTCTCCCTTTTTTAACCTCCCACCGCTCATCTCTCGCTGACGTCACAACGTGACCGTTACCTCCCCGCTACGTAACAACCTACCGCTGATGGGTTCTGGTTCCGGCCCGAAAACATCAACCGCCGGCGGTTCCGATGGAGCGGCAGGGGGGGCGGGGGGGGGGGCGGTTTGGGTTCCGGGCTCCTTCTGGCTCAGAGGACGGATCCGAGGCCGGGACTACTTTTTTGTAGCGGATGTACACGGTGAACGGTTCGGGTGGTCCACGCTGACTGTAAATGACGCAAGGGGAGAAAGTTCCGGGAAATCCGCGATGATGTCATCAAAACCGGAAGAGATCAACTGAACAAACAAACAGGATTAATGCGGCTGAGCGGCAAAAGCTCCGATTTATTACCGAGAAACACGATAAAAATATAGATTTATAATCGTTATGGACGTGAAATATCGAAACAAAACAGAGATTTATAGATGTAGCTTTGAAAACACGTTAAATAAATGCGTAAAATAAAATAAATATTAAATATAAAAATCAAAAAAATACTTAAAATTACTCAGAGAACAACATAGAACCATAAATATATAAAAAACTGTTCCTTCAAATATAAGAAAATGCATTATTATTCATTTTGTCTTTTGAGATAATATTAGGAATGCAACGATCCATTTTCTTCAAACCGATATGATACAGATACTTGGATCTGTTTATCCGTCAATACAAAGTATTAATACCGATACTTCTACGACACAAAAACATGCAGGTTTTATTTTCCTTCTTTTCTTGTTACAACAAATTATGGTGAATTAGATTTAAAAAAAAAGAAGAAATATTAACAAAAATGACCACAAAACAAATTTTTTTTTATTGCAGTGAAATTATTGCAGAGTTTCCACATTTTAAGTTCCGGTTAATTGACAGATACATTAGAACGGAATCATCCCTAAATAATTTATTAACAATTGAACAAAAGAAAGAAAACTGATTTAGTTTATGTTTCTAATGCAGAATGACAACAAAAAAACATAACGATCCTTTCTAATTCCTACTTTATGGAGTTGTGGCTTTAGGCAGGAGGGATCTCCTGTAGCAGTCTGTGTTGCAGTGAAACTGAAAAAGCCTCCGACTGATGATGTCGAATCGTATCATGATGACGATGGTCATAATCAAGGAAATTATGTTTTCATATAAAAACTTGTAATCAACTGGTAAAAAGTGGAACGATAAAATGAAAAAAAAAAAAATCTGTAATATCTGGAGGAAAACTTAGTCTGAATAATATATTTATTATATAATAAATGGTCCTTTTTCAGAGAACATTTCTGTTTATTTCATTTAGTTACCTGAAGGTTTTCATGAATGTTTGACTTTATTTTTTAAGGATATGATTGAAAATCTGTGAATAAAACGTATAAAATCCACATTTCTCAGCAAGAATCATAAACAATTTTGATATCTTATGATTATAGAATTAATAGTTGAATATTATTGGTTCTGAAATCACGAAAACTGATTATTTGAACAGAGAGATAATCAATAATGTGGCTTGTAAAGCAAACTCCAGCCCATATCAGATCCTGTAGATCAGTTTAAGGCCAGCAGATCTGAGTCCAGCCAGAAGTTTATGGAGGAAATGATACAGAACCACAAGAACCACGAACATCTGGAAGGAACGCAGCTTTCTGGTGCCCTCTGCTGGCGGAGGTCACAAACTGCATCTAATGACGGTTCTCAGGTTTTCATTAAATCAAATAATATCAGTGATATTAATGTGCTGAAGCTGTTCTGTTCATGGTTCTGCTGGGTTTGTGTTCCGGCTCCACTGCTCCCTCTGGTGGCTCCTACCGCTCATTGCTTCCAAGCAGATTCATTTGTTCGGAGGGTTAGAGCGCCCCCTGGGGGCAACCATGAGTCATTGTATCATTCAAGCTGGAGAAAAATTATCACATTAACACTTTTATTTCTGTATTTCCTGAAACAAAGCAGAATTTATCAATATTTTCATATATTTTTTAACATTTTGGAGTAAATTTCCACCCAAGACAACTCAGAAATTCTGAGATTAAAGTCACATATTTTCCAGAAAAAACTTGGAAATTCTATGAGGTGAAAAAGTAGAAAAATTACGAGTGAAAAGCCAGAAAATCTGAGATTAATTGCACATATATTTCCAGGAAAAAAGTGTATTATCTATCACAAAATTTTTTAAATCAGAATCTGATTCTGATTCTAATAGACAGAAATTTTTAGATTAATTTTATTTATTTTCTAGGAAAAAACACATAATAAATAAGAAATTTCTGACGTATAGTCAGAAAAATCTAAAATTAAAAAAATGCCTTTAATCATAGAAATATAGTTTTTTCTCGCACATTTTCAACTTTTCTACGTCAGAGTTACGTTTTTTTTTCTAATATAATAATTACAAAATATCTGAAAATAATCTAAAAATTTATTTCCTTTAACTCGGAATTTTACGATTTTTGTGACAGATAATTTCTGATCATTTTTTTCTGAAAAACGCGACTTTAATCTCAGAATTTCTGAGTTTTTTTGGGCGGAAATTTACTCCAAAATCTATTTGTTTTGTTGACAACGGCTCTAATACTCCATCACAGAAGTTAGATTTTAGGGTGATTGTATAAAATATTAAACTATTGCTAAAAACAATCTGTTTTGCAGAATAAGACTAAAAGCGAGGAAATATTACTGATTGATTGAATTATTTATTAAGAACGGTTCATAGCCAACAATAAACACTAAATAAATTCCTTAAAGCTGCAGACCTGAAGGTTCCTCTGCTGGTAACAGAACCAACATCCGGCTGCTTTAAGTGAAAGTTTGTTTTTTTTTCAACCTGGACCTTATTTCTAATGTTACGTCAATTTAGTCACCCAGACAAGTTAGGAGCCACTTGGAGTCCTTCAGGAGAAGTTTGTATCGGTCCTTCTCCACAATCTTCCTCAGGGTCCGGTCGCCTCTTCTCCTTGTGTTTTCTGCCACACTTTTTCCTTCCCACTGAGGTGCCTTGATACAGCACTCTGGGAACAGTCTATTCGTTCAGAAATGTATTTCTGTGTCTTACCCTCTTGCTTGATGACGTCAATGATGGCCTTCTGGACAGCAGTCAGGTCGGCAGTCTTACCCATGATTGCGGTTTTGAGTAATGAACCAGGCTGGGAGTTTTTATAAGCCTCAGGAATCTTTTGCAGGTGTTTAGAGTTAATTAGTTGATTCAGATGTTTAGGTCAATAGCTCGTTTAGGGAAACTTTTCAGGATATGCTAATTTCTGTTTTCATGAGCTGTATGCCAAAATCATCAGTATTAAAACAATAAAATGCTTGAACTACTTCAGTTGTGTGTAATGAATCTAAAATATATGAAAGTCTAATGTTTATCAGTACATTACAGAAAATAATGAACTTTATCACAATATGCTAATTTTTTAAAAAGGACCTGTAAATCCCGCTTTAGTGTTGATTTTATCTATGATAGTGTTAAATCTGCACCTTTAAATTTGCTGTGCAGGAGACTCCCCTCCTACAGGAGCAGATTCTGGTTCAAACATGTTTGGTTGAACTCATTTTTTTGTATGGTTTAATTCCCTTTTTTGTGTGTATGGTTGAACTACTGCAGCCGCCATGTCTGTAACTTTCACACATAGTGGTAACAGTCATCATGTGAGTGGTGGGCGTGAGTAAAGATTGTAAAAGCTTTGGGGGTTACTAAGTTATCAGCAGCTCATTAATATGTAATGATCAGCAGAAAACGGCACAATCTGTAAATGGCTGAAACAGAGAGAAATACAGGTTTGTAACTAATGTTTCCTACAAGTTATTTCCAGGAAAAAAACTTCAGAAACATGTTTTCTGGAACTCTTAAACCTATTTTAAATCGTGGGAAAATAATCATAATATTTCTCCTGTAAAGCCGTTTAGAGACTCAATGTGATGCTAAGTGGAGCTGCTAAAGCTAAACCATGGTAGATAAATGTTTTATTCCCAGGAGCCTGAACCAGCCGGCCTCCGTAGCTTCTTCTTACCGATCCTGGTGAGTTTTATCTGAGGTTTCCAGCAGACTCCCAGCAGTCTGATGTCTTCCTCGTAGCGGACGATGGTTTTTTCCACCTCGGTGAAGATTTCTTCTGCAGCAGCAGTTAGTCGCTCTCTGATAAACTGTCTCAGAGGAAGAACTGCAGACATGGTTGGTGGTAAAATGGAGCAGAGGTTAAATAGCTGAGTCTCCACAGCAGTTAGTTGGACCAGTCCCAGCCTGGTCAGCGGCGAGCATGAACTGATGAAGACTCTTGGATAAGAGGTGAAACGTCTTCCAAGACAAATTACCAAGTCCAGTTGCTTTCGATTGAAATTTCCTTGAGATATATTGGCTTTCCCAAATTTTTTAAAGGCATAGTGATCTTAGTGTATGTAAACTTCTGACTTTAAAAAAAAGGGATTAAAAAATGTCTGAAAAAAATCCTCTTTTTATTTTGACATTTAGTAAATAGAAATAATTGTATTAATTGTAATTGACCTAGAATAGGAAAACTTTATCCCGATTTCATGTTGGACAGTGAGAAAACAAAGGATTTGTGCGTTTCCACATGGTGTATGTAAACTTTTGGTTCCGACTGTAGATCATTCTCAGGGAATTGAGCGTTTGAAAACAGAACTAGTTGGACCTCTGTTGTTGAGTTTCTTACTCCAAGACACAGATACCGCATGCCTGTGATAATTTAGGTATGCACTGCCCCCTGCTGGCCGAAAATTACACACTGTGCCTTTAAGGGACTCATGAACCAAACATTTTAACTCTCTTATGAAGAAATAAATTTGATGTTGTGGGACGGCATGATTGCACGCACACAGCTAAATAAACACAAACAAATTCTGTGCGAAAATATTTACATTTATTAATAAAACAGATTAAGCTTATAGTCCAAATATTTCTACAACAAATTCTATACATACGCTACCAATGTGCAAACTAAACTAAGGTTTAGCCTCTAAGCTGGACAAAAGGAGCGTGCGGTCTTCAAAGGTAGGCAGCGAGTTTACAACGAGTTCACATATTATGCGTGTGTGTGTGATAGTAAGCAGAGAGGGGAAGGCGAGAGAACGGACCCCCCCCCCGGCATGGATATCAATCTGTTCACAGTATGAATGGTCAAAACTTTGCTTTGGATTCAAACAGTTAAAAACACACAACTCACAGTGGTCCAAACCTCAGAGACGCACAGAGAGGCTGCAGAGCGTCCACCAACAGAGCTCTGATCCATTTACACAAAGACTACGTTCTCAAGCTCCAAAGTCATTCGAGATTTTAACATTTAATTCTGTGAAAGACTGGAGCGATTCGTCGAGCAACTCGATTTACTCGATTCCAAAAATTCCTCGAAGCCTCGTTAAATTCCTCTGACGCGCATCACAGAGCAGAGATCTGATTGGTCCACACAGACCGACTTGTTTTGTTCGCACCTATGCAAACCACAGCAGCAGCGCGTGACACGTTTTGAGTTTAGTTGGCGCTATAGCTGAGAGCAAAGTTGCCAATAAACGGCAGAAAACGTGTAAAGTTTGGGATGGTTCCGTTCTACAGAAAGAGAACAAAGTACGGCGTATTTACTGCAGAGTAGAGCTGGTGTACCACAGCAGAACAATGGAAAAAAAACATCCACATGATGTGTCACCAAGCGTCGCTGAAACAAGGTAAACTAAAGCCTGCAAACATTTACGTTCGCTAATTTTAATTAGTGCTGTCATGTGATTAAAAAACGTTGAGATCAATTAATTCTGATTTGTAATTAATCTCATTAATCTCAACTAATAAAAATAACTCTCATGATGCATTTTCATTTGAATTCATTATTTTAGTATGGTTGAACAAAATCTGATATATATAATAAGAAAAGTGGTTTAATGAAGTAATATATTGAATTTAACAAACTTGAAGAGATGCAGTCCCAGCTTTTCCATTCTGTTGGAAACATTCTGCTTCTAGACCAGTTCATAAGTGATCTGCACTGAGCACAGCTGTTTAACGTGTTAAAACAACATGTAATCTAGGCCTTATTCTTTATAACAATGGCTTGCCATACGGCTGGAGCGGCTGGTGTTGTGCGAGAATCTGTCCCCCTGAAATATTCTGTTCCCCCCCGGTTTTACGTGGGTATGTTTTCCCTAACCTTTTGTCGTTTCCGATTGGCTGACCGGTTGATTTCTTAGTAATCATAACAGTCGAGAACAACCTAACCCTAAGTCATTATCTGATCCTAACATTGGATGAGCATTACCTAACCATAAACTGACCGTTTTCCCGACCCGACTCTTCGGGAACCAGTGGCTAAACCCAACGGGGGAACGGAACATTTCAGGGGAACAGATTTTCGCACTACACCTGTTTGAGCTGCAACGTGCGGTGCAGACTGACTTGCCTTCTGTGTGTGAGTGCGCGGAGATGGGAGAGCGCCCCCCCGTTGCTCGGTAGGAAGAGTAACGCCACGTGTCTCACCAAAAAATCTCCAATAACCCCATCACAAGTTGCTAGATTTGTCGCTACTCGCTTTTTATTTTTGAAAGAAAATCGCCAGAGGGATCTAAAAAAAACGCTACCGTCTGCCACTCCCGGCTCATTCTCACCTCGCCCTCCACTGGCGCTACGATAGAAGACAGTCAGCTTGTGATAAGTTTACAGACAATTACCCCAAAAACAACTCAAGCACAATGAGCCAGAAGCATAAAAACGGATTTCATTTAAAGGCAACTAGCATGTAGAAACAAATAGATTTAAAAAAAAAAAAATAGATGAATAAAAAAATAGATTAACGCGATTAAAAAAAACACAGCGAACTAAAAATGGTTGTAATCAATTAATTGCAATTAACGTGATAATTTGACACCCCTAGTTTTAATGCTGTATTTGTAGCGATGACATGATGCTGTTTGGCTTTGATGTTTTTATGTGGGAAACTTTATTCACATTACATCGCTAGAGAGCCTTAATACGGAGAGGTTTTTCTGCCGTTTGGCCCGTCATCCACACGTAAGCGCAGATTTTCGGCACAAAAACGAATCTTTAAAAAAAAAAAACTCCAAAGCGTAGAACTTGCGTTTTCTCTGTTTTCAGTATCTGCGTGTGGGACGGATGTAAACAGAGTTTTATGTGCCGTAACGTCACTATCTGCGACAAAAAATACTTTCTCCTGACACAGAGATTCCTGTGAGTTTTTAGAATGATTATTAAGTGATTATTCCTAAACGTTCAGTGCTGCTGAGCAGGGGCGTATCCAGGAGGTTAATAAAGAGGGGCTAAAAGGGGCCCAGGGTGGGTCTGGGACGGTAGCGGCAAAATAAAAGCAGAAATGTTCTTCTAGTGGAAACCAATCACAGCTCCTCACATTTTAGAGCTTTCATCTGTTAAAAGGACATTTAAAGTCATATGGTTTATGTGACAATGTCGTCTCAAACTCTGATTTGCTTTAGTTGTTTAAAAACAAAATTATCCGATTAATCGAATTGGTTCCAAAAACAATCGATTGCTGCAGCACTGCATGTGGAAGACGCCAATACTTCGAGGGGACAATACTGACCTCTAAAAATGTCTGATCCAGAGCGGCTTCCTCATAGAGGACCTTAAGACTGACACGACCGAGGCGTAAACACAAACATTACAAAACAGCAGTCACATATAACAAAAATAACAAAATAATACTTGGAAACCTCTGACAAGACAGCTCAATAAAAACAACACAAGACAAAAACTAATTTCCTAAATTCATTCTTCATCCCCCCTTTTTGGGACAATAAAAGGTTATTTTATTGTATTCTATTCTTTAGCAGCTGGATTCACAATAGTATCATTCGCTCATTTTGGTATTCAAGAAAATCACTTTCGGGTTGTTTACAGATTAACCCCAAATTCTAATCACTTGTTCCTGGTCTAATTGGAGCCATTTCCTGAACATTTTATCACAATCCACCAATGACTTTTTAGTTCTGTTGCTAACAGGCTGAGAAACCAGACGAATCCTAACCTTGGTGAAAAATCTAAATAACCTAACATGGTGAACTGAGGTCAAAGCTGCTTTTATCTCCAGGAGTGGACCTTTATGTCACCTTTCTTATGCTCCACCAGAAAAGAAACTTGGGTTCTCATGCGTGCCAGAGGAGCTGTTTTAAGACGAAATATTCTCCCACCTTTTACACGGCTAGAGCGCCTCATCCATGTGGTCTTTGAGGTGCTTCAGCTGCGCGGCTCTACGATAAAAGCTCCTCCCGCACACGTCGCAGGGGTAGATCTTGTCCAGGGTGTGGCCGCTCATGTGGCTGTTCAGGTCGTCCTCGGAGCAAAACTCGCTCCCGCATTTCTCACATCGGTACGGCTCCTTCACCTCATGGCTTCTCATGTGCGTCATGAAGGACTTTTTAAAATAATACTTTTTCCCACATACGCTACAGGACAGCCCTTCCTCCCTCTCGTGGAATATCATGTGATATTTGTGCTTCACCTTAGATCGAAAAACTTTTTTGCACAACTCACAGGAATATTGGCCAACGTCTGAAAGACACACGTGATTGCTGAAAGCTCTTTTACGAAAGACTTTCCCACAGATCTTACATGGGAAAGGTTTCCTGGAGTGGCCTCTCATATGAGTTGTTAAACTCTTCTTAGAGAGAAATCTTTTGCCGCATATTTCACATGAGTAAGGTCTCTCTTGCGTATGGGTTTGCATGTGTTTGATCAGAGCAGCAGAAGAACTGAGATATTTCCCACACGTCTGACACAAAGCCTCCTCTGGTTGGATTCTCCTAGGGTCCAACTCAGCAGAGCTGTTTCCTACCCAGTCCTGGTTCTGAGCGGCCAACCAATCAGCGTCTGGTTCTGCTCTCAACCAGTCACATTCCTGTTTGGTGTGGTCAGGGTGTGGCGTCACACCAGAGTAGGAACTGTGAAGCTGAATAAAACTGTGCTGATGTTCTGGATGGTTCTGCATGGTGATCGGTTCTGCTTTAAACCATTTACGTTCTTCCTCACAACTCCTGTACATTTCCTTCTGCTCCTGATGAGCAGCTGGTTCTGGTTGACTGAAGACACTTTGATGAGAAGTCGATGGAGACATGAAGGCGCTGGAGTCATACGGCGATAACACCTGCTGTATCATGCCATCATCTTCATATTCGAAATATTCTGGTTCTTCCTGGTCTGAATTGAAGTCCGTCTCCTGGTTCTGAACTTCCTTCTCCTTACAGAAATGCTGTGGTGGGAGGTCTGGAAGACAAACAATGAAAGCTAAATCATTTTCCAACATAAAACATCTCCAGGACTCGGTTTTATACCACCAGCCCCTGCTGAACAGTAATCCCAAATCTCTTCTTGACAATAGATCGGTGCGCCGATCGCATCACCGTGGATGCCCCAACAAACCACCGATCAAGACAATCGTGTTGGGCTGGCTTAGAATATATTAAATGGACCAAGTCTCCCAGCATCCCTTGCGGCAGGTCAGTGGCAATCTTGTAACCCCAACGTCCTCCCATTGGCTAGTTGATTGGCACCATCTTGGGTGAGCGAGCCCTTTTCTCCTGTTAGCTGCGTAGAACTGACTGACCCTTAATCCGAATACGTCTACTACGATTGCTAAGTAGCAGTATAAAAGCCGTATGTCAGCGATGTAGTAGATACGAATCTCCAGTATGGATTGGAGTAGTAGGCATAAAGTTTCTGGATGTGTACTAAGCAGCTGGTGGACGCTACGCTATCCCACAATGCAGCAGAAAGACTAAAATCGTAGAAGAGTAGTCATCTCGGCTACCAAGGAACTGTAAACCATTGACAACGGTGCAATTTTGGCGTATAAATGTCAACGTTTAGCGATGTTACTGAATACTTTAATTGTTATTTGACAACTGATTAAACATTTAACTTGATAGCGGGACCACAGGTGATGTAACGTAAACCCAGCAAAATGGTGTAGCAGTAAGTCCGATTTCATGCATACTACTCGCTCGTTTGCTAAGCAGAATGTACTGCATCAACGAGCAAGTATTAGCTACTATGTAGCATCTAGTACATACTAAGGATTCAGATGCAGGGAGAGTGAAAACTTGAATGTCCGCTAGCGACCCATTCCCTTTCTCCCATTTGGATCCTGCCAGCTGGTCCGAGAGGAATCGTCTAGAAACTGACGGGGGTTTTCTTTTTTCGGTGCACCGTCCAGTAAAAAAAACGAGAAGCTGCCTGAAGCCGGTGTTTTCCTAATGAGGCGTTCCAATCAGCTCCGAGCCAAAAGGTGTCTCCAAACTCCATGCCCTCTTTCAGCGCCAATTTAAGTTGGACAAATTAAGCTTCATCTGTGACCCAGGACGTTTCTTCACTGACTCATCATAAGATCGTGGACTAAAGAATCAGGCGATTATTCCATATTTTGGCTACAGCACAGAAGTCTGGGGTAACACTTATTCTAGTTATACAAAACCTTTGTATCTATTACAGAAAAGCGCAATACGAATTATTAATTAGGAAAGAATCAGAGAGCGCTCCAACTGATTGTTTATTAAAGTGACAGTGTGTAGTTTTTGCAGAACATCTTTGAAAATAGCCATTAAAATATTACGTAATAATAATTACGTAAAACACATTAATTGCAAAATATTGGCGATAGTGTAAAATATGACTTTACATTTTTTTTTTTTAAATACATAGGCGCAGGTCCTCTTTTCAGGGGAAAGCCATATTAGATGACGTCTTTACTTCTACAATAACCCGGATGGACAAAGCGCACGGAACACGCCCGCTATTAAAACATTGATTTCCCCTCAAAATGCTAAAAAGTTTCTCCATAAATACATTTTTACCTCTTCGCTAGTTCCAAGCGATGAAGGAGAGACTGATGTGCTCGTCATGTTGCTGCAAATAGATCATTCTCAGGGAATTGAGCGTTTGAAAACAGCACTAGTTGGACCTCCGTTGTTGAGTTTCTCACTCGAAGACACAGATACCGCATGCTTGTGATGATTTAGGTATGCACTGCCCCCTACTTGCCGAAAATTACACACTGTGCCTTTAAATCTCGTCAGCTTAAACGAAAGGATCTAGTTGATTTAAAAATCTTATTGGTTATATGGAAAGCTAAACAAACAGTTTTACCCGAAGCTCTACAAAATGTGTTTACTCAGGTTTCAGAAGATGACGTCCATAGAAGACAAAATCACTTTAAAACTGTATATGCTAGCAATACTTTAAAACAGAAGTGTGTTTCAGTTTATGGGATCAAACTATGGAATTCCTTGAAAAATGAATTTAAACGCTGTAAAAAATAATAGCAAACAAAAAATTTATAAAGACAAAATATTAGCATGTGTGGTAATTCTGCAGAAGGTTTAAACTTTTATTATTCAGAAGGTAAAAGACTTTATATAGTTTGCATGGTTGTAAAAATGGGTCTGACACTATTGTTTATGCAGGTAAGCTTTTAAGTCATAAAACTCTGGGGTGAGTTTTATTGCAAGCTGTAAAAAACAGGATGTCTGTAGAGTTGGTGTGTTGCCATAAAACCATAAATTCAGAATGAGCTTTTAAGAAAAAACGTCTCACCCATATGACTGTATAATTTTCTGACAGCCAATAAGAGCTAAGACACTGTATGAAAATGTTCTGATTGGAGAGATTAGAAACGCCTAGAGGCCCGGTTGTCTATAAAGCTGTGAAATGAAGATCAGTTAATTGTTCAGATTTCTTTAAATCTGGACCACAGAGGAACGACGGGGGCAAAATTCCTCTGTAAAACTGCAATTTGTTAATCTGTTCAAAATAAATGTTAAACTGGAAATTGGCTCCATTTTGTCTCTGCTTGAACATACATTGAATTACTTATGATAATTATTTAATTCAACAACACATGCTATGAAAAACTGAACTGACGACATGATTATGTTCATTATAAGTAGAAGTAAGGTGAATTGACAGGATTAAGGGCTGGGGTTGGAATGAATTAAAAGGGAGTAAAGGATATGATATTTTTCTTGTGTTTTGTTTAGAAAAGGTGAGATTATAAGGTTAATCTTCCTGTTTCTTTTGTTCATGAAAACAGAATGTATTTGGTGTCTATTTTGTTTGAAACCTACATGAACACAAACAAACAAAGTCGGAAATTTCCAATTCTCTTAATTCCTGGGTGGAGCAAGCTTTCTAGCAGAATGTTCTTTCTCACATGTTTCTGCTGGAAATGTAATCGGCTATTTTGTTCAATGTTTAGTTAGCCATTCTTCCTTTGTCTGTAAGCAGCAGCAGTGTGTTCCTGTTCCCGTAGGGATCTGGCAGATGCTACTCCTGTCCGCTCGAAATGACTACCAGTGATAGTGAAGGGTCACATTAGAAATGAGGAGAAGAAGCCGGCTCTGTGTCCATTCAGGGGAAAAAACGCCAGCAATGGAAACGTAGTGCTGCAGGAAGAGCGCTAAACATAAAAACGTGTCATGTATTTATTTTAACTGGGGTCTGAGAAGGAGCAGGAAATAAAAATGATCAGAAGTCATGATCAATGTGGAATTAAGTACGAATATTTACTTTGCTCTTTAGAAGACTTGATTTAGTGGTGAGAGATTTTCTTTTATAATAAAAAAATATGAGATTCCTCGTTTTTCATATGGGATGTTTTAGTTATTTTAAAATGACAGGGAAATGCTTGAACCACAGCAGTGCTAAACCAAAAGGTGTGTAATTATGACTGAAAACAATTTATCAAATACATAACCAAATACATCCACGTTTACTGTAATTCACAACTATTTTGACAAATGTAATAAATATGATTAGAATGGAAAAATAATGTAGGAAAATCTAAAAATCTAAAGAGAAAAAGTGGAATTTTTTAAATAAAGCATTTCTAAAATAATTAAATGGATTTCATAGGGCTCTAGAGTTGAGAAGAAAGAAGAAGAAAAGAGTGCAGGTGGCATTGTAAAAGTAATGTAGCCTCCATTTTGGAAATGTTACAAGCTGATAAGTCTGACAACCAACCAATAGTTGGTTCATAGTTTACGAAAGCTTTGAATGTTACAGTTTAGACTAAAAATGCACATCACAGTAAATGTTACAAACTGAGTTAATAAACTGAACTGGGAAATGGTTATAAGACCAAAAACAGTAAAATGAGATGCAACCATTTGAGGTTGTTGCATCTTATTAAATTAATCTTTCTTGGTAATCAGTATATTTTGTATACAGTTTGAGGGGGTGCCGGTGGTTTGTATCAATACAGACGTGGACAAAATTGTTGTACCCTTCAGCCAATTAAAGAAAAACTCATAATGGTCACAGAAACAACTTTAATCTGTCAGAAGTAATAATGAATAATAATTCTATAAATGTTAACCAATGAAAGTCAGACATTGCTTTTCATCCATGCTTCAACTGATCATTTAAAAAATAAATGCATGAGACAGAAATGGACAAAAATGATGGTACCCCTGAACTTTAAACCTGCAGAGAATCGAAGTTTGACTGGAAGTTTGGACCTTCTTACCGGTTCTGGTGAGCTGGGGGTTCCAGCAGAACTTCTCCTGGTACCGTCTAAGATCGGAAGGTTCTGGTTCCTGTTTAACCTGTGGAGGTTCTGGTTCCTCCTGGTCTGGACCGGAGCTCGTCTGCTGGTTCCAGAGCTTTGGGTCAGTCAGAACCTCCTCCTTGTTGCTGCTGCTGCTGCTGACACGTTGCTTTGGCTGCTCTGTAGGAACAGAGAGACACATGAAGAGCATCTGTGCTGGTTCTGACCCAGACATCCTGCTCCGTTCCTCTGGAGGTTCTGATCTAATCACAGAACCGGACGGTCCAGAATGTTTGGGGACACAGATTCAGGGCCAGATTTGTGACAAATAAAGAATAAAGAGCGTTTTATTCACCAACTTTATCAGTTAGGATGAACTATGACGACCTATTTCCATCTTTCTATTAAACCACTGAACCAAACCCAATTACAGCTTCATTTAAATCCCCATATCTCAAATATGATCTTATGAAATTATTCTGCTCCAGTAAAACATGCAGATTAAAATGGTTACGGCAACAAATATACATTTCTTAAATTATTAGGTCGATTAGATCCCATCAAGCTGCTGCAGACCTGCATCTAAAACATCCATAAAGATTTAAGATGATCTAAATTATCCCCGGTCAAAGTTAAATTATTGCAGCCCCAGTGTGTAATTTTATGATCTTTATTGTATTTGTTAAAACTTAAAAGGATTTTTTTGTGAGACCACCTTACAGCACGTCTGGATTACAGACTGACGGATAAACAAAGCCCAGGCATCGGCATCGGTACTGAAAAAAATCGGATTGTTGCACCAGTATGGACCCACTGAGCTCCTCCCTCCCAAAACAGTCAATAGATTACAATTCATACAACTGTAAAGTGAAAATTTAAATAACACAATAAAATTACAATGATTTTCAGAGCCAGAACCAATCAGCGTCGTCTATATTCATAATAAATTATTAATGCCATCTGTAATAAACTGTGAAAATGTTGTGACATTTTATTGCTAGACTTTAACAACCCAGACTAATATAACATTCTAACGATAAGTGTTATTATTTTCTGTCAAAATAATAATGTAATTTTCTCCACCGGGCTTCTGTTAAGATAGTCCGAAGCTAAAAACACACGTTAAAGTTTTTAAATAATAAAACCTGAGTGTTTTATTGGCTGTTAAAACGATCAAATTCATAACGATTATGACATTTCGCGCTAAAGCAGATAAAAGCCGATAAGTAAGGGATGATTATCAGAAAATAATGGACGATACGGAGGACGGATACTTCCGCTTTGTCCATTATTTTCTGTTAATGGACGCCTCGAAGGGCATTATCCAGCTTATACCATGATCACTTACGAGAGAAAGAAATATTTAATCAATTAATAATACTTTAAAGTGTTTTAGAGTTAAAATCGACAGTTTTTTTTCATATAAGTCGAGCCCACTATTAAATATCTCTCGTATACAGGCGTTGCTAAGCAACGTGCCCATAAGCGAGCGCACCGCAGCGATTTATCAGTGATGGGAAGTGAGATGATGGCTTTACTTTACGTTACGTGATACAAAATATCATTTTCAGAAGGCCAGTGCACTACTTACTGCTTGTGTGTGTCCAGAGGATGATGCAAAACTCAGATAGTTTCCTAAATAGTTTATATTAAAGCGACAGTGTGTAGTTTTTTCAGTACATCTTTGAAAATAGCCATTAAAATATTGTGTATTAAAAATTACGTAAAGAACATTAATGGCAAAAATATTGGCGATATTGTAAATATGACGTTAGAAATCAGTTTTTAAATCCTCTTTTCAGGGGAAAGCCATATTAGATGACGTCTTTACTTCTACAAGAACCCGGACGGACAAAGCGCACGGAACACGCACGCTATTAAAACATTGATTTCCCCTCAAAATGCTAAAAAGTTTCTCCATAAATACATTTTTACCTCTTGGCTAGTTCCAAGCGATGAAGGAGAGACTGATGTGCTCGTCATGTTGCTGCAAATAGATCATTCTCAGGGAAAACAGCACTAGTTGGACCTCCGTTGTTGAGTTTCTTACTCGAAGACACAGATACCGCATGCTTGTGATAATTTAGGTATGCACTGCCCCCTACTGGCCGACAATTACACACTGTGCCTTTAAAGCATATACTGTCAACTATATTGTCAGGTTTTCCTTGTGTGGGTCGTTCGGATCTTTGTTTTTTTTTTTTAAAATCAGGATTATGAGCTAAACTGACGTATTCAACGCCATGCTCGTCTCTTTGGATTACGAAATATTTCATGGTCAGCCCTCGGCTCCCCTCCCGGCCACACCGAGCAAAACACAGCTGGATGTCAAACCACACCTTTCTGACGAGGGGCGTATCGGGAGGCAGCACAGATGAACATCTGATTTTTTTAAAGATCCGACTCAGTGATGCGAGGATGGTGGAAGCTGGTGTCCTTTCCAGTCTTTCTGTAACGCTTCAGTAACGCCTTAAAAACCGCGTTACTGGACTTGAACACAGTGTTACCAGTGACTGTTGACGTCGCCTAAATGGCGGTTAATCCCGCCTCTCAGACTCCTCAAACTGGCAACGCTGTATTCTCCTCCTTCCTTGGTCGACTGGACAGACGCTTAAAACAGTCGCAAAACGTCACTGAGAGTGGCGGCAGTGTAGCTTTTACGTCCACGTTTTTGTCAGCCAGGAAGTCTCTTAACGTTTTAACTGCCCATTTCATGGTTTTCTTTGAGTTTATCTCGTCCTTCTCATCCTCTAATTTATCCAATTCTTCCGGTGTCATCTCCTTGTGTCGCTTATCCTTTTTCTTTTCATATTCTTTTCTCTCTTTTTCTTCTGCTGCATCCCAGTCTTCAAAGTTATCAAAACCACCAAATAAGTGGAAAGAAATTATAAAATCAATAATTTTTTCCATCACAAAAAATCTTTCACCAACTATTTGGTTGGAGCTGTGATTGGTTCAGACGACGTGTTTTTATTTTTTACTCTGGTTTTGGTTCCGTAAGTCCAGTGAGGAAGAGTGAAATAAAATCAAATTAAAAGTCAAACTTCTTTTTTTCTCAAAACCTAAAATTGAATCATTCATATTGGTATTAATGTGCTATTACATATGTCTGATTTTGTTAAAAAGCATAATAAAATATGTTTTTATTTCTGGCTTTATACCTTCCTCATTAGAAATAAACTGACTGGGGGCGAATGGGGACCTATCCAAGATGGCGGCCGTGCTGATACATCAGCTCCAACAGGCAGCGTCAGTCCATGAGGCGTCTACGTATATAACGTCTATGGTGTTCAGTATCACTTTTAAATGTACACCCTCCAGCCAATCAGAATCGAGTATTCACCCTTCCTATGGTATAAAAGCAGATTAAAACCGTTTAGAGACTGAATGTGATGCTAAGTGGAGCTGCTAAAGCTAAACCATGGTAGATAAATGCTTTATTCTCTAGAATGTTTTACAATAGGAGTCTGAACCGGTTCCGGCAAGATGGCGTCCCGGGAAGACAACCCCTTCTGAGCACCTGCCTATAATGTCCTAAAATGGTATTTTAGACCTTCACCGAAACATCTAAACTGGTAACTGAACTCTAATCGTGTTTCCCCATCTTCCTTTTATACGAAGAACATATCTTATCTGATATTCCGGTTTGCTTTCCGGTGGGAATATGCCGCATGCTAAGTCATGCTAAGAAGTAGCCAGACAGAGACTTGTTTCTACCGCCGACGAAGACGACCATGCTTATGCTATGGAGACCTCCACCTCCAAACGTAAGCCCCCACTCACCCCAACCAAATCAATATCCCCTCCCCGCTAAGGTAAAAGTATCCCAGGCGGATTACTTTGCATCAGCAGCTGTACTTGATGCCATTAACAAGCTAGCGATTAAAGCTGCATTCACACCGCAGGCTTCATCAGCGTCAGTCACAAAGCATCTAGTTTGACTAGCTTCTCCCCAACTGCATGATGAGCTGTCAATTCAAGCGCTAACCTGTTTTCTCTTAGTCTCTTCCTACAGTAGGTGCTCCTGACCCGCCCTGCTTGACGACCCTGACTAAGATGGCGTTGCAGTGACGGAAAGTTCTCCACGTCCTGCAACAAACTTCTGCATCAGTTCTGTTGCTCTTTCTGTGTCTCTGTTCTGTATTCTCCAAGCCACAGACGGTCTCTGCAGATGACCGCTTGTGCTGAGCCTGGTTCTGCCGGAGGTTTCTTCCTGTTAAAAGGGAGTTTTTCCTCTCCACTGTCGCTTCATGCTTGCTCACAGTGTGAGGGATTGCTGAGAATTACACGACGCAATCTTCTGTGGTTCTCTAATTTCTACATTAAACATTGTATTGTAATAACTCTTCTTGTAAAGTGCCTTGAGATGACATCTGTTGTGAAACGGCGCTATATAAATAAACGGAATTGAAAAATTGAATTGAAATTGAATAGTTTGATGCTTCTATGTTGAAGCTTGTAAAGTCTGCCACTTTTGAGCAAAAAAGAGCGCGTGGGCGGGGCTTCTTCTGTCGCTGTACATTCTGAACTATGGCAGATAGTATTGAGAGAGTGGCTTGGGTTTATTTGCTAAATAAAGCTAGACAGCGTCGACTTCTGCAACATCAGCGCCGTTTATGGATACACCGTATTCTACCGATGCGTTCTGAGTTTGGGAGTTTAACCATTTGTTCCAGGAGCTGCTTATGGATGAGGTTCGCTTTCAGTGCTACTTCAGTCTGTCCCGCGCCTAATTTGACGACCTCCTGGGCCGCATCGGAGCATCAAACCTCCTACCAGGACACCAACTACAGGTTCTCTCATCCTCCCGAAGAGCGCCTGTCCATCTGTCTTCTGTAAGTGTTATTTATGATATTTTAAATCTGCGTTTTCTAGACTTAATATGTAGGTTTTTCCTGCTCCCGCTACATTCAAAATACGTGTAGTGACATCGCTACAATGATAAGCTCTGATTGGTTAATGCGCCGCTTCAGGGCCGTCAAAAGTTCAACTAGCTGAACTTCTGCGCTGCTGGCTATATGAGCTTTGAAGCAGGAAAAGAAGGAAAAGCTTGAAAAGTTGACGGAGCCAAAGCTCACAAAGCGCCGCAGAGACCGTGACGCTCCTCCAACGGCCTCCGCCATAGACTTAACATGTAATCTAGACATTGCTGACGCGGACAAAGTCCTTGGTCTGAATGCAGCATAAGATGGATGACTTTGGCGCGCAACCACGAAATAACTCTATCATGGTTGCCAACATCTCAAAGTCGGTCGAAATGAACGCTGCAGAGATTAAAGACTGCAAAGCTAAACTTCATTGTCTGGAGAAAGACGTCCCCTCACACATTAAAGAAAATAAAGTAATGAAAGATAAGCTGGATGAGATGGAGCGGCACCAAAGACGTTGTAATTTAAAGCTGCAGGGGCTTAAGGAGAGAAATGACGAGGAGACTATTCTAGCTAAGATTGCACCGCCGCTAGCGCCTTCTCTTGAGCACTCAGTGGCGACTGTTCGTCGCGTGGGGAAAAGCGAACAAGGAAGGCCCCGTCAGGCGATCATAAGGTTCACAATGAGGCATCAGCGTGACTACTTTTGGAAGATAAATAATTCCCAGTGTCGGGGCTACTTTATATAACAGTCTCGTATTAAATATGTTTATATAATCTGTAGTTAGTATTCAGAAAGTAAAAGTCTGTTTATATAGGTTGCATGGTTGTAAAAATGGGTCTGACACTATTGTTTATGCAGGTAAGCTTTTAAGTCATAAAACTCTGGGGTGAGTTTTATTGCAAGCTGTAAAAAACAGGATGTTTAGATAAGAAACTGGGAGAAAAGTTTTTAGAGAAGCAGATAGCCATTTAACCATAAATCTTTATAATGAACCTTTGACCCAGAACAGAGACGACCCATTTTCTGACTCCAGGATTCTCTGACAGCAAATCATTGCTCAGACATTGTTTGGAAATGATCGGATTGGAGTAATATTTCGAGGAGAAGGAACGCCTACAACCCTGGCAGGCCCGGTTGTCTATAAAAGTTTTGAGATGAAAATCATTCAATGTTCAGATTTCTTTAAATCTGGACCACAGAGGAACTGACGGGGGCAAAATTCCTCTGTAAAACTGCAATTTGTTAATCTGTTCAAAATAAATGTTAAACTGGAAATTGGCTCCATTTTGTCTCTGCTTGAACATACATTGAATTACTTATGATAATTATTTAATTCAACACCAGGTCTGCCGAGATATGGGAATCAACTTCAGAGAGGATTACAGCAAAGCGGACTGGGCCACCGCGCTGCTGTGTGGTCCAAGATGTCTCGTGTCACGCTGAGGGGAAGAACGTCTACTACAAAGGCCCCTTCGGTTACATGAATGGCGCAAGAGTTGTCTTGAGAACGTAGGTCTTTTGAGGGGTTATATGTGATTCTATACCCTGTTTCTATGATTATAAAGAACTCTTACGTTTTTTTGCATTTTTTATTCCGGTTTTGGGATGTTAAAGGGGGCATTGGTTTAGTTTATAGCATTTACTATCCATCACAGGTATGTTTAAAATGATAGCTGTTGTTTGACAGACTACCTTTTTTTCCCCAATCAGCCTATTTAGAAGGTTTCGATGTTAATACAAGGTTCATTGGACATTTTGGTAGATCCGGCTCTTATCCATCTGCTGCTTTTATTCTACACGCACCTTAGAAGGTAAGATCTGTTTTTATTTTTTGTTGTTTCTCTTTGTTTTTTTGTGTCTCTATTGCATTTTTCATGTATTTCTTTAAATGCTAGGGGTCTTCGTGGCAACATAAAAAGGAAATCTATTTTTCTCTTCTGTAAAAATACTTTTCCTATAAGAGACACATTCCCTTGACCCGGATGAAAGATTTTGGCGCAACCAATGGGGGGGGGGGGATAATGTATTATGTAGTCATGGGTCTAACAAATCAGCAGGTGTTGCTTTTCTTTCCAACAATCTAAAAGGTAGTTTACTTGACTACAAAAAAGGATGATCACGGTCACTGGATTTTTTGTGTCCTGAATTTAGAAGCTTCCATCTTCATCTCGGGGAATATTTATGGATTTAATAACTCTATCCAAAATAGATCTCTTCTATCTGAAATATCTGAGGTTAAGAAGGCATTAGGCAGGCAGTACCTTACAGACAATGTTATTATTGGAGGAGACTTTAATATGGTCCAAGATGAATTTATAGACAGACAACCTTCAAAGTAACACATCAGTCATCCAAAGATAATGCTGCAAAACTTCTGTTTGGAACATAAACTTGTAGACCCGTGGAGAACTTCTCACCAGCAGGATCAGATATTTACTTAAATCGAGAATTTACTTTTGGTTGGTTAATGATGGCATTGCGATTTTGAATGTGGATACACAGGTTTCTGCTGCACCTTTAACTGACCACTGTTTAATCCCTCTTAATATTAAAATATTATAACAAAGGCTATTGGAAATTTAACGCAACCCTTCTTGAAAATTAGTTTTTTTGTCAAGAAGTCATAGATGAATTGCATATTATTACTGCTAGTGAGAACTTAACTAGTTATGTTTCCAAATGGGAGTATTTCAAATACAGGGTTCGTAGAATAGCTATAAAACATAACTACTATTACTGTACAGGAAGACGCTTTACTCTCACAACTTTAGTCCTCATAACGAACCAATATGGAATTGTAGATATTATCACTAATAAGTAAAAATCTCTGTTTCACAAAAACTGCTTTGATAAAGGGATCTGGTCTATAATGCACCTCTTGATTGACCGACGGAAATTATGTGTGATGGTCATGACTTTGCAGGTCCGAAACTTCCAAATCCTCTTTTAAGAAAAGTTCTGGGTGATGTAACTCATGGCTGGCAGCATTCACGGTCTGAGATTTCACATCATTTTTCTATCTCTGAAATAAGGAAAAATTATTTAAAACTACCAATTTATCAAAGAGCCAAAGAGGTGCATTTCAAAACTTTATCGGCCATCTATCCCTCAAATGAACTTTTGAGACGGCGTTTTGGATTTGATAGTAATTGCTGTGTATTTTGTGAAAACAACGTGGAGTCTTCTGCACATTTCTTTTTTGAATCTATATATTCTCACGCCTTTTGGGAGGACATTCACTACTGGCTTACCCCCAAGATTACTGGACTCTCTGGATTTACTCTTGAGGACATTCTGTATGGTGACCATTCAAAAGACCAAATCCATGAACTGATAAGTCCTTCATAATTCTTGGAAAATATTTCCTCCACAAATGTAAATGGAAAAAAACTCGACCATCTATCTTTGCTTTTCATGTGTTCTTCTGTCGTCTTTAAAATTTATGGGAAAGAAACATGTTTTAAAATGTAAAAGTCTGGCTTCAGACCTGAATCTCCTTAAAAAACCTTAGCACAATATTGTCTTTCCTTTATATATATATATATATATATATATATATATATATATATATATATATATTCTCTTGTTTTTCTTTTTTCTTTTTTGGGTGATTATTGTATCTTGTCTTCTTATTCTTTTCTTTTGTAATTAGATACGTTGTTCTGTCTTATCTGGGCGATATCTACAATCTACAATACTGTGCCATCTTTGTTTTTGTATTCTGCTCACATTGCAATAAAGTTGTAAAAAAAAAAAAAAAAAAAGAAGATTAAAGCCGTTTAGAGACTGAATGTGATGCTAAGTGGAGCTGCTAAAGCTAAACCATGGTGGATAAATGCTTTATTCCCTGGAGCCTGAACCTTCCGGCCTCCGTAGCTTCTTCTTACCGATCCTGGTTAGTTTTATCTGAGGTTTCCAGCAGACTCCCAGCAGTCTGATGTCTTCCTCGTAGCGGACGATGGTTTTTTCCACCTCGGTGAAGATTTCTTCTGCAGCAGCAGTTAGTCGCTCTCTGATAAACTCTCTCAGTGGATGAACTGCAGACATTGTCGGTGAAATATTCAGCTTCTATAACAAAACACGCGCTGCTGCTGCTGCTGCTGCTATTGGAGTGTTTTACTTCCGGTGGGTTTACTGGGAGAGAGGGGCCTAGGATCCCCCCGCTGGACTGGAGTGGAACTGCAATTATTCTGAACCGTCATTAATGGATCACTTAATGGGACATTATGAAGCAAATATCATTAACAAATAAGGATATAAATGAAAAACAAATACATACTGTGATAATTAAATTGTGAAAATAACTGAATGCATATAAAATTCTGGGCTCATTATTATAAAAGAGGCCTATTTTCATTTTCCATTAAAAATGTATTTAATAATATGCAACATATGTTTACTGTAATTCCCCCCCCCTAATAGAAATATGTAATGTTTTCAGCCATTTTATTCAATTTCAGTCTTAATTCCAAAATGCCATTTCCCCAAAGTTCCAGTGACTTATTATTTTCTGGTCCGCTTTGTCTTACGTCCTGAATCACACAAATGTCGTACCTTAGTTTAAATGATCACCTAACTAATGACGTGGCAACATCGTTAGTTTTCATCCCACTCAAACAGAGCAGCCTGCTGTGCAGCTAGCGACATGCTAAGACTTATTCTGGTTACCAGTGTTGGGCAGGTTACAAAGAAACTTTAATATGTTTAACATTACTTGTTACAATGTCAAAAATGTAATATGTTTGCTTTACATATTACTGTCTTAAAAATTTAACTGAGTTACACTACTTTAAAGGCACAGTGTGTAATTCTCGGCCAGTAGGGGGCAGTGCATAAATTATCACAAGCATGCGGTATCTGTGTCTTAGAGTAAGAAACTCAACAACAGAGGTCCAACTAGTGCTGTTTTCAAACTCTCAATTCCCTGAGAATGATCTATTTGCAGCAACATGACGAGCACATCAGTCTCTCTTTCATCGCTTGGAACTAGCGAAGAGGTAAAAATGTATTTATGGTTAAACTTTTTTGCATTTTGAGGAGAAATCAATGTTTTAATAGCGGGGGTGTTCCGTGCGCTTTGTCCATCCGGGCTCTTGTAGAAGTAAAGACGTCATCTAATATGGCTTTCCCCTGAAGAGAGGACCCGCGCCTATGTGTTTTAAAACTGATTTTTAAAGGATTGCCATTATTTTTGCAATTAATGTGCTTTACGTAATTATTAATACTTAATATTTTAATGGCTATTTTACAGGAAGATGTCACTTTAAGTTACTTTTGGGAAAATATCTTAAATATCTAACACGACTTCTAACCACCGTAACTTATCAATTTACATTTTAAACAAGTGTCACACCACAAATACTGTATTTTTTTACACTATTTTATTAAAATTAAGTCTCAAGTTCCTTTGCATGCCTTTTATTTCATGGTAATTTTTGTTAAATCTAATCAAACGTCACAAAGAAAGGTTGACAAAGATTAGACTCCGATGTCTGAAGTCTTAGAACAGATGGCGAGGAAAACAGTGTGAATAATGTTTAAATGTAGAGTCCATCTTTTCGTCAGCCGTCCTGATTCTCTGAAGTTTTGGTTTTGTGCAACAGGAAGTGGATCTTCTTCTATGGTATCCAGCTTGATTTGGTCTGTTGCATTAGTTGGCCAGAGAAACAAATTAAAATGCATTTGTAACTTGAGTTACTGAAATTGTAATTAGTAATATATAGCTGTATATTTTGTAAGTAATGCATCACAGTAATCAATTCCTGTAACTCATTACTTTTGTAATGCATTACTCCAAACACTGCCTGTTACTCTAGCAGATCACATGGAGAGAAATCATTTATCAGATGATGTCATTTTGAGTCGTTTGGATGATATTTTTGACGTTCTCCCAGGCAGAGAGTTTTTGCCGTGTTTTCTGTGTCATCCAGCACAACCTGGATGAAAATGGAGGTATCCACAGAAAAGGGAGAATTATGCAAACATGGTCCGTCTAATTAATAAAACCTTAACTGATTGTTTGCATCTAACAATGTCTCATCACAGACGTGGCACTCTGAGCAGCTTTACGCCTTGCAGGTTGGATCTAGACAGACATATTTAAAAAAGAGGGAAAACATTCTGCTAATGTTATGAGGAACAAAACCAGTCGTGTAAAAAAAGTGTTTTACTTGCAGCGAGGAGTGAAGATTGTACAGAACACAAAGTCCACTGAAGATGAAAGTCTAAAACATGCATTCATAACCATGTGAATGGCTCCTTGCCCCTGTTATATTGGGCCAATATATAAAAAAGTTTCTATATCGGCCATCCGTCAAAATTTGTTTGAAAAAGCAGATTTATAAAAAAAGATTAGGCATTTGTGTGGACAGCTGCAGCCACTGCTTGACTGAAGGAAGGACCCTCACACACTTTATGTAAATCCTAGAAAGCAGTTTGGCTTTATAATAATATCGTGAGTGTATCCTTTACCCCTAATGTTGTTTGATCCGTATTTTGTTTTTGTTTGTTCTCTCTATTTTCTGTTATGGACGCTGCATGTTCATATTGAGCACTATTGTTCTTTCTTTTTGCGTACTTATTTCCCCGTTATGCTCAGACTACAGCTGTATATATAGAAATCTCTGTAGGCCTGTAATCTTCATTGGTTAAATAAAGCTTGTTATAAAAAGAACTAAAAAAAAAAACCCCAGCCCTTCATACTTTACGCTAAAGTTTGATGTTTAATCTTTGACTGCACTATCTTTATATATAAAGTAGATTTTATTATTTTCTACCATTGTGCTTTACTGTGTGGTGATTTTCCCGTCCAGATTCTACCTAAAGCAGCTATTTGCACCACTATTCAGGTTACTGTTTGAATTTATCTTAAAGAAACTTGAACCATTTGCACTCAGGTTAATGTTTAGTTTGTTTTTATAATATCAGATGCTTGAATTTCAATTCACATTTAAAGAGTTTTATTGACTTTTTAATATGTATTGCACATAGTGAGTGTTCAGTTGTCTTTGACATTAAATGTGCCGCTAAAGTGTATGTATCTCCTTGGGATATCGGCCTTGATAATTGGCTTTAGATATCTGCCATAGTTGTAAATAATTGGTATCGGCCATTAAAAAGCCCGTATCAGTCGGCCTCCTCACATTCTTCTGCTTTCCTGCTGGTCAAAAAACTTCTACGACGCCTTCAGTAACTTCAGTAACCCTAACCCTAAATCTAGATTTTTACAACTCAATAATATTCTGCTCAAAATATTCATTCATAGTACAAAAAAAAATGATACATGAAATAACTGTATCTCACTTCTTCTCACAGTCAAACAGTTTTTAACAAAAAAAAGGCTAAATATCAACAAAATTGACTTGATATTGTCTTTTAATTTTGAATTTATTTTAAAATTAGCACTAATTTACCCACAGCACCCCCCTCCTCACTCCACACCTATGAGGAATTTACATCAGCTCCAACTAAAACCCTCCATATTCATGAAGCAGATGTCAGGAAACAGTTTAAGGCCATGCAGATACCTGTTCCTCTAAGGTCCATAAGATCACTTGTGGTGTTCCCCAGGGTTCAGTTTTAGGCCCAGTGCTTTTTAACCTGTATATGCTCCTTCTTGGCAGTGTTATCAGGAGACATGGAGTTAACTTTCACAGTTATGCTGATGATACACAGTTGTACATCTCCATGTCTCCTGATGACACACGGCCAATGGATGCACTTTTTAACTGCGTTTTAGACATTAAATCCTGGATGGCAGAAAACTTTCTCCAGCTCAACCAGGACAAAACTGAGGTTTTAATTATCGGTCCTGAGGCTCAGAGAGAAAAACTTTTACCAAAACTACAATCATTGTCTTTTAATTCTTCTTTACAAGTAAAGAATCTGGGTGTGATTTTTGACTCTGAGCTGACTTATATCCACCACATTAAAAACATTATTAAAATAGGTTTTGATCACCTAAAGAACATCACCAGAGTCCGCCCCATTCTCTCTCTAATGCAGCTTTTATCACCAGTAGAATCGATTACTGTAACGATTTCTGGTCTTCCCAAAAAGACTACCTCAAGTTTACAGCTTTTACAAACTCAGCAGCTCGTGTCCTGATGAAGACGAGGAGGAAGGAGCTCATTACACCGGTCTTAGAATCACTGCATTGGCTCCCCGTATGTTTTAGGATCCATTTTAAGATTCTTTTAATGGTTTTTAAGTGTCTTAATGGTTTTGGGCCTTCTTATCTTTCAGAAATGCTTTTACCGTATGAACCCTCGCGGTCTCTGCGCTCGTCTGGCAGCCGTCTCCTTATCATCCCCAAAAGTCAGGACACAGACTCATGGAGAGGCGTCTTTCCATTATTACGGCCCTCATAGTAGTGATGATGATTTTATTTTGGGTTTGGGAAGGGTGGGGTTTGTGGGGTCATTTTAACCTGTAAAGCACTTTGAGAAGCTTTGTAGTTGGAAAAGCACTTTATAAAGTTTGATTGATAGATGTACAAATGTAGCCGGGTTTTTAAAAATCAACATTTTCCTCCACTCCTTTAAAACAAATCAAAAAACCTCCATCCACATACGGAAAACGGAGAAAACTCAGCTCTTTGGCCAGAGTTTTTAGAAGGATTCGTTTTTGGTGCAGAAACGTTGTATTTTATTGTGGATGACAGGCCAAACCGAAGAAAAATATCTCCCGGCTACGTTTGGACAAGGCATAATTTTAAGCCTGAATGCTAGAAAAGCTCCCGGCCCAGACGTTGTGTCTCCTGCCAGTATCACACGCTGTAAAAATGAACTGACTCTGGTGTTTCTGGTATTTTATCCCCCTCACTGCAGGCCTGTTATGTTCCTGCCTCCTTCATGTCCTCCACCATCGTTCCTGTAAAGGATCACTGGACTCAATGATTACAAACATGTGGCTCTGACATTTGTGGTTTGCCTGCAGAGCCAACAGGTCTGTAGACGATGCCATCAACATAGCTCTACACTCCATCCTGCAGCATCCGGACTCCCTGGGAACCTACACCAGGATCCTGTTTGTGGATTTCAGCTCTGCCTTTAACACCCTCCTTCCAGAACTTCTCCAAGACAAACTTTCCCAAATCAACACACCTGATCCCATCTGCAGGTGGATCACTGACTTCCTGATGGACAGGAAGCAGCATGTGAGGCTGGGGAAGAATGTCTCAGAACCCCAGACCATCAGCTCCCTTCAGAGCTGTTCTTTCTCCTCTGCTCTCCTCCCTCTACACAAACTGCTGCACCTCCAACCACCAGACTGTCACGATAATTACGTTTGCAGAGGACACCACCGTTATCAGACTCATCTCAGACGGGGAAAAGTCTGCTTACAGGATGGAGGCTGAAGAGACAGTTAATAGTTTGATTCTCTCTGTGTTTTCTGCTTCCACTAATTAATCATGTATAGACACATTTTCACTGATTATTTTTAAAGATGAATATTTGTGCATTTTTTAATTGTTATCACTGTGATTGTATAAAGACTAGACCATTTACATTTACAATCCTCCGTGTCCCCTAAAGTATAGAATGCCAAAATACTAAAAAATTTGACAAATAAAACTATAAAAGATAAAATAATTATAAATAAACATGTTTGTGTTCAGTATTAATATTGTTAATAGCAGGAGATGAAAATAAAAACTAGTCCTCTATTTACAAGCCTACCAACACAAAAAACATTACAACCAAACTGTCAGCAGATGGCGCTATTGTTCCATGAAAAAAACCTAAATAGATAAAACAGCAGCAGTCTTCTCTGTGGGCTGCAGGGGCTGATGGGAGCTTTGAGGAGCTGTTAGAAACCACGTGGCCCTCGTTTGATCTCACAGCTCGTCCTTGTTTGGCCTCAGCTGCATCAGAGCGCCACTTCTCCCCAGGTTCACCAGAGGAAACACCACTGCACACAATGCTTTTCCTCCCAGCTGCTGCTCTGTGCTGTCTGGGTTCAGGTGAGTGTTTCCAGCCTATCAGGAGCCAACAAAGTCCACCTGGAGCAAACACTGTCACACTGACCTTCACCTGTCTGTCTGTGTCTCTACAGCGCTGGCTGCCATGGCAACACAGCTGATTCAGGAGGATTTAACTCTGACCAGGAGAATCGGTCAGAGCGTCTCCTTCAGCTGTGGAGGAACTGATGATTGTTGGGACAGTTATATGTGCTGGTACCAGAAGAAAGAAACAGAAACATTTAAGATAATTTTTCGTTACAAGAAGGGAATTTGTGAAATTAAACAACAGTTCAGTCATCCGCAGAAAGATGATTTCTCATCTGAAAGAAATCAGAACAGCTGTTCATTGAAGATAAATAAAGTTAAACTGGATCATTCAGCCTCCTACTACTGCGGCTGCTGGGTAGATGCTCCACAGTGAGAAATTTTCCCTGCAGCCTGAACAAAAACCTCCAGATGAACAGATGTCAAACAGTGTTTGTGACAGAAAGAGAGCAATAAACCACAGCCCAGGTTCACTGATTTCACCTCCATCTCTCACAGAGACTCACTGAGATCAGGAAGGTTTCTGAGTTCCTTCATTATTATTTACAGACTTTATCAGTCAGAATGAGAAGGCAGGAGAAAAAAACATTATTTGAGAAGCTAGAGAACCATTTAAATCACTGTTGCACAATAAGTGTCTTAATTATCACCAGTATCAATAGCAAGGCAAGACAATTTTATTTGCATAGCACCCTTTCAAAGACAAGGTAATTCACGGTGCTTTACATGTGTTGGGGATCTCTCACAGAGACTCACTGAAGTCAGGAAGGTTTCTAGTTCTTGTAATTATTATTATTTTTTTCAAGATTTTAATAATTTTAGGTGAAAACCCCCCCGATAATTTTTAAATAGCAAACATAAAGGGAAAATTTGTGTAAAGAAAAATCTTCCCTCCAGTAGAAGTCGCTAAAATGTCCGATCTTTTGTCTTCACTATAAGGCTCTAACAGCTTCCGGGGGTCAGAGTTCATTAATCTACAGAAGTTTTAACCCTGAACAGCTCTACTCTAACCACCCAGACCCAGCCTGGTGCTGCTCCTCATCTTGACTTAATTTGCACTCAGAGAAATTGGATATGAGGGAAACCAGACAAGTCAGGAAAATGTCAATATTCAATATATCTTTAAAAGTCCACCTTATTTTTATCCTTCTTAATCAGAAACGTTCATGTTGTAATGTGAGAGTCAATTTTTTAGCGCTAAATCTGAGTAAGTATTGGCTGCATTTTTTATTACACAGATGGATGTAGTTCATATCTGAGCAGGTAATTTTCATTCTCTGGTTCTAAAACTTTTAACCTGTATATGCTCCCTCTTGGCAGTGTTATCAGGAGACATGGAGTTAACTTTCACAGTTATGCTGATGATACACAGTTGTACATCTCCATGTCTCCTGATGACACACGGCCAATGGATGCACTTTTTAACTGCATTTTAGGCATTAAATCCTGGATGGCAGAAAACTTTCTCCAGCTCAACCAGGACAAAACTGAGGTTTTAGTTATCGGTCCTGAGGCTCAGAGAGAAAAACTTTTACCAAAACTACAATCATTGTCTTTTAATTCTTCTTTACAAGTGAAGAACCTGGGTGTGATTTTTGACTCTGAGCTGACTTTTATCCCTCACATTAAAAACATAACCAAAATAGGTTTTTATCACCTAAAGAACATCGCCAAAGTCCGCCCCATTCTCTCTCGGGCCAATAAGGAGACGCTGATGCAGCTTTTATCACCAGTAGAATCGATTACTGTAATGATTTCTGGTCTTCCCAAAAAGACTACCTCATGTTTACAGCTTTTACAGAATTCAGCAGCTCGTGTCCTGATGAAGACTAAGAGGAAGGAGCTCATTACACCGGTCTTAGAATCACTGCATTGGCTCCCCGTATGTTTTAGGATCCATTTTAAGGTTCTTTTAATGGTTTTTAAGTGTCTTAATGGTCTTAGGCCTTCTTATCTGTCAGAAATGCTTTTACCGTATGAACCCTCGCGGTCTCTGCGCTCCTCTAGCAGCCGTCTCCTTGTCATTCCCAAAGTCAGGACACAGACTCATGATGAGGCGTCTTTCCATTATTATGTCCCTCACCTCTGGAACAGGCTGCTAGAGGATCTCAGAGCCGCAGAGAACATTAATGTTTTTAAGAGCAGACTCAAGACTCACCTTTTTAGCTTAGCCTTTAACTAATTATTATTTATTAATATATTTTTAATCGCTCAGCATGTTTTACCTGATTTAATTTTTAGTTCAGCTTTTAACTGTTTATTTATTAATCTGCTTTGCATTTTTATTATTTGTTTTACACTTATTGTTTTATACTTTATATACTTTATATTTTATTAACTTTATATTTTAATGTATTTTAATCTTTCTTGCCAGTGTTTCCTCTCTGGGGAGCCCCCTGCATCGGGGGCGGTGGTCGGCTGTGGCTGCCTGGGTGCCCCCCAGGTAGCGCTTGGGTGGAGGTGGGGGTACCAGCCCTCCCTCCTCTGGGCGCCCTGGGTGGGAGCCTTGGCTGCTGCTGTTGATCTGCTGCTGCTGATGCAGATGGCTCCATGATGGCATTTCCTGGCTCATCTGTACTCAGCCCGCTTTTTGTAGCTTCTAAGTGTGTGTGTGAGTGAGTATGGCTGATGGGTTGGGTTGGGAGGGGGTTGTATTTGCACTGATGATTTTATTTTTTGAAGGGGGGGGGGTTGTGGGGTTATTTTAAATCTGTAAAGCACTTTGAGTAACTTTCTTTGTTTGAAAAGCGCTTTATAAATAAAGTTTGATTTGATTTGATTTGAAAACCTCTGAGTCCTCCTTTACAGAAACAACACTATTTATTTAGAGTTTTATATTTCTTTGGGGGTTTTGGTCAAGAAGAAATACTTTTTTATGACTTTGTTACTTTAATTTAGTATTTTCGAAATCAAGCAATGAAGTAGTGTGGGGGTAACTTTTAAGTGTAGTTTTATCAAATTAAATATCAACTGCTCCAACAGTCGATAATGAAGAAAACACAAACAAAACAATAAAAGAGGCAAACAAACCTGTATGGAGAATAAAAGTCTGTTTTTTTTGTTTCATCCCACGGTTTTTTCCCCCCAATATTTACCACCCAGTGTTCCTAATTCCATTCTTGGACTTTGCTCTCCCTCTGCAACCCTGGGAGGGCCCTGCACTGAGCTCAAGCCTCCATGCTTTGAGCAGCGATGGGGCCTTCATTTCACGTTCCCCAGCTGGACGCAGCACGTGGAAGGATCACGATATTCCAGCCAGATCCATGGCAACCCCTCAGGCACACCGCTCAGCCAGGAGGAGGCAGTATACAGAACTGGTGCATGTTTTTGTGGGAGTAGCTGACATTAGTTGCTCAAGGGAACACGGGGAGAACATGCAAACTCCACACAGAAAGGCCCTTTTGACAACCCCACCCAGGGTGTGGGTGCTGATGATATGGAGGAACACACACACCCACAGCGTACCCGGCGGGAATTGAACCCAGGACCTTCCAGCTGCGCCACCGTGCTCCCGACTGAGAATAAGAGTCTCAGTGTGATGATCTGTCTCGAAAATAACATAAATATCTTTAACTTGAATCCAGTTTATCCGTTCTTGACTCAGTGACAGTGTGAAGTCAAATCACCATGTCTGTATTTACATCACTGCTGGGTGTTAAAGCTCCAATAATTGTGGTGGGGTGTGGTATTGCAGGCAGAAAAGTGGGTTTGCTCCTGTAGTGAGTTGTATATTTGAGGCAGTTGGTAGAGAGACTCAACACTGAAAACACACTGGAAAGTTTGGTACTAAGGAGGGCTGCATCTAGCCTGGCTGTCGGCAGACTAAGTTCATTACAAGTCTGGGACCTCTTAGATGTATTTTTGACTGCAGAAGAGGCGGGACCAACAGGCATAGTTCAAATGACTTTGTACAAAATTGGATAGAGCATTCACCAATCAGACAATCGATCCAGGTGATATACCTTGCAGAGCGACGCGGAACTCCAGGCAGGAAACTGTATGAATTCTTCCAGCGCAAGTTTCTCCTCCGTTTTCAAAGAACGCTTGCCTGAAAAACTGGGCAGAAATGTATGTGTGAGTTTCCAGCCTGATCTGTAGGGCGGAATTAAACCGCCGTCAGATCAGGCTGGCGAAAGCCAGGCTAGTCTGGAGAGGCAGCTGGAAAGGGAATTTTAATATTCTCTTCTGTGAAAAAATCTTCATGGCAAAGTTTAAGTTTATTATATAGGAGGACCATGGGTAGGTGTTTGTGTAAATGATCATTAAATTTGTAAAACAGAACTGACATGGTCATTAAATGAATAAATAATAATACAGCATTATGTTTACAGTCTGCAGAATTTATTTACCTAAAATCCAGACTGAACGCTTTAAAATGTATTACTGTTAGAAACTCAGTAACATATTTTTTTTCTCTAATCTTGTTTTCAACATGTATAACAGCTCCTTTCCGCATTTCTATATAATTTTCTTACCAATCTTTAACTTTCAAAACAAACCAGAAAATGTTTAAACTTTTAGGGTCTGGAGAGCAAAAAATCAATAGACATTTTACACAGTGCCCCCTGCTGTACTGAATGACTTTTGTTTTGATCAAGTTGATCATTTAGAACAGATGTTTTAAAGTAGAAATGCTCAATATTTTGACATAATCAGCACAGGAAAGACGAACTCCTGAAGACTGAACCCCCACACTGAGTCTACCTCCTGACCTCATCGGCTCGTCTCCCCAGACTTCGGTTCTCCGCGTTCATTCAATAAACTTTTAATCACAATCTATGATCCGTGGTCCTTTCTAGTGAATTTCTCTCTCTGAGCCTCAGGACCGATAACTAAAACTTCAGTTTTGTCCTGGTTGAAGTCAGTAGGTCGCGGGAGAGTCATTTGCGTGACATCATGGACGACGAAAGGTTGATCATCGAAGTGGAGAAGCACTCAATCATATATGACCCCAGTCACAGTTTTTATAAGGGAAACGTCATGACGGATAAAGCCTGGAGTGCTTTTTTGGGTCAAGATGGTAAGTTTATGCTACTCATTAATGTGCCAAACAGACAGAACATAAAACACAGACCTTTTGGAGCAATGTTGTACTCTTTTTCCTGCTTGTTGTTACGTTTACTGATGAATCCATGGAGTTGTAATACACATCTTTCAGGCAGATTTCTCTGCTACAGTGTCAAACCTTTTACAGGGTAGATACTGTCTACAGAGAGCTGTAGAGGAAATAACGTTAACACACAAGAGAAACAGATGCCTTGTTCCTGTGCCAAAGGGAAACAATAATTCAGGGTTAGAGTCTTGTTTAAATAGCTTCTCCTGCAGCTAGAAAAGACGTAGCTGGGTGAAAAGTTTTAAATGTACCAGCTAAAGTTTCACAAACATCATCTTGGAATCTAAATTCTTTTGTTTTAAAAACATGACTGTTAAGTTAATTGGTCTCTCTAAAGTATTTATAATAAAATGTATTTGCTAAAGCCAATCTTAAAACTAGAGCCCAGTCATTTCTTTGTTCAGACAGTTTGCTGCTAACCGGTTTCTGTTCCCGGAGAGATTCCACAGAGTTTCCCAAGCTGTGGCTCGTGGCCCAAAAACAGCCGCTCCTCATGGTAACAAAGAATCCTCAAGGCGTCTGATCTTGGTGATTCATTCAAAAAGTGAAACAGGTTGAAATGTATTTTTATATTTTCCCAGTCAGACTGAGCTCTGTCTCTGCTTCATGACGCCATCATCAGCATCCAGGAAACCACAGAGCAGCATGCAGCATTCATGATCACAGGAGATCTCAGCAGCTGCAGCTCAGACTGAACACACTGAAGACTTTCAGCAAGACAACATCCCAACAAACAAGGAGACACACTGGGAGAGATGAGAGCTTTCATCCAGGATGTCTGCAGAGCTTCCTTCACACCTACTTTGGATCTTCACAGAACATTTCTGATGGTTCTGCCAAGGATCCAGACAGAAGCTCAGAGCAACTTCTCCAAGACAGTTCAGCTCTGATCTCCTGAACATGAGCTCAGATTACAGAGGACTGCTTTGTTCTCATTCAGACTCTTTGGAAATCTGCATCCAAAAATGAAGAAGCAGCCAACTTTCTTCCAGTTGATCCTGAGGACAACATGAAGATGTGAACTAACTCCCAGATCCAGTCCATGTGGACTAAAGTAGTGGACATCAGAACCATGCTGCTAGTGGGGCTGAAAGAAAAGAGCAGAAGAGACAGTCATGTTGATGTGAAGATTAGAGAAACACATCATGGAGCTGAAATCTGATCCTGCTTCCCCTCAGCTGAGCCATTCAGCAGCAGACAGCTTCTTGGAGCAGTCTTTGTCACTGTGTGGAGGATCCTGGTACCTCTTTGGTTCTGGAACCAGACTGGATGGAACCAACCAACCGGTAAGAACCAACATTTACTGCTTTATGGGACGACTTCACATGTGGTTAAAGTCACTTTCTGCTGATTCATGATTTAGTTTTTATCATTAGTGGAGAATTCAGCATGAAAATATTAATAATTGATTAAAAAAACATGTTTAAAAACCTCTGAACAACTTTATTAAATAGATTTAGATCTTTTAACAAATATAGGAGAGTAACATCTGAAAACTCTCAGTGACTCTAACCCTGTAAAATCTGCTGATGTTGTTGATAAAAGTCTAATTACTGTAAAATATTATTTATACAATTACTTACAGCTAAAACTCAGAGTTAAATGAAGCTGATGGAGAAAAACTGAATATAATAGGAGCAAAAATCAGCAGAGAGGTTTTTGTATCAGTCTTTCTCACTGTGTGTGGATGAATACCTCTTTGGATCTGGAACCAGACTGTATGTTACAGGTAAGAATCAACATTTATTGCTTTTAATGTAGAAGTTATAAGTTTCTAAAGTCATTTTATGCTGCTTTAGGATTTAAAACTACATTTTTTTTTAGTTTTAATAATACTGTTTTATATGCTGAAAATCAATCAAATGGAAATTATGATCTGGATAGAAATGTATTAAGCATTCTCGGAAGATATCAAACATTAAACTGTTAAAAAGTTAAAAAGTACACCTGGTAAAAATTGCTAAATATTATTTGATCAGCAAAGATATAAATCTGTTTGAAATGAGATCAAACATCCAGATTTTCTGCTCCTCGTTTTAAGTTCAGAGTCGAGCAACAGAACCATTTTCCTGACATGAATCAAATCATTTTACCGTCCTAGTTTGAACCAGTGTTCAGTGTGGCTGCAGTGTGGATCAGTGGGTAGAGCAGCTGCTCCATGTTCTCACACTGTTGCTCCTTGATGCAGACGTTCTGGGTCAGAACTCAGAGTCTGAAGTTTCTGATGCTTCAGGATTTAACTTTTAGTCACTCTAACTCTGTAATATCTGCTGATATTGTTGATAAAAGTCTAATTACTGTAAAATATTATTTATACATTTACTAAAACTCAGAGCTACATGAAGCAGAGAGGGAGATCAGCAGAGAGGTTTTTGTATCAGTCTTTCTCACTGTGAGGAGTATCTCTTTGTTTCTGGAACCAGACTGTATGTAACAGGTGAGATTCAACATGTATTTGTTTTATTGTCGAAGTTATTAAAATGTTTAAATTGACTTATTGCTGTTTCAGGATTTATTTGACCTTTTCTTTCTTTAAACTGAAATCTTTCCATATAAAAAAACTCAGTTTTTTTTGTCGCTGATCATGATGTTAAAATGGTTTCATGTTTCATATTTATATTTAGTCCGACCTGTTAGGTTTGGAATCACATGGTGAATTAAAATGTTGAGCAATATTGACAAACAAATGTAAAATAGTGAAATAAATATTTACTTTGTCAAAAAAATATTGAAATATACTTTTAAAATATTTTGGAAGACATAGAAATAATCATTTTATTACACTAGGAAACAGAACAGACATCCTTACATTTTATTTGATAGAAATATATTTATCTAAAGTTGAACGGCTGCCAGCCTCAGTAGCAGGTAGAGGTGACTATAAATGATTGATTAAATAGATTAAAATGGTTCCCTGTGGTCCTAAAGCAAACTTTGTTTAGAGAACATTTGTGTTGAGGAAAATTAGCGGCTACATTTATTCTCTTGTTTTTTATTTATTTTTCATTCTTTGATCCTGTTACAGATCACAGAATACATTTAATATGAAACAAAAATACCTGGAAAAATAAAGTGAACTGTTTAAAATAATAATTTTATTTATTCCGCTATAAGATTTATGAAAACCAACCTGGTTCTGTTTGGATATGTAATCACACCTTAAACCTTGTAACTGTAAATATTTTATTTTATTTTATTCAGGCAGTCAAGGATTGTCTTGGTGGAGTTCTGTGCATCGTTTTATCAGATACAGCAGGTCCTCCAAGTCCTGGAGCAGCAGAACAGTCCCAGATCATTATACTACCACCACCGTGTTTGGGTCTAGATATTTTGTTCTGGTTCTGAAGCGCTATGTTGGTTCTACACCAGATGATCTTCCAAAAAGTTTGACTTTTGTTTCAACAGTCTGCAGAATATTTCAGAGATTATCAGGATGATTTTTGGTAAATATGAGGCGGGGATCATTTAAGTTCAATGTGAAGCAGGAGGAAGATGTGAGACTGAATGTTCAGCCCATAGCGGGTAAATTGTTTTAATTTTAGTGTAATCATTTAATTTAATTGTTTATATGTAGTTGAACGGTCAGCTTGTTCGGACTGAATAAATAGTTTATAAATAAATACTATTAATATTGTAATCATTTTGAAATTTGACGGATAAAGGTAGATTATAGCCATCAGTGAAAATGACAGATAGCAAATTTGTCTAGAATCCATTTAAAAATTCTACATTTGTCTTTTAAACGTCTAAATGTTCCAGCTGCCCCACATCTCTCTGATCTACTCCAGCCCTATAAACCATCTCGGTCCCTTAGATCAGGCGATCAGCTGCTTTTGGTTCCCTCTGTTCACCACAGCTGGAGTTACTCTATCGCTGTTTTTTTGTGCTCTGTCTTTTACTTAAATAACTGTTCCTGCAGAACATTGTTTGTTTTAACTGCCTGGTAGTTGGTCTGTGCTATACATAGTGTTGTCATGAGATTAAAAAAATTGAGATTAATTAATTATGATCCGTAATTAATTAATCTAATTAAACTCTTTTTTGAGATAACCCAAAGATTGCTAAGAAAATCCTTATTCTGAGATATTTTCTTCTAAATTCATAATATTATTGTGGCCATTCAGAAGTTTGATATATTAAAAAAAAACTGTCATTATGAAGTAATTTATTAAATTTAACAAACTTGAAAAGATGCATTCCCAGCCATTTACATTCTGCTGTTTTTGAGACTAGTCCCAAGTGCTGCCTGCAACCTTCTGCTTTGCACGGTTTAGTAGCGTTTCAGACTCAGTGGGGTAAATATCTGATCCTGTCCTGTAAACTCACTTTATGATGAGTATACATCCAATCGATCTCCACTTTGGGGAGTGGTTAACTCCTAAAAACTCAAGACAATAAGCCCAGTGCATAAAACAGATTTTTACTTAAAGGCAACTCACATGTAGAAACAGTAAGACTATAGATTAAAAATCAGATTAACGCAATTTAAAAAAAATTAATTGATCGCAATTAATGCAATATTTTGACACCCCTAATGATACGGTACTTCGGGTAAACCAGTGAGCTTGATAAACGAGTTGATCTTTTTTCTTAGCGTTGGTTCTGGCCTTTTTTGCCCAATCTCTCTTTGTTACTGTTGTATCATGACCTCTGACCTTAAGTGAGGCAGTGAGGCCTGCAGAGCATCTGATGTTGCTCTTTGAACTCCTGGATGAGTCAGGTCCTTATGGGCCTATCTGAGAGGGGAGCGGAAAGGCTTTCTCACACCGACACACCAACACACACACACACACACACACACACACTCACACGCACACAAAGACTTGCACACACTTCCCCTAATCTCACTGTTCTGGCTGCTTCCTCTGATCTCCTACCACAGGAGTATGTAACCTTTACCATCCAAAGGGCCATGCACATAATTTAAAACCTAATGACCAGAAAAAAGTATCTAAAAAATGTCCTACAACTTCAGTGGTTTGATGGTGAGCGCGCTGTTGGTTAGCTGTGCTGACAATAAACTTCCCCTCATGGGACAATAAAGGTCTTCATTCATTCATTCATTCATTCATTTATTCACTGAGTTAATGAATTCACAATAAACGGAATAAATGCTTCTGGTTTCGACTCAGTTTATCTTTGTCTAATATTAAAACGTTTGTGAGGAACTGAAATGTTTTAGTGCAACAGGAAACCAAAGTAGAACAGCTTTGTAGAAGCTGCTGCTGACCGTGTCTTTATCCTGCCTGTTTCTGCTGTCTTCAGATAAAGCCATGCTGCAGCCCTCGGTGACTGTGTGCCCGGTGAAAACAGAGGACCAGGTGGAGGGAAAGACGGCTCTGATGTGTTTGACCTTTGACATACCTCCTGCTCTGGTCCAGATCTCCTGGAAAAGACAGAAGAAGGACAGCACACAGGAGACGCTGCCCCCTGCTGACGAGAAACAGCTGGAGCTCAGCGGGGATAAACATTCTGCCGTGATCAGGCTGGTTAATAATCAGACTCTCTATGAATATGATTACATCTGTGAAGTTCAGCATGAGAAGGGCAACGAGAGGAACCAAACGCGCTTCCAAGGTAGGAAACACAGAAGATGAGTTCAGCCATGATTCAGCTTCATGTTCTCACTATGATTAAACTGTTGGACTTGTTTTTGCCACAGAACCTCCAGAACCTTCAGCTCAAACCGCGCCTCCAACAACAGCAGATCCCCCAGCAGCTCACACACCTCCACCCACAAAAGCAGCAGCATCTCCACCTTCTGGTCCAGCAGCAGCTTCTGTCCGTCCTCAGCTCCCAGTGAAGCTGTCAGTGTCCTTCCAGTCTCAGTGCAGGGTGAAGCTGCTCTGCCTGCTCTACACAGTGCTGATAGTGAAGAGTCTGGTGTACTGCTGTGGACTCTCTCTGCTGCTGAGCTTCAGAAACAACAAGGGACCGTCCACCTACTGAACACAGGCTGACTCTCTGCTTCCTCTACAGCTTTTAGCTCCATCACATCTCATCAGTTTTTTACATTTGATCACTTTTACCAATTTTAATTATAATTTCTTCTTGCTTTTAATCTTTCTTACACTGTAAAATACAGAATGCTGCAGCTTCTGTACATTTGCTCATTCTGTATAATAAACCTAAAAATATATTTGATTTTCAATTACTTGCTTTTACATCATTTAAATAACTTGAATGTTATGAAGAAAATCAATAATTAAACTTTTTTTACAGCATCAACATGTATTTTATTGATATAAATTGTAGCTACCACTTTACAATAACACAACCCTTATAAGTGACTAGTAAATTATTTATAGATGCATTTTATTAATTCATCTGTAAATACTTTATAAATAGTTAATAGGAATGTATCATACATTTTTCAATTCAAGGTGCTTTATATGATTAAAAATTGGAACACAGCATAAATCAATTTGATGATCAAAATACAAGAAAGCAATTACAATAAGACAATAGTCAAGACGATACAAATATGTAAGGACAAGCAGGTAAAAACACAGTTTTTTATTCACTAACTGATCTTGCTGAAAAAACTCAGTCATTAAAAACCCCACAAGAAAGCATTTACAGTAATCAAGACTACATTTCGTGTGAAAATTAAAAACAAGCAAGTAAAAACAGTTACTCATAGGCGAGTCTAAATATTTAAGTTTTAATTTTAGACTTAAAAGAGTTCAGTGTCTCTGCAGCTTTGCATTCTCCTGGTAGTTTGTTCCAGATATGAGGAGCATAGAAACTAAAAGCTGCTTCCCCATGCTTGGTTCTGTTTCTAGGGACGATCAGTAAACTAGAGCTGCAGCACCTGAGTGATCTGGATGATTTGTATCGTGATAGCAGATCACTAATATACTCTGGTGCTAAACCATTCAATGATTTATAAACTAATAAAAACACTTTGAAGTCTATTCTCTGAGCTACAGGGAGCCAGTGTAAGGACTTTAGAACTGGGGTGATGTGTTCTACTTTCCTGGTTCTAGTGAGGACACGAGCAGCAGCGTTCTGGATCAGCTGCAGCTGTCTGATTGATTTTTTAGGTAGACCTGTGAAGATACTGTTACAGTAATCAAGGCAGCTAGAGATAAATGCATGGACGAGTTTTTCTACGTCTCCTAGTGTCATCAGACCTTTAATCCTAGAAATGTTCCGCAGGTGATACAAAGCTGACCTTGTTATTGCCTTTATGTGACCCTGGAGGTTCAGGCAAGGCAAGGCAAGTTTATTTGTAGAGCACAATTCATACACAAGGCAATTCAAAGTGCTTCACTGTTTCATAAATTAAGAAAACGGATAAACAGGAAAAAACAAACAAAAAAACATCAACTTAAAAAATAATTAATTACAATAAAAAAGCAAGAGTGCAGATAAAATAATTTATATTGTCATAAGCACGGGTAAAAATAAATGTTTTCAGCCTGGATTTAAACATTGTAAGAGTTGAGGCTTGTCTCACATCCTCATGAAGACTGTTCCAGATTTTAGCCGCCTGAAACTGAAATGCAGCCTCACCATGTTTATTGTTGACTCTGGGAACCACCAGGAGACCCCTCCCTGAAGTTCTCAGGGCCCAAGATGGTTCATATGTCTCTAACATGTCAGAGATGTACTTTGGTGCCAAACCATGAAAAGACTTGTACACAAGCAGAGCTGTTTTAAATTCTATTCTCTGAGCGACAGGAAGCCAGTGCAGAGACCGGAGCACTGGACTAATATGGTCGTATTTCCTGGTTCTTGTCAGGACTCCAGCAGCAGCGTTCTGGATGTACTGCAGCTGTCTAACAGCTGGTTTAGAGAGGCCAGTGAGCAGGCCGTTACAGTAGTCTAACCTGCTGGAGACAAATGCATGGATAGGTCTCTCTAAGTCTGGTTTCCACACTATTCCTCTGATTTTAGTAATGTTTTTCAGATTGTAAAAAGCTGTTGATGTTATTGCTTTGATGTGGCTGTTTAAGTTCAGGTCCGAGTCCATGATTAACCCCATATTTCTAACCTGATTGGTAGTTTCTGGTTGGGCCTGTTTAAGATGATTACTAATATGAAGTCGATCTTTTTTGGATCCAAAGAGTAGTACTTCAGTTTTCTTTTTGTTCAGTTGCATTAACATTGTTGGTGGTTATAATCTGGATTAGTGGGAGCATGTAGATGCTAAATAGGAGGGACCCTATGATCGAGCCCTGGGGGACCCCACATGTGATATCTGTGTTTTGTGATGAGAATTGGCAAATCGACAGAAATAAGTTACTGTTCTTGAGGTAGGATTTGAACCAGTCGAGTAATATACCAGAGAGTCCGACACAGCTCTCTAGACGTTCTAGTAATAGTATATCATGGTAAACAGTGTCAAATGCAGTACTGAGGTCTAATAGTACCAGTACTGTGGTTTTACAACGGTCAGTATTTGTACGGATGTCATTGAAAACTTTGACGAGTTCTGTCTCCGTGCTTTGGTACCTACAAAAACCAGACTTATAAATATCAAAGCGGTTGTTCGTTGCTAGGAATCTGTTTAATGGTTGGAACACAGCTTCTTCAACACTTTTACAGATAAATGGGAGATTAGAGATTGGTCTGTAGTTTTGCATCAATGTGCTGTCTAGGTTCTTCTTCTTTAGTATTGGTTTGATAACTGCTATTGATAAATGCTATAGGGAAGACACCTGATGGGAGGGATGTGTTAATTATTTTTCATCAGATCTGCTGTGATGGCTGGGAAGACGTTTTTTTTTTAGAAAACATGTTGGTAAGATATCCAAGATGCAGGTGGCAGAGCTTAGTTTGTCAATAATTGCATCAAAGATTGATTTATTATTTGGAAGTGAGTCATTTTCTCTGCATGGGTGATAATTTGCCTCATGGTTGGTATTGGGGTTGGAGCTGATGTACTGATTGATCTTCTGATGTTCAAGATCTTTTCAGTAAAGAGTTTAGTTCAGGGGCTACTGTCACTGGAGGAGTAGTTAGTCTCTCCATTGTAGCAAAAAATGTCGTAGCATTATTGTTGTTTCTGTGAATGATCTCAGAAAAGAATGATTGGGGAATGTTGGTGATTTAGATAAGGTTGGAGTGTACATCAGTTTAAAGTTTTCAGCTGAATTTTCTTTAAGGAGGCTTTTTTAACAGTGGTCTTACTCTCATTATGCTTGTTGGCTTGGATGGTGCTTTCAAATGAGATGCAGAAATGCTAGAGATATTTAAGTCTTTGCTAATAAGTAGGTCCAGAGTGTGTCCTCGGTTGTGCGTTGGCTCATTAATGTGTTGGGTTCGGTCAAAGTTATGAAGGGCGTCATTTAGTGGCTTTGTTCCACTGTCTTGGAGTTTGTCAGTACGTTGAAATCTAGCACAATTGCTATCTGATCATAGTCTAGAATTATTGCAGATAAAGGTTAATTGAAGTCATTAAAGAAGTTTGTGTTAGGTTTTGGTGGTCTGTATATGTTTACAAATAGGACTTTGTTTGGTTTGTTAGTTTCAGTAGCTAAATATTCAAAGGTGCTGAATTCACCTAGCGATACCTTTCTGAGGTTTAGCGAATTGTGAAAGATTATAGCAAGGCCACCACCCCTTTTGTTTTTCCTGGTCTCACTATTGAAGTGATAATTAGTTGGGCGAGTCTCTATAAATAAGGTTTGTTCTGTATTTTCATCTAGCCAAGTTTCTGAGAGCAATAGAGCATGTATATCAGGACCAGTGGCAGAAGTTTACTATGAGTTGGATCTGTTGCTGGTCTTTCTGTTAGCTAGTGTATTGATTGGATCTGCTGTCTTAGGGAGCATTTTCTGTACAGTAGAATCTGCATGTTTTGAGGGATGATGTAAGTCAGCTGACTGAGCTGATGTGTTTCCACATAGAGATGCTGGAACTCTGTGTTTGTTTTGAAGGTTATCTGATGGCTGGTCAGATCTGACTCTGGCAGGCGTATCACTGACGGGTTCGTGGATGTCATGTTCTCTGTTTGTTACAGCAGGTTGGGGTCCACTATCTGTCTTGGTTCGAGAACAGGGTGGTGAGTTCATATGAGTTAGCAAATTCCAGAGATAAAGCTTCTGACCTTTCTTATTGATATGATGTCCATCTTTTGTGAATAGATGTCTCCTTTCACAGAAAATCTTAAAATTATTTAGAAATCGAATAGACCTTTCAGCACAAACAGCTTTAACAAAGCTGCTAAAAGACCTGATCCTGCTAAATTGTTCGTCTGAGGGTGTTGCTGGAATTGGTCCAGATATGTGAAGTTCTACCTTGTTGTTGTTAAAGTTCTGGAGTAAATCCAATAAGTCTTTCTTTAGAATTTCAGAATTCTTAAGAGAGATGTCAGCAATTCCCGTGTGGAAAACAAGTTTTTCTAGCTCTGGGTTGTTCTCAATAATCAATGGAATCTGTCAGGAAGTATGGTGGAAGGTATGGACCCAAACGCAGAAGCAGAAGCAGAAGCAGAGTGCTGATAGAGTGGAGATGCTGACCAGTGGGATGCTGATGGCAGGAACAGAGGCACAGGACAGCAGAAGGAAGACAACTGGGAAACACAGTGGCATCTGTAGTGGGTTCCTGTAATGATCCGGCGCTGACTGAAAGGAGGTGAAAGGTTAGGGGTAAGGGGGATCTGGTGTGGATGATTGGGGACACAGGTGAGGATGATGGTGATGATGAGGAGGAGGAGCGGGAGTGAATGAAGTGAGAGCCATGACAGAATCCTCTCAGAAAGCTCTTTAACTGACATCTCTAATTAAACACACTTGTATTGATGCATAGCTGTTCAATACCTTTGATAAATCCGTCATGGATAATAGCAGGAATTTTCCCTTTCTTGCTGTTTTCTGTTCTCTTTGGTTTCTTGTCGGGTGCTGGCTGTTCGGTTTATCTTTGTTTGTGTTTCGCTGGTCTTGCTGTGAATCTTCCAGACTCAGGGAGCTGGGAGAGCTCAGTGCTGTGAATCTGTTCTTTAAAAGGATAATCGACGTTTTTGGTTGTTGGATTTTCTTTTGACGTTCCTTATTTTTCTTCTTGGGTGTTTCTCGTCTGAGCCCTGGCCATTCTCCTGATCTGTGGGGGGTTCTTCCCGATAGATGCTATCTGTTCGGAGGGGTACTTGGTGTTGTTGGCATCGACCTGTCAGGTTCTTTAAAATCGCATGTCATACTCAGAGTAGTATTGTTTCTGCCGTTATCTTCAAGGCGTCAGATCTTTAATTTCATGTCTTTCATCCTTTCCAGTATGTTTTGGAGAGTGTAGTCAGCGTAGTGAGCCATTTGTACTCCTCAGTTCTTATGGAGTAGTCCATAGTAGAAAAAGAAGAAAAAGAAGGGAAAATCCGTCCCAGGGAGGTCGTCCAGTATCCTCAGAGTAAAGAAATACAATAGAATTAAAGAGGAAAATAAGTTGAGTATGGGCGAGCAGAGGAGGGAAGAGAGCAGGAGTAGATCCAGAGGAGAGGAAAACACTATTGTATATTTAATTTAGTGTTGCTGAATTAAACATTTCAGACTCAGTTACTATTTTATGAGCAAAAGCAGTATTTGTAAACATTATTGTTTAGCATATGTGTTGTACTTTATCACTCCAATATAAACTCAGCTCTTTTAGATAAAGTATGTAGGTCTACAGATTTGGTTCATAATTTAGAAAGAAACTGGTCAACTATGGGGGAAAAGATTGTGTCTGTGAGGCCGTGGATGAGGAACAAGTTTCATCACATTTTTGTCATTAATTTATCCATGATAACCACTTTTTAACAATCTATAAATTGCAGCTCAGCTTGTCCTACGTCTTCTTAATGCCGGCCTCCCGTTGCTGATTGGTTGCTGCCCGCATTTGCTACCCCAAAGTTCAATTTTCCCAACTTCATGCACCCGCTGTGGTAACGCACTCAACCAGCTGCATGGCAGCTTGGCGCAGCTTGACGCTCACTTGCTTCACAGGTACAATAGACTTTGCATGTAATCCGGCTGCCCTGCTGTGTTGCTGCCAAGTGCGGTGTGAAACCACCATTACACTTTTCTGTGAGAGCACAGCGCAGCATTCTGAACATGTTTTCTGTTTCGATCTGAGAGGAGTGGGTCGTTCACATCATGACACATGCGGTGTGCATGCAACATCTTGACAGGTAGATTCAGAATAATGTTGGTGGCCTACTGCAGCGCTTTATTATACATTATCGAGCTAATGAGATGACCAGCAGACCGCTAAAGCCTAACCCGAGACAGTGGACAATGATTAAGCCCGAACCCGACCCAACCCGTCGTCCTGGCAAAGTTCTTCTGCTCTAGTCTGGAGGTTGCCTCCATGAGGGCTGAGTTCATCAGGAGGCCTGGAGGAGATTCATTAGCAGGAGATCAGGGAGAATTAATGATGATGTTCCTCTGATTGGACTCCTGAGCTGATTCACTTTACAATCTATCAGCTCTAATGTTGATTTGAATAAAAACAATGAAAATGTTTCCAGGAAGCAGAAAGAAACCACAGAGATGGAGGCAGATGATGAGTTAGTAGAGCAGCAGATATGAATCTGTTCTCTGTGGTTATTAGAACAGAACAAACTGCTGACAGCCAATCAAAGCTCCTTTCCTGCAGCCGTGTGGGTTTGTGCTCTGCAGCCTCCACACCGTTAGCTGTGGCTTTTCACTTTAATAACACCATGACAGTTACAAGCATCGACTGAGCTGAAAGAATCATTCCAGGAAGCACCTGTGTTCTTCATCTGGGAGAGAAACAGCTCCAAGCCTGAACTCAGAGCTGATCCATCAACTCTGATCAGAAGGAAAACAGCTCAGTCTGTTTAATGACACAAAGAAAATCCAATAACTAGGAGGAAAACTTGGTTGGAAAACCAAAAGCTGCAGCTAAAGTCTGATCAGACTTAGAGAGATTTCAGCTTTCAGGAAGAAACAAAGCAGCCAACTGTACTTCTGTTCTCACTGATCAGAGCAACACAAACCACACTGAGACAGACACACAAACCACCGACACAAACCAGTCATGTTGTTTTGTTCGTCTGAAGACAGAATCAGGACCAGACGTCCATGTTGGTTCAGCTCAAGTCTCATTAGTTGATTAAAAACCTCCTGCAGAGCCGCTAGAGGACTCTGGATATCTCAGTCAGAGCTGAACTCTGATTTAGTTCACTTCTAACTGGTTTGTTCTCTGTGGACCTGCATCTCTGCACTGGTTTCCATCAGACTGATCACACAAAGCATCCAGAGTCATCGCTGATGGCTTTAGTTCTTCAACTGCTCTCATGTTTACTGGAGTCCATCAGGGCTCAGTCCTTGGTCCTGTTACCATGGCAACTTTATGTCTGGGCCTTGTTCCACTGATGATTGTATTCTGAAATTTTGGTCAAGTAAGAGTATAACAAGGTACATTACACATATTTTTTACTAAAGTAAAAGTAAAGAGTAAAAATGACTCGAGTAAGATTAAAAAAGGATACTTAAGTATTAGGAATCATCTGTTTTGATATTTTAAAATAAGTTCATCAGACAGACAAAAACATAAAATTATGGGAAAATTCTGACATTTTAAAAACTAAAATTAAAACGGATACCAATAAATAACCTAATTACATAATTAAGTTAAGATAGACTTTTCTAAGTATGTCCAGTAGTTAATTAATAAAAATATGTTATAACAAGGTAAAAAGTACTTTCAGGAATGATTTATGGTATTTACATGAATATTTACTTGACCTCATAATGGAACAAGCTCAACAGAATTGTGTAGAAATAAGTGGTCTCCTCTAATAAACTGCGTTTGTTTGTTTCTAGTGTACTTTTGGTTAAAATATGTTTGCTCTTCATTCAATAGGTAGATTATCCAGACATTTTATTAAGAGTAGTGATACTTCATAAAATACTATTGAAGTAAAAGCAAAATTACAGCATAACAAAGCTATTCTTAAAAGTTTTTTTTTTTCTAAAAAGTTTCTCAAGTAAATGTCTTCATTCTCTTTCGGCTTTTTCCTTCAGGGGTCGCCACAGCGAATCATCTGTCTCCATTTATTCCTATCCTCTGCATCCTCGGCCTTCACACCTCCACCTTGCACTCCTCTGTCACTTCTACTGCACACCTCACTGCTGTCTCACAGCTCTCCCACATATCCTGTACCATTCTAACACACTTCTCTTTCACTCCAGACTGCCTCATGCAAAACCACAGCTCTTCTCTTTGCACCCTGTCATATGCTTTCTCTAAATCTACAAAGACTCAATGCAGCTCCCTCTGATCTTCTCTCAACTCTTCATCAGCATCCTTAAAGCAAAAATATAATCTTTAGTACTCTTTCTTGGCATGAAACCATACTGTTGCTCACAAATGCTCATTTCTGACCAAAGCCTAGCTTCCACCACTCTTTCTTATTGCTTCATTGTATGACTCATTAACTTTATTCCTATGTAGTTGCCACAGTTCTGTACATCTCCCTTGTTCTTCAAGCTCAACACTAGAACACTTTTCCTCCATGAAGTCTCATGACCATAAGTAAACAACTGTCTCTATTATATTATGAAGCTGTGTGATTTTACATTGCTATTTATAATAATGCAGGAAGCCTTGTAACAAGACAAACTGAAATTGCAACAGTATTTTAACAGTAATATTGTAGATGATGGGTAAGAATAAAAAACTAAAGAGAGATCACATTTCTTCGGTTTTAGCTTCTCTAAAGTCCTTAATAATCAAGCTCCATCGTACATCAGAGATCTGATTGTTCCATATGTTTCTAACAGAGCATGTTGTGAGAGAAAATTTTATTATTAATGCTGGGACATTAAGAAAGGTTTAATTCTCTTACTCAGCTCTTTGATAGCTGTTCTGATTCTAAGGTACAAACAAGAACCAATTGTATGTAAACATCTCATCTTGACTTATGACAACTCTTGTCATTATCTGGTGTTGACTTATGACAGATCCTGTGACTGTCTTTCTCAGCATTATACAAAGTGTCCCTTGTTTGTATCTATATTCTTATTGTCCAGTTAAACTATTTCCTGATTGTTTAGTGCTGACTAATGAAGGGACACTTCCTCTTCTGTTTGGGTATGTATGAAATCATCTGTATGATGTAATGATCAGTAAGAAGCTGATTCAATAGGGTGTGGATGACTACTATATATACCCATGCATCTGTGCTGAAGCTTCAGGGTTCTCAGCAGGAGGCCCTCCATGCACGTAAAATAAACTATGTACGAATAAAGCTGACACTTTGTTTTATTCTCTCATCCGAGGCCTCTCAGACACCCAGATTTCTACCACAACTTCGTTCTCAGAATGCAGGTTTACTGGTAGTTCCTAGGATTTCTAAAAGTAGAATAGGAGGCAGATCTTTTAGTTATCAGGCTCCTCTCCTGTGGAACCAGCTCCCAGTTTTAGTCCATGAGGCAGATACTCTGTCTGTTTTTAAGACTAGGCTTAAAACATTCCTTTTTGATAAAGATTATAGTTAGAGTGGCTTAGGCTATCCTGAGTTATCTCTGTAGTTATGCTGCTATAGAATTAGACTGTTGGAGGACAGACTGAACACTTCTCTTCACTCTGCTACTTTTCTCTCCTACTACTTTCCAGATCTGCTGTTATTGTGATTGTTAACCTTGTTTTCTCTCAGTATTTTTCTCTCCATAGAAGCTCCACCTGGTCTGGTATCCTGTTCAGCTACAACGCCCACTGCTGGATGGGGAGCATCCATTCAGATGACGCTCCCAGTGACCGAACATCCTCCATATCCTGTTGTGATCTTTTCACATTCTTTAATATAGAAAAGTACTTTTCATCTGTTCTTTTGTTCCTTTGTGTCTCTTCTCTGTCTTCTCAAACCTCTAGACGGTCGTGGCAGATGACCGCTTGTACTGAGCTAGGTTCTGGTTCCGCTGGAGGTTTCTTCCTGTTAAAGGGGAGTTTTTCCTCTCCACTGTTGCTACATGCTTGCTCAGTATGAGAGATTACTGAGGAATTGCTGTGGTTGGAGTCTGCATTGATTTGAATGTTTGTTTAATTGTTGTAGACTGACTTTTCAGGTAAAATGCCTTGAGACAATATCGGTTGCGAATTGTTGATATATAAATAAACAGAACTGAATTGAAACAGACAAGCTGCTCAATTAATTTTATGCCAACATTAGCCAGGTTCCAACCTAAATCCTATTTAGCATCGCTAACACTGATACGAAGCTAACCAACATGTTTTCTAGGGGAGAGAGTATGTTGTGTCTTCACTTAGTTTAAAGCACTGAGTCAGTTCTTCACCAGATAACTGTTGATACACTTTAGGTTCAGTTTTAAGCAGAGGCCGTGGATTGGATGAGCAGCCCTCCTCTCAGTGGCTACATAAGATAGGAGGCTTCATCCATGATGACCAAACACTGGTTCATTGATGTCCAACTGAAGGGGCCACCATTAAACTGCTGTGTAAACAAATTAAACGTAATCATCCAACCAGTGTTAAATTTTAAGGCCCAAGAACAAGAAGTACTGAAATATTTACGAGCCAGACAGAGATAACTGACTTCTGTTCATCTAAAACCTGCAGCTGCAGACATAAGATCTGATTGGCAGCCTTCAAAGTGGCTCAACAGAGAAGATTATATCAGATAAAGATCTCATTGATGCTGTTAAAACTAAACAGAATAAAACTGTGTTTTTGCTAAAAGCGTTTGTGCGTCATTGATTGAGAGCTATGATTGGCTGTTATCTGCCTCTGATCAGATTTCTTCAGGAAGAAACAAGTCAACCGACTGTTCTTCTGTTCTCACTGATCAGAGCAACACAAACCACACTGAGACAGACACACAAACCACCGACACAAACAACCATGTTGTTTTGTGTTGCTCAGTTTAGCAACAAGGCAACAAACAATTCTTCATAAACAAAAAGTTTTATTTACCTAGAAATACAGTTTGAATACTAACTAAAATTAATTATTAATAATTAAGTATTTTTTATTTTTTTAATGTATTTATAAATATGCAACATTATTTTACTCTAATTTTTCCTTATAGAAATATATAATCTTTTAGCAAAACTTAATTCAGTTTCATCAATGTTAATTCCAACATGTCATTTTTCCAAAGTTCCAGTGACTTACTTATTTCACAACTTCAACTTTCAACAGCAGAGTTCATCAGCCAATCAGGGTCAGTGGGTGGGACCTCCATGCTCATTGGCTGATGCTTAAACATTGATCTTCCTGGATGGCGTCTCCCATTCAAGCAGAGCAGCCTGCTGTACAGCTAGCAACATGCTAAGAGTTACTCTGGTTACAGTAGCAGATCATATGGAGAGAAATAATTGATCAGAGGATGCCATTTTGAGTCGTTTAGATTATATTTTATAGAAATTCTCTGAGGCCCAGCAGTCAGTACTTCAGTACTGCTGACAGCACTGAGTTATTATATCCAGTACAACCTGGAGGAAAATGGAGGATACTCCAGTCAGCGGAGAATGAAAAAAGGGAGAATTATGTAAACAGGGTGCTAATTATAAACCATAACTTGCTTAACGTCCAGCCAGATGCATTTACACAGCCACATTTAAAAATATGGAAAATATCATGGCAATATTATAAGCAAATATCTACCCAAAATCAAAGATGTATTAATTTCAATAACAGTATTCTTCCTCCATTCTCCCCCTCTGAAATCCCACTTTAGATTTGATTAAAGTTTGTGAGCATCAAGTGGAGGAGGTGTAGTATTAGTCTGAGGTGGAATTAGTCCCGAATTTTTAAAGAAAGCCTAAATAATCTCCAAAACTGGCTAGAGAATATTTGAGGTTCATGAAGCTTATTTCCAGATACTTTCTGCCTGAGAACTCCTTGTGCTGTTCTCCGAGGTTCACCTCTGTGTTGTTTCCCAGACTCAGTCTTCAGTGCTGCTTCTGGACCCCTCACTCTAAGATCAACCAAACAAATAATCCTAATTTTCATTCCCATAGCTGGTAACCTTAGTCTCCTCTTCCTGGTCTTTTTCCTCCTGAGATCAGACCTGTCTACCTTACATGCGAGGCTGAAGGACAGCAGTGAACATGGCTGCAATAAGACCAGACTTGGAGCACCAGAGATCCACCAAACCAGGCAGCATCCCAGGTTCAGGATGTGTAAAGAAAGAACCCAGAAAGAATCCAGCATCTCCCAGCAGGATTTAATATACGATCAAAGGGAGCTAGTGTCACTGATACCAAGGATGAACTGTCATTAAGTCTGAAGAACATTTTAGCATTGTCCAAATGTTATTAGATACAGAATGAATGGTACTGACAGTTTTTATTTAAGCTTAATTTACATTTTACACAGTATTGTTTAAAATAAAAAGTTTGGTTATTTCTTGCTATCATGTAGAGAAAAGTGCTGTAGATATGCTTATATTTAGCGTTTTTCCACTATCAGAACTTCAGTGTAATTTCACCTGCCAATGGCCGCTTCCTCTTGACTGCCGTGTCTCGTTACACATTCGGTTCTTTGATAGTTTCAGCAGCGAGTAGCTTCGCTTCTCAGCACAAAAACCACAGCAGAAATAACAAGAGATCCACATGGAAGAAGCAGGACTTGTTGCTGCTTTTCTGTTTGCTACAAACTGCTTTAGCAGCAATGCTTCTCAGTTTTATAAAGTTGGGTGTTTGGCGATGACGGCTCATTGCCATCTGAGTTACAACCGATCAGCGTGACTTAATCACAGTTTCCTCAGAGCGACTCTACCCGGCCAATCTAAGTACGTACCTACATTGGGGTATTTACCCTGTTGATTCCTGAAATGGCCCCAAACACGGCCCTGTCGGCTGATGGAGTGGAGACACACACATATTAGGAAGGTCCCGTCAAATTAGCCTGGAGTTCTGATAGCTGAAAACGTTTCTAATGAGTGCATTAAATTAATATTTTAACATCTGTATTCAAACTTATTCTAAGATTTATTTGCAATCTTGTTTCCCTCTAATATTAACAACAATAATAAATGTCCCTGCTGTGACTAAAAAATGTACTGATGGAATATATAGTGAAGTAATTTACATCCCGGGTGTCTAAGGTACCAGGGAGTAACATAAAGGACACATGAAGAAGACAGCTGGGTTGGGCCAGAGGCCGGACTGTAACAAGTAATCAGTGTACATAATATAATTTAAAGAATAAATTAGAAAATAGTCATTTATGAAGCCCTATGCAGCAGACGTCAAAGATGATGCTGAATCATGTGGTGGATAATTCAGCCTCCGTCATAATGACGCTGGAAACCAGAACGATCAATGCTAAAGCTCCAGCCAATCAGCATGGAGGTCCCACCCACTGACCCTGATTGGTTGATGAAGTTATTCTGCTGGAAAGTGACACTCTGAAATAAAAAAGTCACTGAAAAAAAACCCATTGAAAGTTACATTTTGGAATAAAACTGGTAAAATTAAATAAAAATTAACAAAAAATATTTCTATTATTGGGGAACATGTACAGAAAAAAATATTTCAGGGTAACTTAATTTTTTTAAGGAAAAAAAAGTAGGAGTAATAATGATTTTAAAATATTATATGCATTCAATTCTACAATTTATAAATAAATTCTGATCTATTTTGTACACATTCAGAGTGATAAAAAATACAGAAATATGTACAAATATAAACCTTTACAAATCATAATTGAAAACCTGTCCATAGCCTACTTGCCTAATGATTAAAAGCAGAAAAAAAATGCAGAGAATCAATCTTTTAATAAAAGCAGGAGACGGGATTGAAACTCCTCTATTAATGAGACTGACTACTATCACAAAAAGACTCCACATCCAAACCGTCAGCAGGTGGTGCTCTTGCTCCATGAAAAGAATTGTCCTATTCACATCAAGACGCTGAGGAATGAGCTTTCAACCAGCAGCAGCAGTCTTCTCTGTGGGCTGCAGGGGCTGATGGGAGCTTTGAGGAGCTGTTAGAAACCACGTGGCCCTCGTTTGATCTCACAGCTCGTCCTTGTTTGGCCTCAGCTGCATCAGAGCGCCACTTCTCCCCAGGTTCACCAGAGGAAACACCACTGCACACAATGCTTTTCCTCCCAGCTGCTGCTCTGTGCTGTCTGGGTTCAGGTGAGTGTTTCCAGCCAATCAGGAGCCAACAAAGTCCACCTGGAGCAAACACTGTCACACTGACCTTCACCTGTCTGTCTGTGTCTCTACAGCGCTGGCTGCCATGGCAACACAGCTGATTCAGGAGGATTTAACTCTGACCAGGAAAGTCAGTCAAAGCGTCTCCTTCACCTGTGGAGGAACTGATCAATGTGGTAGTGGTTATGTGTACTGGTACCAGAAGAAAGATACAGAAACATTTAAAGTGATATTTGATATTAAGAGAGGTAGCTGTGAAATTGACAAAAGTTATTCCAAGCATCCACAAATTAGTGATTTCTCTGCTGATCAAAATGACTGTTCCTTGAAGATAAATAAAGTTAAACTGGATCATGCAGCCTCCTACTACTGCGGCTGCTGGAAGCCTGGTTCCCACAGTGAGAAATTTTCCCTGCAGCCTGAACAAAAACCTCCAGATGAACAGATGTCAAACAGTGTTTGTGACAGAAAGAGAGCAATAAACCACAGGTTCACTGATTTCACCTCCATCTCTCAGAAAGACTCACTGAGATCAGGAAGGTTCTTCATTTTTTAAAATTATTTAATTTATATTTATATTTTATAATTTTATATTTTTTTATGTTTAGAAATAAAGTGAAAAGTCCCTTTGATAATTTCTTACTAATAAACATAAATGGCAAATTTGTGAGATAAGTTCTTCCCTCTAATAGATGTTAGTGAAATGTCAGATCTTTTGTCTTCATTATAAGATTTAACATCTAACAGGAGTCAGAGTTCATTTATCTGTAGAAGTTATAACCCTGGACAGCTCTATTCTATCCATACAGACCCAGCCTGGTGCTGCTCATCATCTTGACCCAATCTTCACTCAGAAAAGCTGGAAATTAGGGAAACCAGACAAGTCTGGATAATGTCAATAATAAACTCTCCCCAATGTTGCATATTTAATCATTGGCAACAGAGACATGATTGATTGATCTTACACCTAAATTCTACTACATCCGCTCCGCCACGCACGCTGCAACAAATTCCATCCCGTTGTAATGAAAAATAACTATTCCACTACCGCTGCCGTGCGGCGCAGGGCGCCGTTTCGCACTCCAGCAAAAATAGAATTGAATCGAATTTTGCCGGACGCCAGAGCAAGTCTGCAGTCAATCTACACAAACAAAAAAGTACCAGGCAGGTAGCTGAAAATGCAGATCATCCGGTTTTTCAAATAAATAAATCAGTAAAGACAGACTTCTTTTTTTTTTTTGGATAAAAAATACGCTATAAATACAGCTTATCTGCTATAAATGTACTCACCCATTGTTTAAGAAAGTCCGCGGAGATATCTTGACAAAGAATAATAGCAAATAGAAGTAGATCAGCTGTTATCTTCTGTTTTTCTTGGAATGAATGATTTTGGTCTGACTTCCGTGTATATAGCGCTGCTCTTTATCGCGATATCTCGCAATTCCCGCACATGCTTCGTTGAGCACCTCTGGGCTGCGGAGCGGAGCGGAGCGGAGCGGGGGTGGGGCGCATGTAGTGGAATTTAGGTGTAAGAGGAGTTTATGGACTCACTTCCTCACTGACACACACACATACACTCAGATGCACACAACAACCACAGATATCCACTACCTTCGTGATTTAAATGTGTTCCCCGCACCCTGAACCTCCTTGGAACTCCTAAAGCCTATTTTATACTTCTCCGTCAAAACGGGTTGATGCAGCGCCATTATCCGTCGACACCAGGGCTCTCCATCACCTACGCAACGATGGAAGGAGTAGAGCCCCATTATCTAACTATCCGTCTCAGTTAACGGAGAGTATGCCTACGATTGGTCAGCTCAACACCAGCCAGATATCATTTCACCAGAGTGTTGCTTTATAGTCGTTGTAATCAGTAGTTAATGCAGCGTTTGCCCACTAGATGATTTATATTAAATAGATAATTGATCTAATCTGGCCTTTTGGGGATTCTGAACACAAGGAGCTGTAGAAAACAACAAAACCTACTGCTGTGTTTGTTTCCATGTGTTTTTAGAGTTTTCAATAAATTGCACTTCTAGTAAAAAGCTTTAACAAAATGTCCTTTCTGTAATCCATTGCTTCTTGAGGGGGGAATGCGCTCACAAGCTGAAGAAAATAAACTCTAGTATCGGGGGTGCCCAAATCCAGTCCTTGAGAGCTACCATCCTGCAGCTCTTAGATGCAACCCTTCCCCCAGAACACCTGAAGCAAAAGAATGGCTCATTACTATGCCTCTGCAGAGCTGCCCTGAATCCGAATCCTATAGTATGTACTACAATGCTACACAGTAGCTACTACGTGCCCATTGATGCAGTAAATACTGCTTAGCAAACGAGCGAGTAGTAGGCATGAAATCGGACGTACTGCTCCACCATTTTGCCGAATGCTAATGTTACATTAGGTCGCCTGTGGTCCCGTTAAACTTTGACTTATCAACTTAAATGTTTAATCAGTTGTCAAAAAACAATGAATCAGTAACATAGCTAAACTTATACATTTGTAAGCAGAAATTGCGGCGGTGACAATGGTTGATAGTTCCTCAGTACCCGACATCACTCTTTAATGATTTTGGGGCTTCCGCTGCATTGTGGGATAGCGTAGCGTACACCGGCTGCTTACTGTGGCGGTAGTACACATCCAGGAACTTTATGCTTACTAATCTGATCCATACTGGAGATTCAGATCTACTACATCGCTCGCATACTGTTTTTCATAGTAGGGGTGTTAGGATGCAGGGCTGGAAGACTGCTGAGGAAATTCGGCCATTTGTGTCAGGTGAGTTGGAGCAGGGATGCATCTAAGACCTAAAGGATGGTAGCTCTCGAGAACTGGGCTTGGGCACCCCTGCATCTAGTTAAGCAGAAATTAAACTGCAATGGTCGGCAGACCCACCATAAAACGTTAGCACACCCTGCTGTCCTGGTGGGGAATTGCTTTGCAACACTGACAAATCGGTGGAGAAGATGGATGGATGGATGGATGGATGGATGGATGGATGGATGGTTGGTAGGTAGGTAGGTAGGTAGATAGGTAGGTAGGTAGATAGATAGATAGATAGATAGATAGATAGATAGATAGATAGATAGATAGATAGATAGATAGATAGATAGATAGATAGATAGATAGATAGATGCACCAAACTCCCACATATTTATGACCTCAATGGCTACACCCTCTATTACCACAGGAAGATGATCTGGTTTCCTCCTCCTAAAGTCTACAATCACCTCTTTGGTCTTTGATGCATTTAAGTAGAAAAGGAAAAAGTTTCTGTCAATACATCTGAGTCTGGATGTTGACTTGCTGACAGAGAAATATAAACCAGTCTTAGACAACGGGACGGTGTGTGCACTGATAAGCTGCAACCTTGCTCTTCTGAGCTGGGAGTTCCTGTCCCCACCACCCTCTCATGTGGTTTCATATGTCTGGTTTGTTACATACACAAGTGCTTTAATGTATTGAGGTGGGGTTTTTAACCTCTGTACTGCCCCCTGCTGCTGTGGATGGTGTGAAAATTAGGGCTCAGTATTGATACAAATTTTAAGAATCAATACAATTCTGATTCTCAAGAGTTAGAATCGGTTATCACGATTCAATCCGATTTAGTTTGATATAAATATGGGTCAGTGCTATTAAAACCATTTTTGTTTAGCTGTTATATTAATTAAATGCTGCAATTCAATGACTTAAAACTGGGTAACAGTTTACCAGGAAAAAAAACTGTATAACACCCCCTGATGGCGTCATTGGTCGTAGCCTGTCTGTCTGTGTGTTTTTGTGTTTTTTGTTTACTCTCGAAACGGTTTTAGTGAAAACGTAATTTCCCCTGATGTGGGACGGTAAAAGAATTTAATAAGTTCAGAGGAATTAGCTTCTGTTTGGAGAGAAAAACAAAAAATGGCTCTGCTCTACCTAAATCTAAACGTTTTAGCTTAGCTTTTAATTGATTATTATTTATTAGTGTGTTTTATTGCTCTGTATGTTTTATTTGCTTATATTTTAACAGAGTTTTATTAGCTGTGTCAGTGCCCTAGCTGCTGCTGTCGGGGCAGACGGCTCTCCTGACGGCGTTTTCCGTATGTACCTGACTCATCGGAGCTCAGCCCAGTGTCTAACTATGGTTTTACGCGTTTTGGGAAGGTGTCTGTGTGTGTTTGGGAAGAGGGAATAATTGTCATTTTGTTTTTACAATTCCGGGGAAGGGATGGGAATGTGGGTTATGTGGGGTCATTTTAATCTGTAAAGCACTTTGAGCTGCATATTTTTTGTATGAAAGGCGCTTTATAAATAAAGTTTAATTTGATAAACCTGAACTAAACAGATTCAAACCAAGACCCTGAAAGCATCATCAGGTTGACCTGAGCTGTCAACCAGCAGCAGCAGTCTTCTCTGTGGGCTGCAGGGGCTGATGGTAGCTTTGAGGAGCTGTTAGAAACCACGTGGCCCTCGTCTGATCTCACAGCTCGTCCTTGTTTGGCCTCAGCTGCATCAGAGCGCCACTTCTCCCCAGGTTCACCAGAGGAAACACCACTGCACACAATGCTTTTCCTCCCAGCTGCTGCTCTGTGCTGTCTGGGTTCAGGTGAGTGTTTCCAGCCAATCAGGAGCCAACAAAGTCCACCTGGAGCAAACACTGTCACACTGACCTTCACCTGTCTGTCTGTGTCTCTACAGCGCTGGCTGCCATGGCAACACAGCTGATTCAGGAGGATTTAACTCTGACCAGGGGAGTCGGTCAGAGCGTCTCCTTCAGCTGTGGAGGAACTGATCAATGTGGTAGTAATTATGTGTACTGGTACCAGAAGAAAGATACAGAAACATTCAGAGCTATTCTTTATATCACCAGTGGTGGTAGCCCATCTAAACCTTTCAATCACCCTCAGCAAGAGGATTTCTCTGCTGAGAGAAATCAGTACAGCTGTACACTGAAGATAAATAAAGCTAAGCTCATTCATTCAGCCTCCTACTACTGCGGCTGTAGAAAATCTGGTTCCCACAGTGAGAAATGATCCCTGCAGCCTGAACAAAAACCTCCAGATGAACAGATGTCAAACAGTGTTTGTGACAGAAAGAGAGCAGTAAACCACAGCCCATGTTCACTGATTTCACCTCCATCTCTCACAGAGACTCACTGAGATCAGGAACTTTCTTCACTATCCTTATTACTATTTTTTCACACTCAGGTCGTATTGTTCCCTCTAGGATACATCCTAACTTCTAAATGGACCTCTGGTTATGACATTTATCAGGCCCGGTAATACTTTATACGAAGAATACTGTATTTATTTGAGTACTTATGTATCTTGGTGATTTTTTGTCAAGAAAATGAACTAATTTTAGTAGTTTTGTTATTTTAATTTTGTAGCTTCAAAACAAAGAAGAAATTAAGTGAAATAAAAAAATGGCTCCAATGGAAAATAATAATAAAAAAATGGAAACAAATCTATAACTTGAAAACGAGGAAAGGAAGACTTTGTGTCTTAGTGAGTTTATCCGAGTGAAAAGAAACAGAAGGAGGGAAATCTTTAAATTAAACCCACTTTTTCCATTTCTGACAAAGTCAGAGCAACTATGAAAGGAATAAAATGGCTAAAAGTTTGTTTCAGTAATATTCATGGAGCAAAGCTGGAGGCTCCATCATCATCATTACTATTAACATAGGAAGTAGGATAAAGGGATCAGCCTCTTTATGGAGATAAAATAAACCCCAGTGTCCTGTATCCGTTACCATGGTGAGAGAAAAGATTAATAAGCAAACAAACGTCTGAATTAAATTGTCTATATTTTAGCCTGTACTAGCCAGCTTCATACTGGTTCTGATGAGTTTTATCTGTGGTTTCCTGTAGATCCCCAACAGTCTGTCTTCTTCTGCATTTGTAGTTCTGATAAATCTTTATGTATTGTGTCCGTTGACTCAGACGAACAGCGCCATCATCAGGTTGCTGTTAATGTTTCCAGCATCTCCAGCCCAATAATAATAACCGATGACAGTCTGTGTTCCTAAATTCATCACCAAGCTGTATGTGTTTGTGGGAACATGAATAGTTTTACTGTTTCGGCATCATGTGAGGCAGATTTTTTCCATCTGCTGTCAGATTCAAATCAAGACACAGAAAGCAGCAGCAGGTTGATCTGCATCAGGTTGATACAGCGCCATTGTCCGTCGACACCAGGGCTCTCCATCACCTACGCAACGATGGAAGGAGTAGAGCACAATTTTCAAACTATCCGTCTCTGTTAACGGAGAGCGTATGCCTACGATTGCTCAGCTAAAACACCAGCCAGAGATTATTTCACCAGAATGTTGCTCTATAGTCGCTGTAATCAGTAGTTAATGCAGCGTTTGCCCACTGGATGCTTTATATTAAATAGATGATTGATCTAATCTGGTCTTTTGGGGATTCTGAACACAAGGAGGTGTAGAAAACAACAAAACCTACTGCTGTGTTTGTTTCCATGTGTTTTTAGAGTTTTCAATAAATTGCAATTCTAGCAAAAAGCTTTAAAGCTTTAACAAAATGTCCTTTCTGTCATCCATTGCTTCTTGAGGGGGGAATGTGCTCACAAGCTGAAGAAAATAAACTCTAGTATCGGGGTGCCCAAATCCAGTCCTTGAGAGCTACCATCCTGCAGCTCTTAGATGCAACCCTTTCCCTAGAACACCTGAAGCAAAAGAATGGCTCATTACTATGCCTCTGCAGAGCTGCCCTGAATCCGAATCCTATAGTATGTACTACAATGCTACCCATTGATGCAGTAAATACTGCATAGCAAACGAGCGAGTAGTAGGCATGAAATCAGACGCACTGCTCCACAATTTTGCTGGATGCCGATGTTACATTAGGTCGCCTGTGGTCCCGTCACTTTAGACTTAGGGCGTTTTCACATGGTACAGTAGTCCATACTCAGATACCGTATTTGGGCACAATCCACTTGTTTCGTACCATGTGAACACAGACTGAACTTTGCCAGGATACGGCCAGAGAGACCTGCCTTGGAGGTCGTATTCGAGTCCAGGTACGAGCGGCCACGGATCATGTGAAAACAACCCGTACTCTGGCCGTACTCAAGACAATAGATGCGCTCCACGCCCGCACATTGCAGAATCACCTCGCGACCATAAAAATACAAAAACAACGCGATTCAAGCATGCCACAGCAACCCAGCAGATTACAAAACGGCGGGTTTACGACAACACTCACCCTGTAGATGACTTCAGGCAGCAGTTAACCAGTAGACTAGTTTGTTTACATTCTAGGCTGTCGCTCGTTTTATGACGTCGGTACTTCTCACTCCCTTGTTTGTTGGAGAACGACAGACTTGCAACCACCTGCTGTTTTGTTGTAGTAAAACATTGGATTCCAGTACGTGTCAAATACTTGCCATCTGAACAGAAGAAATTAGCATTTTCTCTGGCCTGATTATGGCATGGCAACACATGTGAAAACGGCCCTAATCATAGCAAAGGACTAAAAATCTCTAACATCTCTGTAGTGGATGTTGCATTATCTGACCAATTCTGCATCTTCTTTGAAAGCATGATGGCGCCGAGGATGGCAGCCGTGGTGCTTTCGTGCGCTCTGTTTTGTTTGTTATTGTGCGTTAACTGTTCGTCTGCGTGCTCTTATACCCGCATGGAGCTTCTGGACATTAGAACTACCACCCCTACGGACTTATTACCAGTTTTTTTAGCATCAGCTGCGGACCTGGTCCATTTTTTGACCAAAAGAGGGAAAGACCTGGCATCTTTCTCTCAAACGTCCGCTCACTTCCCAACAAGATGGACGAACTAGCGCTGCTGATGAGAAGTAACAAGGACTTTTCCTCGTCTTGTGTTTTGTGCTTCACGGAGACGTGGCTAAGCGCGAGTGTCCCGGACAGCGCGCTTCACCTGGAATGCTTCCATCTCCTCCGCGCGGATCGCAACGCGGAGCTCTCCAACAAAACAAAAGGCGGTGGCGTTTGCTTCTACATCAACAGCAGCTGGTGCACGGATGTGACTGTGATCTCCCAACACTGCGCTCCTTCTCTGGAATATCTTTTCATTCACTGTAAGCCTTTTTATTCACCGCGTGAGATCGCTTCATTCATTCTGGTGGCTGCCTACATTCCGCGGAGCGCGGACGTGCACGAGGCTCAGCGCACGCTTGCAGGCCAGATATTACATGCGGAGCGGTCTTTTCCGGACTCTCTTGTTATCGTGCTTGGTGACTTTAACAAGGGAAACCTGAGCCAGGAATTACCAAAGTATAGACAGTTCATTAAATGCCCGACCAGAGAGGAGAACACGTTGGATCACTGCTACACTACAGTCAGCAGAGCATATCATGCTGTGCCGCGCGCTGCCCTCGGACTATCAGATCACGTGATGGTGCACCTAATTCCCTCATACCGACAGAGACTGAAATTGGCCAAGCCTGCGGTGATAACAACAAGGAAATACACCTCTGAAGCTGTGGAGGAGCTGCGCTCATGTTGGGAGACAACAGACTGGGGAGCGTTTGGAGCAGCCACGGACAATCTGGACGAGTATACGGACACTGTGACCTCATACATTCAGTTCAATGAGACGCGCATCATCCCAACGCGCACCAGGATTTGTTATAACAATGACAAGCCCTGGTTCACACCCAAGCTCCGGCGCCTACGTGAGGAGAAGGAAGTAGCGCGGCGGAGCGAGGACTGGAGTACATACAGACGAGCAAAGTACCACTTCAGCAGTGAAGTGAGAAGAGCAAAATCTGTGTACTCCAACCATATACAGGAACACTTTAGCTCCAATGACTCTGCAGCCGTGTGGAGGGGGTTGAGGGCTCTCACAAACTATAAGCCCAAAGCCCCCCAGGCCCTGAACGACCGGACTCTCGCCCCGGGCCTGAATACACACTACTGCCGCTTTGAACAGCCGTCTGCTCCTCACACCTCTGCTCCCCCCACCATCACCCCAACCATCAACGACCCCAGCACTTCATCAAAGGACTCCTCAGACCCCCCCTCCTCCTCCCCTGCCCTCTCCATCCAGGAGGAGGATGTGCGCCGACAGTTTTTGAGGCTGAACAGGAGGAAGGCCCCCGGGCCGGACGGTGTCTCCCCCTCCACCCTGAGACACTGCGCGGATCAGCTGGCCCCCGTGTTCACGGACATTTTCATCACCTCCCTGGTGCTCTGTCGCGTGCCGTCCTGCTTCAAAACCTCCACCATCGTCCCTGTCCTCAAAAAGCCACGGATCACAGGACTTAATGACTACAGGCCGGTGGCGCTGACGTCTGTGGTCATGAAGTCATTTGAGCGCTTGGTTCTGCCCCACCTCAAGGACATCACCGCCCCCCTCCTGGACCCATTGTAGTTCGCCTACAGAGCCAACAGGTCTGTGGATGACGCAGTGAACCTGGCCCTCCATTTCATCCTGGAGCATCTGGACTCCCCAGGAGTTTGTGGACTTCAGCTCTGCCTTCAACACCATCCTCCCTGGACTGCTACGAGACAAGCTCTACCAGCTCAGCGTGCCCGACTCCCTCTGCAGGTGGATCACTGACTTCCTGTCGGACCGGAGACAGCACGTGCGGTTGGGGAAGATTGTCTCGGACAATCGGACTACAAACACTGGGACTCCTCAGGGCTGTGTACTCTCCCCCTGGCTCTTCTCGCTGTATACAAACTGCTGCACCTCCAGTCACCAGTCCGTAAAGCTGATCAGGTTTGCGGACGACACCACCCTCATCGGACTTATATCTCAGACGGTGATGAGGCCGCCTACAGGAGAGAGGTGGACCGGCTGGCTTCTTGGTGCAGTCACAACAACCTGGAGCTGAACGCCCAGAAGACAGTGGAGATGATCATGGACTTCAGGAAAGTCACAGCCCCACCGTATCCCCTCACCCTGATGGACTCCCCCACCCCCATCTCCATCGTGTACTCCTTCCGTTTCCTGGGCACCACCATCACCCAGGACCTCAAGTGGGAGCCAACCATCAGCTCCCTCATCAAAAAGGCCCAGCAGAGGATGTACTTCCTGAGGCAGCTGAGGAAACTCAAAGTGCTGACCGAGATGCTGGTGCAGTTCTACACGGCCATCATCGAGTCCATCCTCACCTCCTCCATCACCGTGTGGTTCCCCGGCGCCGCAGACCGGGACAAACACCGACTGCAGCGCATCGTGCGTGCTGCTGAGAAGGTGATTGGCTGCAGGCTCCCATCCCTCCGGGACCTGTTCTCCTCCAGGACCCGGAGGCGTGTGGGTCGGATCCCAGCTGACTCTTCTCACCCTGGACACCGACTATTCTCCCTCCTCCCCTCAGGCAGGAGGCTACTGTCCATCCAGACCCACACCTCCCGCCACCTAAACAGTTTCTTCCCCTCCGCCATCAAACTCATGAACAATAACAAGACCCGATAGTTCAGTTAAAGACCCATGTAGGATAGAACCATCTGCACTACATAACTTTATTTTACTGCACTGTGTGGTCTGATCACACTTAGATCTGCTGCTGTCATTCACCTGCACATCTGTGAATGGAACCCTGCTGATGTTTATCTTTTCATAGTTCTTTTATACACATACAGATTATAATATTTATAAAGACTTTAACCTTATGGCTCATTCTTTTTATTTAATTTTTATTTAATTTTTTTATTTTATTTTATTTTATTTTATTTTTACTTATGTTAAATGTTTTATGTGCACAACTGTACCGGAAAAAATTCCTAGTTTGTGAACTTGTTCTCAAACAATGGCAATAAAACCGATTCTGATTCTGATTCTGATGATCCCGGCTAAACTATCTAATCAAAATAAGACCATAGTAAAAAACGCTCCCTTGTTGACAGCTCAGCTGAAATCTTTAAACAAATGTACTGCTCTAACTCCACCCAAAGTCCTCCCTGTCATTAAGTCCGATCTGATGCAAATAGTTAACGCATCCCTCCAGTCAGGTGTCTTCCCCCAGGCCCTCAAAACATCAGTTTTCAAACCCCTATTAAAGAAAAACAACCAAGATAATACACTGATGCAGAATTATAGGCTGCTGGAGTGTAAATAATATATTAAAGTGTTCCTCTATTGTGGATTAACTCCACAACTGTCAAATAGCTCTGTTCACGGTTGAGGATCCAGCGGTCCTCAGCAGTGTCGAGAGAGTGAAATCTATTCCAGAAATAAAGAGAAATGACAGGAAATACAACCAGATCTGTATGTTATGAGACGCACCTGCAGGACGGGCTCACCAAATGTGCGCGCTGACTAAACAGGGCTGATCTCTTTTTATCGAACACAAAAAAAAAAAAAATCACATGACATGGTCACATAAACATTCATTGTGTGCCCAAGTATCACATACTTCCCCCACTCCCCCTCCCCATGATTTACAGATCATCCCGCTTTTATAGGGGTCTTGCCCTAAACTATCTTTCCTCCTGTTCCAACACAGCTGCTGCAATTTCCTCCCTTTTTCAGTTCCTTCTTTAAACACCGCTTGGTATTTATGACTGTTGTAAAAGCCTGGTACAAATTTAAGATTGTTTCCATCTCAAATCACTCTTTTCATTTGTTCCAACACGAATGAATTACCCTCTTCGGACCTCCCCTGCTGGCTCTTGGACGTGAACCTACATGTGTTGTCCTTGCATGTTATTACCCACTGCTTTCTCAATACACCTTATAACTAGAGAACGAATGCAGGGGATGCAACAGCATCCACAAAGAACCATAACTGTTGCAAAAAAGCCAAGGACATCATTCTAGACATTACAAGAGTTTTCCATTTCCCAAACATATTATTCAGTAAATTATCCCACATTGAGGTGCCCACACCAGATTGTTCTTTTAATCTGTTTGAGAGAGTTCTAAGTCCCTCCACTGCTTTAGTTAATTTTCCTTCTAAGGCTGTATTATTTGAAATGAATGTGCAACACTGATCACCAAATATGGAACATACACCACCTTTTTCAGCTAATAGCATATCTATTGCAATTCTGTTTTGAAAATCCATCACGGAAGTAGATTTGAGTTGCTCATGAACAGCTTCAAATCCATCTCTAGTATTGTTTGCGAGTTTTATTACTTTTAACCAAGTGTTGTACTTTTTTTTGGTCATTTTTAATGGTTATTGATAAGAAGGGGTGTGTCTATTTTTGATTTTAGGTTCTTTTATATTCTAACACTATGGAGGAGGCAACAGAGAAAAACAATGCAGATTATTAGCCGAACCATGATGAAAAAACACAACTGGCAGTCTGTTAACATTTTGAAATAAATCAAGCTAGAAGGTGTTAAGAAACCTGTAGAAAATGTGTTGTTATAGAATTAAAACTTTTAAATCTTTTGAGGATTCTTCCCTTTCTTATACCTGTCTCTGGCTGGTATTACCTTATTCTGTGGGTCGTAACACGCCCTCAGGAAAACTTCTAACCTTCTCTCAGCTCAGCTATCTATCTTTCCTGTTAGAAGACATCTTTACACATATACTGTATAAACACACACTCTATTTTAATATTCAAATAGGTTAAAACTTATAGAAAAATATAAATAAGAAAAATATTGAGAAAAATATGAAATGTAAATGGGTGTTCAGAAACCCTTACTTCACCAATGTCAGGAAACTGAACCTGTTAAAAGAAAATAGTTAGAATATATTTGCAATCAAAACAAAAAGTGTTCACACAAAAACAAAAAAAAAAAAAATATATATATATATATATATATATATATATACTTTTTAGCCTCTTAACTCTATCTTCTACCCTTGTTGTTAATCCCTCGGAAACTGCTGGCAGCTGCCAGGGCGCTGATTGTGATATATGTATGGAATCTTCTTCTTCCAAAATATTCCCTCTTTGAAATGGCAATAACTTCTTTAATTGACCATTTCCTGGGGGTCCTGGGCTGGTGGGCTGCTCTTGCCGGTGTGGGGCCTTGGCGGTCTACTTGTCCCCGTCCTGGTGGGCAAAGGGGTCTGTCTCCTGGGTGCAGGGGCAGGGTTCTCTACTGGGGTGTCTGTCCCTGGGCCTGGGAGTATGGAGTATAGTGTACGTATGGGGGGTATGAATGAGGGTATAGCGTCCTTTTTTCGTATGTCCTGTATTTGTAAGAATGTGTACACAAGAAAGGGAGGGTACGTATGAGTGTCTCTGTCTGTCTATGTCTACCTGTCAGGTTGGGTGTTTGGCTGCTCTCTGGCCTGATGCATCTTCTTCCCTCCCCGTCACTCCCTGTCGGTGATGGTTGCTCCTGCCCGCTGGTTGATGATGACTCTCGATGCCTGGGGCTGGGGGTCCCGGTTGCGGCCCGGCTCGGTCCTGGTGCATGTCGGGCGGGTCCTGGGTGGTCCGGTGTGTCGGGCGGCCGCTGTTTCGGGCCGATGTCCTCCTTGGATTGACTGGGGCACCTCTTATGGGGGTGCCGGGTTTGTAGAATAGGTTGGTGCCGTCCGGTGGATGGGTGGGGACCGTGCCTGGCGCCCAATCCTCCTGCCGGTTCCAGGACTTCAGCTGGCTGGTCTGTTCGCCTGGTGGGGCTGTCCGGCATTGGCTGGGCCCCTGATCTTGGCGCCCCACGTGGGGCGGGATCTGGACCCTGGAGCTGGAAGATCTGGATGTCCAGGTGCCGGCTGGGCGCGGCCTGGGGAGGGCGTACATCCGCTGTGGCTCCCTGGCGTGTGGATGTGTGGGGGCGGGCCGGGTTGTTGGCGGTGGGTACTGGTCCGGGGTGGCGGCGGCGTGTGTTGTCCGTCGGTTGGCTGCGGGTCCTCCTTGCCTGCGGCGGCGGCGGGGGACCCTTGTCGGCTGGTCACTGGTTGGGGCCCCGCTGGGGGGTGGGGTGCCCCTGGTCCCCGTGGCCTCCGGTTCCTGGTCCGGGCCCGCCCTGGCGTAGCCGGTTACCGGCGGAGCCCGTGGGCTCGTCACTGCGATCTCTCGGGCCCCAGCATCGCGGCTGGTGGGTGCTCCCCTGGGGCTTCCATCTGTTCCCCTCTTGGCGGGTGATCGACCCTGCGCTGATCCGCCTGTGGACTCTGTACTCTGTGGGACGCTGGATGCATACATCTCTTGCCTCCTCCATGTCTGTGCCGATTCCTGTAGGACGGATTGACGGTTCCTTACACCAGCTATCAATCACTTGCATGGGGAAACCTTATTCCGACCTGCATGCTCGCACACACATAGGTGTGGGGACATAGGTGAGGACGGACAAATCTTAGGCTGAGGTTATCATCATTAGTTAGTTGTTCACAGGAGCTTACCAGAAACATTTGTATTATGTTCATTAATCAATGCTTGTGTGTAGTGAATGTGTAATTCTTTGTTTATTCTACCAGATCCGAACTATTGGTTTGGTTCTGTACACTTTGTTGTTTTTGTATTACTGTTTCTCTGCCGTCCGGCAGAGGTGGAGGACTGGGATGTTTTGTGTTCTTTATTTACCTCCCTGTCGTGTGTCATCGGTTCGCCCCTCTGTTGGTCCGGTTTCTTTTCTTCACCTTCTTCCTTTCTCCCTTCTTGTCTCAGTTTAATGTCCATGACGTCAGGAAATTGAACCCACAGTAATCACTAATAAAGATTTTTCATACATATACATCAAGTGGCGTACTACAGCGAAGCTGTAATACTCTGCTTGGGAAAGTAAAACTGTTGGGCTTGTACTTGGTACTCAGACACCAATTCTGAGTAGCATACTGCTAGACAGGACACGTTAAAAAAAAAAAAAAAAAAAAAAAAAAAAAAAAAAAAAAATAATTGACCATTTCCCCGAGTCAAACACATATAAGCCAATTTCTTCAGGTGGAGCAGGCCCCGCCTCCTGTGGCTTCTCTCACCAATGTGAGAGCAGTCAGTACCAGCAATCACCCCCTTTATGTAGATTCCTGTATATCCCTGGAAATTTGCTGCAGTTTGCGAGAAGGAGCAGGAGCACACTGTGACCAGTGGAACCAGGTGGAACCTTTACCTTTCAGCTGGACCGCGTGGGTGGTACGTGCAGACACCAGGAAGGGGCCAGACCAGCGTGGTTCCTGCAACTTTCTTTTAAACACCTTTAGCCAGACCCACTCAGCCTCTGTAGGTGCAGGAGAAGGATGCGGAGAGACTTGAGGTTCTCTGCCAGCGCAGGGAGCAGGGAAGACCCTGCCAGTAAACATCTCATAAAAGTAACCAGTTTTGGTTCGGTATACTAATGATTCTTGATGGCCATCAAAGTAATTTGGAGGGCCTGTTGCCAATCAGGCCTGTCTGCGCAGTTATGGTAGCCAATTTTTTACCTCAGGTCTAGATCCATACGCATTACACCAATGTGTGAGCGAATGAGTGAATACTACAAGGAATCTGTAACCCCTGACCGGAGTTACCATGTTGTATGTAATCAATCACCACCTATCCATTTAACCCAGACAGGTCCTATAAGTCCCCATCACAGGTTTGAGAGCAGGCTCGAGCAAAAGTCTCCCCAAACCTGGCCTTCATAAAATTTATCCAAAACGTAATTTATTGAAAAATGTAAAACCTACTTATTCTTTTGCATAATCCTCCTAAATTCCAGATATTTTTAAGTACTGCAACCATACATTACCACCTTGCAAAAAAATTGTGTACAACCCTGTGTCAATTTGCTAGACTGACTGTGTTTGCTTGTAACAGTGACCCACTATATAAGTCAAATTTGTTCCTCATTAAAATGTTTTATTCATTTAGTCATTAATTTAAAAAGAATCATAATCTGAAAAAAATAGCATAAAATGTTGATAACTATATTAAATCTTGGCGATATCATTTCCCCCTATTAATAATACTTTGGTATCGTAATGTAATGTTTGTTTTTCTATTTTCGGAGATCTGAGTGCCCCTGCAGAAAGTTTTTTTCCAATTGGAGATAAGTTTCTATAATTCACAGTTACCTCAGCCTTCTTTCTTATTCAGTATGTATGGTGATAGGAGGAGTATATACCAAAATAACCAATTATGTAATTTTAATATATTATAGTAATGCAAGTACACTCTTTAAAATGCAACAATTAAACTGTTATTTAACATTGGAATGTAAGGTAAAGGTTACTTCCTAATTCATTGTTTTTTTTATTGGATGTCCCCTCCATTTCAATATATTCTAACTGTAATGTGCTGAGAAATTGTTGAAATATCTGATTGAAAGATCCCTAGGGAAAGAGCAAACCCTTGCGTTATTTTGATGCATCACAGTTGTTGTTCTTGATAAGTAAAAAAAAACATCTCCCTAATTGATGGATGTAAAAGTAAGCTCAAAAACATTTGCCACGTCAATATCTGTAAGTCAGTTTGAATAAGGAGTCAAACTAGCCAATGCTTTGTAAGGGCTGGTTGTGGCGCTTAATACAGGTTAAAGAGCCCCATTTATCGCTTTAAGATAATGTATAATTCTTTATTTTCCCCGTACCTTGTTTCTTTAGATAGAATAGTAGCGTTATAACTAGAATTTGAGGGTTCTAAATGACCATTTGTTTTAAGCCTTCAATTATGTCAGCAATTAATGCTTCCGCCTCAGGTTCATGTAACCCTGAAGTTGCTAGATGGGGTCAAGAGGTTTCAGTTCAAATATAAGAGGCTCAATTTGCATCAGATCAGAGAATCACAGTGCATGGGGAGTCATCTATATTTTCTTGTTTTCTTTTATTAAATTATGCTGGACAGGTATAAATGTTTTTAAGCACAGGCTAAAAACTTTACCTTTTTTGTCTAACTTTTAACAGATTGCTATTTATTCAGCTTGTTTACCTACATTTATAGTTTTATATACTGATTTTAATTATAGTTAAGTTTTAATACACATCCCTTCTAAAATATTATTAATAATTTTATTTTCCATTCTAGCTTTTGTCATATTAATCTGTTAAGCACTTTGAATTGCTCTTTCTGCATGAAAAGTGCTATATAATAAAGTTTTGACTTGATTTTGATTTGATTTAAATGTTCAATTACAATTTAGCTTAGCCTAAAATTAGTAAATCCCTGTGGATGAAGAATAACATAAGGATATTATTTTAATACCTGTCCCGTCTGTTACAGTTGTGTATTAATAAGGAAATGTGAGGAACCTCTCCCTCACCCATAATTTGGATTTGTTAGGTGTTGAATTTACTAGCAAAACAACGCTTCCCCAACACACCAAACAGGGACCTGATGTTATAGGCCAAGTTCTTCCATCCACCCAACTTTCTAATTGTTCCTGGTAGCGGGTGGGGTATTAAATGGAGAGGAACTGGGGGGGGGGTGCAGAAGCTCTTGCTGGTAGTCCAGCAGAAGTGGTCACCAGATTGTATCAGCAGCTTTTGACCCGTCATCTCTCAGCAGAAATTGTCCATGTTTTTCACCACACAAGTGAGTTCATACACTTTTCCCCTTGAAAGTTCAGCATGAGGAGGTGTTCTTTTAAGGTCCCCCCTTTATATCACCAGAAAAGGGGAGATAGTGTCCATTCAGTCATTGTGCACAGACTGCCACCCCTTTTTCCGCCCATGGGGAAAGTCTGTGCCTCTCATCAATATTCACTGGTACTCCCTTCTGTCATTGGGAGGAGCCAGAGCAGTGCTAGAAGGTGGGTGGTTGACGCGGAGTTGTGCCATGCCTTCCGTGCTGGTTAGGCTCTGGGTTTGTATTTTTGCCTCACTCAGTGTGTAATGCACCCGGTACTCTCCTTCATTCTCCCACGCACTCCTCCCATCACCCCTCTCATGCCCACCTTCCCAAGAACACTAGCTACTGTTATCTGAAGATAATCATGACCTTGAAGGGGTGGGAGAGCGCAGCTCCGAATATTAATTTCATAATCATTAGTCTCCTTCCACAAATGCTGAATTTAAATGTCTTTCCCACTTTTCCACTAGTCCTACGTGGGCCCTATTTTCTACTAAACGCATTGTGGGACCCCCTTTATTACTTTTATTTTAATCAGTTATATTAGTAAACTACTACTAATAGTAACTACGCCATAATTTCTTCAGTATTAGTTATGGTAAAAATATACTAATTTATAGGTTTGCTTTCTCTGACAGGGATGGTCTATGTGGCATTAACCCTGTTATGTCTGCTTAAACTGTTGTTCTAATTATTCCCTTACTTATTTTAATTAATGCTTCCATCATTCTTTCATCTAATTTATATTTTATATCTGCTCTTCGTTCTATCACTTTCCTGTCACTCCTACAGAAACAGGAATGTACGCATCCCTTTTCTCATCCCTGCATGAAACGGTTTTTCTCTCTTTTTGTCACAATGGTTTTTCTGAAAACACATCTGAGTCATGATCATTGTATATTTTATCAATGCAATGCCTTTCTATTTTATTCTCAATTAGCCTCCCTGATCCTATATTAGAAACCCACTATATATATATATATATATATATATATATATATATATATATATATATATATATATATATATTAACACTATCTAGATGTTATGCACCGTCCTCCACTTTGCGTTTTGGTGGACTTTGGATAACTACCACGTTAATTGGTACACTAAGTCTTTGATAGATCAGAAATGATATGACCCCTGGTTGTCTTCAGATGTCAAGCTTCTACTCTTCCAGGCTTTCCTGTCAGAACGGACATCTACTGGACGTTTAAAATTCGCAAAACAAAGTTTTAGACCCAATCCAACCTTATCCCCTAAATGAGAGTTATTCAACTGTAGAGGTTCAAAACACTCTCTCCCTGAGGGTGTTTCTCTATCAGTTCCTCTCCACGTACACACACATTCACTCCCAAACTATTTAACTAATACTAGTCCTCTATTCACACTGACCTTTTCTATCAGTAATCAATTCCAGGAACGCAGACCTTATTAGTGCACACTAAGTGGGGCTCAGTTCACCAGGTGTGATGTAGGAAACCTATCGTCCCACTACATCTGTCACTGAAAGAACGTCTCCCCTCAGTTAGAGGCGCCTAAACTCAGAGCTGTCTCGCACGTTCCTTTTCCTTTAAAAAGACAGAGTCAACATTAAAATGGAGAATTATTAGACCAACATTCACCTAGTAATTTGTTTCAGCGCTTGCCAGATTGCTGAGAAAATGACCTGGGTCTGTTATCAACGTTCAGTCCTCAGTTCTCCAACATCTTGTTAAACTCAGATCAATAATTCACTTCAATGTTTCCTCAAAATATTTAATCAACAATCCACTTACTTTTCTACTTTGCTCCTGGACAACCACTGCCCACATTCTCCACCAAATTGCTGGAGTGTAAATTATATATTAAAGTGTTCCTCTATTGTGGATTAACTCCAAAACTGTCAATTAGCTCTGTTCACGGTTGTGGATCCAGCGGTCCTCAGCAGTGTCAAGAGAGTGAAATCTATTCCAGAAATAAAGAGAAATGACAGGAAAGACAACCAGATCTGTTTGCTATGAGACGCAGGACGGGCTCACCAAATGTGCGCGCTGACTAAACAGGGCTGATCTCTTTTTATTGAACACAAAGAAAAAAAAATCACATGACATGGTCACATAAACATTCATTGTGTGCCCAAGTATCACATATTTCCCCCAGTCTGCCCCCCCCCCATGATTTACAGACACCTCGCTTTTATAGGGGTCTTGCCCTAAACTATCTTTCTTCCTGTTCCAAAACCGGTGCTACAATTTCCTCCCTTTTTCAGTTCCTTCTATAAACACAGCTTGGTATTTATGAGTGTTGTAAAAGCCTGGTACAAATTTAAGTTTGTTTCCACTTCAAGGCAAATCTCTAATCTCCCATTCATCAGTAATATTATTGAAAAAGCTGTATCTCAACAGTTGAACACATTCATGAAAATGAACGACTCCTTAGATAATTTTCAATCTGGTTTCCGTGCCCATCACAGTACTGAAACTGCCCTCATCAAAGTTTTCAATGACAACCACATAAATACAGACAGCAGCAGAACCACAGTTCTGGTTCTGTTGGACCTCAGTGCAGCGTTTGACACTGTTGATCATAAAATATTACTGGAACGATTGGAGAGCTGGATCGGACTCACTGGTACAGAACTTCAATGGTGTGAATTTTACCTGATGTTCTTTGTGTCCAATGGAAATTTCTCATCAGAAAAAAAAGAAATCACATGTGGTGTTACCTAGGGCTCTATCCTGGGACCCCTCCTGTTCAATATTTGTACGCTCCCCCTAACCAAGATTATAGCAGCCAATCAGATAAGTTACCATAACTATGTAGACGACACTCAGCTATACATTACATTGTCACCAGTTGACTTTGATGAAACGATCCAGAGTCCGCACACAGCTTCAGCTAATGCAACTAAAAACTACTAATCAGGCTCGTAATCTAGGTTTAATAATGGACTCAGACCTGAACCTCCAGGGTCACATAAAGGCAATAACAAGATCAGCTTTCTATCAGCTGAAGAACATTTCTAGGATTAAAGGACTGATGACACAAGGAGACCTAGAAAAACTGATCCATGTGTTTATCTTTAGACGGATTATTTACTGCTACAGTGTCCTCACAGGTCTACCTAAAAAATCAATCAGGCAGCTGCAGCTGATGCAGAACGCTGCTGCTCGTGTTCTCACTAGAACTAGGAAAGTAGAACACATCGCTCCAGTTCTAAAGTCTTTCCTCTGGCTCTCTGTAGCTCAGAGAATAGACGTTAAAATACTCATACTAGTTTATAAATCACTGAATGGTTTAGCACCAAAGTATGTTGGAGATCTGCTGTCACTATACCAACCCAGCAGACCACTCAGGTCCTCCAACTCTAGCTTACTTAACACTCCTAGAATTAGAACTAAACAAGGAGAGGCAGCTTTCAGGTTTTAAGCTCCACAAATCTGGAACAAACTTCCAGAAGAATGCAAAAATGCTGAATCGTTAGGCTCTTTTAAATCAAAGATTAAAACTCTACTATTCAGATTTGCCTTTAAGCCCTAAATTGCGCTTTCTGATCACTATTTGATTCTCGTGGTTTAAGTTTTATTCTTATTTTTTTATTTCCTTTCTAAACTATTGTGTTATTATGTTTTTAATCTATATTGCATAAATTTGTTCCTTACATCATCTTTTCTCATTGATTGATTGTGTCTATCTGTTAAACCTACATGTTTCTGATTTTCTCTAATCATGCTTCTGTAATTAAGTATTTGGTAGCATTATCACTGAATCATGTAAAGCATCTTGAAATGCCTTGTGTTGAAAGTGTGCTATATAAATGAAAAAATTGCCCCATTCTCTCTCGGGCCAATACGGAGACGCTAATGCAGCTTTTATCACCAGTAGAATTGATTATTGTAATGCCCTGCTTTCTGGTCTTCCCAAAAAGACTACCTCAGGTTTACAGCTTTTACAGAATTCAGCAGCTCGTGTCCTGATGAAGACCAGGAGGAAGGAGCTCATTACACCGGTCTTAGAATCACTACATTGGCTCCCCGTATGTTTTAGGATCCATTTTAAGGTTCTTTTAATGGTTTTTAAGTGTCTTAATGGTCTTGGGCCTTCTTGTCTTTCAGAAATGCTTTTACCGTATGAAACCTCGCGGTCTCTGCGCTCCTCTAGCAGCCGTCTCCTTATCATCCCCAAAGTCAGGACACAGACTCATGGTGAGGCGTCTTTCCATTATTATGGCCCTCATCTCTGGAACAGGCTGATAGAGGATCTCAGGGCCACAGAGAACGTTCATGTTTTTAAAAGCAGGATCAAGACTCACCTTTTTAGCTTAGCCTTTAACTAATTATTATTTATTAATATATTTCTAATCGCTCAGCATGTTTTACCTGATTTAATTTTTAGTTCAGCTTTTAACTGTTTATTTATTAATCTGCTTTGCATTTTTATTATTTGTTTTACACTTATTGTTTTATACTTTATATACTTTATATTTTATTAACTTTATATTTTAATGTATTTTAATCTTTCTTGCCAGTGTTTCCTCTCTGGGGGCCCCCTGCATCGGGGGCCGTGGTCGGCTGTGGCTGCCTGGGTGCCCCCCAGGTAGCGCTTGGGTGGAGGTGGGGGTACCAGCCCTCCCTCCTCTGGGCGCCCTGGGTGGGAGCCTTGGCTGCTGCTGTTGATCTGCTGCCGATGCAGATGGCTCCATGATGGTGTTTTCTGGCTCATCTGTACTCAGCCCGCTTTTTGTAGCTTCTAAGTGTGTGTGTGTGTGAGTGAGTATGGCCAATGGGTTGGGTTGGGAGGGGGTTGTATTTGCATTGATGATTTTATTTTTGAAGGGGGGGTTTGTGGGGTTATTTTAAATCTGTAAAGCACTTTGAGTAACTTTCTTTGTTTGAAAAGCGCTTTATAAATAAAGTTTGATTTGATTTGATTTGATCAAACACTTAAACAATACAAACATCAATACCAATAAATTAAAGTTAAAAACTACTATCAATAGTAATAAAGGTGCATATTATGAGGGTCCATTGTACTGCTTCATAGCAGCCGGAATAAACGACCTCCAGAACCTACTGGTACTGCAATGCATGGAGACGGTTACTGTGGCGACTTCTTTGAGCGGCCACAGCATCATGCAAGGGGGTGACTACTGTTGTTAAGGATGGCCTGCATAATGCTCCTCATTCTTTTCTCCACCAGTACACCAACAGTAGTATTCACCCTCTCCCCATCACTGACATACACTTCCTGACCAGTTTATCCAACCGGTTCTCTTCTCTGGCCGTCATGCACACGACAGCGGAAAATACAGCATTCGCCACAACAGACTGATAAAATTCATAAAGCATTTCACTGCTGACTTCAAAGTATTTAAGCTTCCTTAGAAAGAAAATTCTGCCCTGTCCTTTCTCGTATGCCGCCTGTCCATGCACCAAGCAGTCCAGTTTATGGTCCAGAGGAACTCCCAGATATTTATGACCTCAATGGCTACACCCTCTATTACCACAGGAAGATGATCTGGTTTCCTCTTCCTAAAGTCCACAATCACCTCTTTGGTCTTTGATACATTTAAGTAGAAAAGGAAAAAGTTTCTGTCAATACATCTGAGTCTGGATGTTGACTTGCTGACAGAGAAATATAAACCAGTCTTAGACAACGGGACGGTGTGTGCACTGATAAGCTGCAACCTTGCTCTACTGAGCTGGGAGTTCCTGTCCCCACCACCCTCTCATGTGGTTTCATATGTGTGGTTTGTTACATACACAAGTGCTTTAATGTATTGAGGTGGGGTTTTTAACCTCTGTACTGCCCCCTGCTGCTGGGGATGGTGTGAAAATTAGGGCTCAGTATTGATACAAATTTCAAGAATCAATACGATTTTGATTCTCAAGAGTTAGAATCGGTTATCACGATTCAATCCGATTTAGTTTGATATAAATATGGGTCAGTGCTATTAAAACCATTTTTTCAGCTGTTATCTTAATTATATGCCTGCAATTCAATGACTTAAAATTGGGTAACAGTTTACCAGGAAAAAAAAACTGTATAACACCCCCTTATGGCGCCATTGGTCGTAGCCTGTCTGTCTGTGTGTTTTTGTGTTTTTTGTTTACTCTCGAAACGGTTTTAGTGAAAACATAATTTCCCCTGATGTGGGACGGTAAAAGAATTTAATAAGTTCAGAGGAATTAGCTTCTGTTTGGAGAGAAAAACAAAAAATGGCTCTGCTCTACCTAAATCTAAACGTTTTAGCTTAGCTTTTAATTGATTATTATTTATTAGTGTGTTTTATTGCTCTGTATGTTTTATTTGCTTATATTTTAACAGAGTTTTATTAGCTGTGCCAGTGCCCTGGCTGCTGCTGTCGGGGCAGACGGCTCTCCTGACGGCGTTTTCCTTATGTACCTGACTCATCGGAGCTCAGCCCAGTGTCTAACTATGGTTTTACGCGTTTTGGGAAGGTGTCTGTGTGTGTTTGGGAAGAGGGAATAATTGTCATTTTGTTTTTACAATTCTGGGGAAGGGATGGGAATGTGGGTTATGTGGGGTCATTTTAATCTGTAAAGCACTTTGAGCTGCATTTTTTGTGTATAAAAAAGGGCTTTATAAATAAAGTTTAATTTGATAAACCTGAACTAAACTGATTCAAATCAAAATGCATAAAAGCAGTATCAGGTTGATCTGAGCTGTCAACCAGCAGCAGCAGTCTTCTCTGTGGGCTGCAGGGGCTGATGGGAGCTTTGAGGAGCTGTTAGAAACCACGTGGCCCTCGTCTGATCTCACAGCTCGTCCTTGTTTGGCCTCAGCTGCATCAGAGCGCCACTTCTCCCCAGGTTCACCAGAGGAAACACCACTGCACACAATGCTTTTCCTCCCAGCTGCTGCTCTGTGCTGTCTGGGTTCAGGTGAGTGTTTCCAGCCAATCAGGAGCCAACAAAGTCCACCTGGAGCAAACACTGTCACACTTACCTTCACCTGTCTGTCTGTGTCTCTACAGCGCTGGCTGCCATGGCAACACAGCTGATTCAGGAGGATTTAACTCTGACCAGGAAAGTCGGTCAGAGCGTCTCCTTCAGCTGTGGGACTGATCAATGTGAGAGTGATTATGTGTACTGGTACCAGAAGAAAGATACAGAAACATTTAAGATTATTTTTCGCTACAACAAGAAAAGTTGTAGCATTTTAGAACAGTACAATCATCCGCAGAAAGATGATTTCTTATCTGAGAGAAGTCAGAATGGCTGTTCATTGAAGATAAATAAAGCTAAGCTCACTCATGCAGCCTCCTACTACGGTGGCTGCTGGAAGTCTGGTTCCCACAGTGAGAAATTTTCCCTGCAGCCTGAACAAAAACCTCCAGATGAACAGATGTCAAACAGTGTTTGTGACAGAAAGAGAGCAATAAACCACAGCCCAGGTTCACTGATTTCACCTCCATCTCTCACAGAGACTCACTGAGATCAGGAAGGTTCTTCATTTTTTAAATTATTATTTAATTAATATTAATATTTTTATAATTTTATATTTTTTCAAGATTTTTTTAAATGTTTAGAAATAAAGTCTAAAGTCCCTTTGATAATTTTTTAATAATAAACATAAACGGCAAATTTGTGAGATAATTTCTTCCCTCCAATAGATGTTAGTGAAATGTCAGATATTTTGTCTTCATTATAAGATCTATCAGCTTCCAGGGGTCAGAGTTCATTTATGTGCACAAGTTGTAACCCTAGACAGCTCTATTCTAGCCATACAGACCCAGCCTGGTGCTGCTCCTCATCTTGACCCAATCTTCACTCAGAAAAGCTGGAAATTAGGGAAACTAGACAAGTCTGGATAATATCAATAATAAACTCTCCCCAGTGTTGCATATTTCATAACTGGCAACAGAGACATGATTGATCTAAGAGGAGTTTATGGACTCACTTCCTCACTGACACACACACATACACTCAGATGCACACAACAACCACAGATATCCACTACCTTCCTGATTTAAATGTGTTCGCTGCACCCTGAACCTCCTTGCAACTCCTAAAACCTAATTTAGTTGCAACCCTTCCCCCAGAACACCTGAAGCAAAAGAATGGCTCATTACTATGCCTTTGCAGAGTTGCCCTGCATCCGAATCCTATAGTATGTACTACACGCTACACAGTAGCTACTACGTGCCCATTGATGCAGTAAATACTGCATAGTAAATGAGCGAGTAGTAGGCATGAAATCGGACGTACTGCTCCACCATTTTGCCGGATGCTAATGTTACATTAGGTCGCCTGTGGTCCCGTTAAACATTGACTTATCAACTTAAATGTTTAATCAGTGGTCAAAATACAATGAATCAGTAACATAGCTAAACTTATACATTTGTAAGCAGAAATTGCGGCTGTGTCAATGGTTGATAGTTCCTCAGTAGCCGACATCACTCTTCTATGATTTTGGGGCTTCCGCTGCATTGTGGGATAGCGTAGCGTACACCGGCTGCTTACTGTGGCGGTAGTACACATCCAGGAACTTTATGCTTACTAATCTGATCCATACTGGAGATTCAGATCTACTACATTGCTCGCACACTGCTTTTCGCGCACTACGTACTAGGCATAGTTGGGGTATTAGGATGCAGGGCTGGAAGACTGCTGAGGAAATTCAGCCATTTGTGTCAGGTTTTGTTGGAGCAGGGATGCATCTAAGAGCTCAAGGATGGTAGCTCTCGCGGACTAGACTTGGGCACACCTGCATCTAGTTAACCCGAAATGACACTGCAATGGTCGGCAGACCCGCCATAAAAAGTTAGCACACCCTACTGTCCTGGTGGGGAATTGCTTTGCAACACTGACCAACCATTGGAGAAGAGTCAGAGATTTCATTTAGTCGCATGCTGTCATATCATCGATTGTTGTCTGAGTGGTGTCCAGCAAACAAAGTGGGCTACACTGATAATTGGAAAACTTTTTGGGGAAAACCTGGTCTGATCGGGAGAGACGGCATCCATCCCACTTTGGATGGAGCAGCTCTTCTTTCTAGGAATCTGGGCAGATTTATTAGTCCTTCAAAACACTGGGTCCAGACCAGGAAGCAGAGTCTTAGTTTTACCCACCTCTCTGCAGCTTCTGTACTGTTACCCACTCAATACCCCATTAAGACAGTGTTTTACCCACGGCCAAAATCAAATAGACTAAAAGTTAACCTGACAAAAGCAAACTATGAAAATCTAATTAAAATTAATACGACTCGGACCAAACAAGAAAATAGGGTAATTAGATGTGGTTTACTAAACATAAGATCCCTCTCCTCAAAGACTTTATTACTAAATGACTTGATATGTGATGATAAAATGGATCTATTTTGCCTATCAGAAACCTGGCTGCAGCAGAAGGATTTTGTAATTATAAAGGAGTCAACTCCTTCCAATTATCTACATTTTCACATTCCTAGAAGTACTGGACGAGGAGGAGGAGGAGTTGCAACCATCTTTCATTCAGATTTGCAAATTCCCCCTAGACCAATTATTAACTACAGCTTTTTTGAACATCTAAGCCTTAGTTTTCCTCATCCAAGCTGCAAAACATTAAAACCACTTTTGTTTGTGGTTTTGTATTGTCCTCCAGGTCCTTACTCTCAATTCTTGGACCAGATCTCAGATTTTTTTATCTGATTTAGTTTTAAACACTGATTAGGTAATTATAATTGGGGAATTCAATATTCACATGGACATTGAAAGTGATAGCTCAACTGCAGCCTTTAATATCTTAGACTTAATTGGCTTTACTCAGAAAGTGAAGGGACCCACACACTCTGGTCGGCACACTTTAGACATTGTACTGACATACAGCATTGAGTGTGATGAACTAATAGTCCTCCCACATAACCCAGTCCTATCTGACCATTATTTGATAACCTTTGAATTGACTTTACCCAACGTTCCAAAATCTGAAAGAAAATTTTATTACAGTAGAACTTTATCAGACAGTGCTGTAACAAGTTTTAAAGAATCTGTTCCATTCTTGTTTCCGTATGTGTCTCAGAATACCACAGTGGATGGCAGTAATTCCAAGAACAACCCTTCAGAAATTGATGGTCTGTTTCAAAGTATTAGTTCCTTACTGCGTTTGGCACTAGACAGTGTAGCCCCCTTAAAACAGAAGGTAATCAGCCATAGGAGGTTGGTTCCCTGGTTTAATGCAAAGTTACGTACTTTAAAGCAGAATACTAGGAAATGGCGCTCTACACACTTAAATGATTCCTTTCTAACCTGGAAAAATAGTCTACTACTTTATAAAAACGCCCTTCAACAAGCTAGAACAGCAAATTTCTCATCATTAATTAAATTAATAAAAACAATCCTAGGTTTCTTTTTAGTAAAGTTGCCAAACTTACACAGAGTCATAGCTCTGTTGAGCCAACTATTCCCCCTTCTCTCAGTAGTGATGACTTTATGAGATTCTTCATAAATAAAATAAATTCTATGAAAAATAAAATCATTGGCATTCTCCCAAACTTGATCAACTCTCGTTCAGTAAATGAGGCAGCATCAGAGAGAACTGTAGAACCATGTTTATGTCTGTACCGTTTTGATCATGTTGAACTTTCGGAATTGTCACAAATATTAGCTTCATCTAAACCTTCAACTTGTATGTTAGACCCAATACCAACCAAAATTCTAGACATGATGAATCTATCTTTAATACATGGATATATGCCACAGGAATTTAAGGTTGCTGTAATTAAACCTTTACATAAGAAACCCTCCCTGGATCAAGATGACTTGGCTAACTACAGACTTTATATCTAACCTTCCTTTCTTATCCAAAATTCTTGAGAAAATAGTTGCTAATCAAGTATGTGAGCATCTAAACAGCAACAACCTGTTTGAGGAATTTCAGTCAGGTTTTAGAGCTCATCATAGCACTGAAACAGAATGCAGGTCTACTGGTAGTTCCTAGGATTTCTAAAAGTAGAATAGGAGGCAGATCTTTTAGTTATCAGGCTCCTCTCCTGTGGAACCAGCTCCCAGTTTTAGTCCATGAGGCAGATACTCTGTCTGTTTTTAAGACTAGGCTTAAAACCTTCCTTTTTGATAAAGCTTATAGTTAGAATGGCTTAGGTTATCCTGAGCTATTTTTGTAGTTATGCTGCTATAGGTTTAGACTGTTGGAGGAAAGACTGACCACTTTTCTTATCTCGTCTACTTTTTTCTTCTACTACTGTCCATATATATTTTTTCTGCTGTTATTGCGATTGTTAACCCAGTTTTCTCTCAGTATTTTTCTCCCCATTGAAGCTCCACATGGTCTGGTACCCTGCTCAACTACAAAGCCCCTTGCTGGATGGGGAACATCGTTCCATATGATGCTCAAAGTCACCGAGCATCCTCCACGCTGTCTCTTCTCTGTCTTCTCAGACCCCCAGACGGTCGTGGCAGATGACCGCTTGTACTGAGCCAGATTCTGGTTCCGGTTCTGTTGGAGGTTTCTTCCTGTTAAAGGGGAGTTTTTCCTCTCCACTGTCGCTACATGCTTGCTCAGTATGAGGGATTGCTGAGGAATAGCTGTGGTTGGAGTCTGCATGATCCGGGCACAACCTCACGTTGATGACTCATCGCAATCTGCTGGGATTCCTTACATAGAAAACTTCTAACTGATTGGAATGTTTGTATAATTGTATTGAAATTACTATTGTTGTAAAGTGCCATGAGATGACATTTGTTGTGAATTGGCGCTATATAAATAAAAGTGAATTGAAATAGATAGGTAGGTAGGTAGGTAGGTAGGTAGGTACTTTATTAATCCCCAATTGGCCAAATTCCAGTGTCCAGCAGCATACAGTGTTTTCCATTCATGATCAAACTCTCGAACAATACAAGCATCAATACAAATAAATTAAAGTTAAAAGCTACTATCAATAGTAATAAAGGTTCACATTTTGGGCCCATTGTACTGCCTTATGGCAGCCGGAATAAACAACCTCCAGAACCTCTTGGTCCTGCAATTCGTGGAGAGGAAACGGTCACTGTGGCGGTTTTTCTGAGCGGCCACAGCATCATGCAGGGGGTGACTACTGTTGTTAAGGATGGCCTGCATCATGCCCCTCATTTTTTTTTCCACCAGTACACCAACAGTCGTGTTCGCCCTCTCCCCATCACTGGTTTCATTTGTTTGGTTTGTTACATGCACAAGTGCTTTAATGTATTGAGCTGTTTTGTTTGTTTAACTTCTGTACTGCCCCCTGCTGATGGGGACGGTGTGAAAATTATTGCTGGGTATCAACTTATGTTTCAAGAATTGATTCAATTCTGATTCTCAAGAGTTAGAAGCGATGATCACAATCCAGTCCGATTTAGTTTGATCCAGTTTGATATATATATGGGTCATTGCTATTAAAAATTATTTTTTTAGCTGTTATCTTAATCATATGCCTGCAATGACTTAAACACTGCGTAACAATTTATCAGGTAAAAAACTGTATAACACTTTCAGAACCAAACATTGAAATGGCTGTCTAGATTTTTAATTCCTTCTTTAGCTGTAAAAAGGGGAAAACTATGTTAAACAATAAAACCAATTTTTGCACTTGTGAAGCAGTTCAATTCTTAGAATTTTTTAATAAGAATCAATCCAGAATCAATTTTTCAATGTTTTTCAACACAGCCCTAGTGAAGTCTCTTTTTACCCTCTTCATCTACCCAGACCTTTATCATCCTTATCATCTGCATATAAAGTGGACTACACAAGTTGGCAACAACTGCAGCTGGGTCGTAGCCTGTCTGTCTCTGTGTTTATGTTTTTTTTGTTTGTTTACTCTTGGATGTGTTTTAGTAAAAATTGAATTTCCCCTGATGTGGGACAATAAAGGAATTCAATAAGTTCAGAGGAATCAGCCTCTGTATGGAAACAAAAACAAAAAAATGCCTCTGCACTAGCTAAACCTGAACCAAACAGATTCAAACCAAGACCCTGAAAGTAGCATTAGGTTGATCTGAGCTGTCAACCAGCAGCAGCAGTCTTCTCTGTGGGCTGCAGGGGCTGATGGGAGCTTTGAGGAGCTGTTAGAAACCACGTGGCCCTCGTCTGATCTCACAGCTCGTCCTTGTTTGGCCTCAGCTGCATCAGAGCGCCACTTCTCCCCAGGTTCACCAGAGGAAACACCACTGCACACAATGCTTTTCCTCCCAGCTGCTGCTCTGTGCTGTCTGGGTTCAGGTGAGTGTTTCCAGCCAATCAGGAGCCAACAAAGTCCACCTGGAGCAAACACTGTCACACTGACCTTCACCTGTCTGTCTGTGTCTCTACAGCGCTGGCTGCCATGGCAACACAGCTGATTCAGGAGGATTTAACTCTGACCAGGAAAGTCGGTCAGAACGTCTCCTTCACCTGTGGAGGAACTGATGATTGTTTGGAAAGTTATATGTTCTGGTACCAGAAGAAAGAAACAGAAACATTTAAGATTATTTTTCGTTACAATAAGAAAAGTTGTAGAATTGAGCAACAGTACAATCATCCTAAGAAAGATGATTTCTCATCTGAAAATATTCAAAACATCTGTTCATTAAAGATGAATACAGTTTTCGGCTATCATTCAGCCTCCTACTACTGCGGCTGTAGAAAGTCTGGTTCCCACAGTGAGAAATTTTCCCTGCAGCCTGAACAAAAACCTCCAGATGAACAGATGTCAAACAGTGTTTGTGACAGAAAGAGAGAGTAAACCACAGCCCAGGTTCACTGATTTCACCTCCATCTCTCACAGAGACTCACAGAAATCAGGAAAACAATTGTATTTTTTGTAATCATTAACTTTTCAGGATTTTGTTTATGCTCAATATAAAGTTGGAAATCCCCTCGAAAATGTGGAAATAGTGAACAAATCTGTGAGAGAATTTCTTCCCTCCTTTAGAAGTCAGTGAAATAGTTGAAACATTTGTCTAGTTTAGAGTTCATTCATCTGCACAAGTTATAACCCTACACAGCTATAATCTATCCATCCAGACCCAGCTTGGTGCTGCTCCTCATCCTGACCCAATCTTCATTCAGAAAAGCTGGACATGAGGGAAACCAGACAAGTCAGGATAATGTCAATAATAAACTGTCCCCAACGTTGCATATTTCATCATTAGCAACAGAGACATGATTGATCTAAGAGGAGTTTTTGGACTCACTTCCTCACTGACACACACACATACACTCAGATGCACACAATAACCACAAATATCCACTACCTTCCTGATTTAAATGTGTATCCCGCACCCTGAACCTCCTTGGAACTCCTAAAACCTAGTTTATACTTCTCCGTCAAAACGGACAGACGCAGTGCCATTATCCGTCGACACAAAGGCCCTCCAGCACCTACACAATGATGGACGGAGTAGAGCTCAATTTTCTAACTATCCGTCTCCGTTAACTGAGAGACTATGCCTACGATTGGTCAGCTCAACAACAACCAGAGATCATTTAACCAGGGCTCTATAGTCACTGTAGTTAATGCAGCGTTTGGCCACTAGATGCTTTATATTAAATAGATTATTGATTTAATCTGTTTTTTTAGGGATTCGGAACACAAGGAGCTGTAGAAAACAACAAAACCTACTGCTGTGTTTGTTTCCATGTGTTTTTGAGGATTCAATAAATTGCACTTCTAGTAAAAAGCTTTACAGCTTAAACAAAACGTACTTTCTGTCATCCATTGCTTCTTGAGGGATGAATCCGCTCACAAGCTGAAGAAAATAAACTCTAGTATCAGGGGTGTCCAAGTCCAGTCCTTGAGAGCTACCATCCTGCAGCTCTTAGATGCAACCCTTCCCCCAGAACACCTGAATCAAATGAATGGCTCATTACTATGCCTCTGCAGAGCTGGAAGACTGGTGAGGATATTCAGCCATTTGTGTCAGGTGTGTTGGAGTAGGGATGCATCTAAGACCTACAGGATGGTAGCTCTCGAGATCCTGGACTTGGGCACCCCTGCATCTAGTTAACTAGAAATGACTGCAATGGTCAGCAGACCCGCCATAAAAAGTTAGCATACCCTGCTGTCCTGGTGGGGAATTGCTTTGCAACACTGACACATCAGTAGAGATGATAGATAGATAGATAGATAGATAGATAGATAGATAGATAGATAGATAGATAGATAGATAGATAGATAGATAGATAGATAGATAGATAGATAGATAGAGACACACACACACACACACACACACTGGGCACATTCGAGTGTCTGGCAGCATACAGTGTTTGCTGTTCATAATCAAACACTCAAACGATGCAAACATCAGTACCAATAAATTCAAGTTAAAAGCTACTATCAATAGTACAAAAAGGTGCACATTATGAGGGTCCATTGTTCTGCCTTGTACGCATCTTACAGGAGTCAGAGTTCATTTATCTGCACAAATTGTAAACCTGGACAGCTCTATTCTATCCATCCAGACCCGGCCTGGTGCTGCTTCTCATCTTGACCCAATCTTCACTCAGAAAAGCTGGACATGAGGGAAACCAGACAAGTTAGGATAATGCCAATAACCTATAGTCTTGGGAGTAAATGGGATGTGGTATGTAAAATCCCCTTTTTTTAAGTTTTTTTTAATCACATTCTTTTGTCATTCCCTCCTTAAAAGCCCGACTAAAGTGTTTCTTAGGTTAATTTATGTATGTTAGAGTAATCTTTTAAAAATCTCACAGTCACCATGTTTAGAGCTGAATGAACTTTTTGATTACCGCTCCCGTCTCTCCAAAGCCCTAACTCCCTAAGTACAAAAACAGAACATTGTCAACAGCAATCAGCTATCAACTGTGGAAATTAGTATGTACCTACTTATTTTTCCCAATTGCGCAATGTATTCTTGGAGAAAAAATCAAGTCTGGTGCACGGAGTCACAGCAGCATCAGCATGACATGGAGGAAATTCTGATAAACACCATAGCTAATCACCCCAAGCTACATAACACCAGCTGTTTTCTATACAAAGACAGGAATATAAAAAATAAACATTATAAAGAGGTTAAACTATTTACACAGGAACGCTCTTAAAAGGTTTGTTGGTGGCTCATAAAAGAGCCGTTTTGGCTGCAAATACCCTGCTCCCACTGCCGTGAAGTGAGCCATGAATAGCTTCCTAACCCGGACAGCCTCTCTGGAGGAGTAAACACAACCCAGGCCTGTCTCCCCCACAGCTTGTCCCGCGCCGTTCACAAATTGTATTATACATTTTTACTAACCACAGAGAGATGAACAGCCGCTCAGCTTAGTAGTTGGTGTGGTGGCGGGCAATGTTTGTACTTATGCGGGACACCAGCTCCTCAAACTGAGCCTGCCGACGAACCGAGATACCGATGTTTCTGGATTCGTCCGATTCTCTGCTGTAGCGGTCTCAGCTCTGCCTGAGGCCAGGCCAAACATGCAATGTGGTCAACTCGGAGACTGCAGTACACCGGCAACAGTGATCCACAGGCTGGGCTGAGAGATTTACATACCAATTGTATGTAAACATCACATCTTGACTTATGACAACTCTTGTTATTATCTGGTGTTGACTTATGACAGATCCTGTGACTGTCTTTCTCAGCATTATACAAAGTGTTCCTTATTGTTATCTATATTCTGATTGTCCAGTGACACATCCATTGTTGCCTCATGACAGATCCTGTGTTTACCTATTGCATGTTGTTCTGTGACTGGTCTTGTGATTATCCTCTGATGCATAGAACAGAGTGTTAGTTATATCTTACCATAACTGTATGATGTAATGATCGGTCAGAAGCTGATTCAATAGGGTGTGGCTGATTACTATATATTCTCATGCATCTGTGCTGAAACTTCAGAGTCCACTGTGGAGGCTCTCCGTGCACGTAAAATAAACTATGTAGGAATATGGCTGACACTTTGTTTTATTTTCTCATCCGAGGCCTCTCAGACACCCAGATTTCTATGACAATTTTGGCATCACTTGAACAGGTCTTGAGCATGTCCGTCGGACACTTACTGGGGGGATGCCTGGGTGTTTTTCTGCACGCATCTCCGGGCCTCGCTTAAGCATTCAAGAGAAGGGAGACTCAGTCCAGTGTTCTGATCGACTGCAACGAGGACCGTACCTAAAATTGTCTGAGGGACAAAGCCTGGTTCGCTAAATTAATTTCATTCTTTAGTTAAAATATTGGACTATATTGAAGTCCTGCCTATAACTTAGGACAAAAACTAAATTATAACCTGTAATTATGGTAAAAGAGGAAATTATATTTTCCTATTTGTGGTCAGATGTTTTCATTATAATTGTGAGAGCTTTTTTTCTGTGTCTGTGCCGGCCTACACACTTATCTTAGACAAGATAAGGTTTGAATCCTTTGAGTCACACTTTGAGGTTTATTTTTGTTTATTTATTTATTGAAAATAAATAGATACAATAAATAAAAATAATTTAGCAAGATCAGTTAATGGTTTGAACTCTGAGCTTTCTAGAGGCAAGATGAGCAATTTAATTGTGAGCTTTAAAGTAAGATCGATTAATTAATGAAGTAAAAATTTCTTAACCGGGACCAATTAATGAATAATTGTGAGCTTTATGCAAAATCAATTAATGAAGTAATATCGTGAACTTTTTGAGCAAGATCAATTCGTGCATTAACAATTTAGGTTTTTTTTTATAAAAAGCAAGAACAATTAGAACTGTCAGCTTTTCAGCAACAGTCCGTGAAAGGAAGAACTACTGTTGAAGTTCTATCCAGATTTCGTTAGCACATAAGATTTATTAATTTGGGTAATGTTAACGGAAAACAAGGTTCTCCCAATTTCCCTAAATCTACTCATGTGTCAAATGAAGAAGAAATATGGTGATGATGTATCTGATTATTTAAAATATAAGAGTGAATGTGGTTTCTCCCAACAGGCCCTGAATTTGTTTTATGAATCATGTAAAAAAAATACATAATGTAACATAATTTATAATGTTAAGATTTGTAATTGTCTATCCTGTGAATGTGTAACACATGTATTTCCTGAAGGTGGGTCTCGTAGTATGACTCAATTGAAGAAACTTAGAAGCAGTCTAAAAAGAAGATAAAGCAAGTTTTATGGAAAAAAAATTCTGTTATATTAGGAATAATACAGCAAGGGATGGTCAAAGAAAAATATATCTTAAGTGCAAAGATATTCTAAATGTAGGGTTTGGATGGATGTTTGAAATTGTGGGAAACAGAAAGTGAGACAGACGCTCAATGCTCAGAAAGCAAATGATGGAAAAGAAGAAAAAAGACTCTTAAAGGACACAGACTGATAAGCCTCCTGATAAAAAAAAAAAAACAACCTGATACTGCCTCTACTTTGTCTTCCTCTTTTGCAGAGTGCTTGGAGGGCTGCTGCTGTTCTGACCCCTGAACTCCACCTCTCCTGCACATCAACCACACCATGGACAACCTACCGCACCAGCGCCCCTACACCAAGCCCCCCGCCCCTCCAGCTGGGATGCCTCCTACTCTACAAGATCAAGGACAGCAGAAACCAGAGACTGAACCTCCAAAGAGGAAAATGACTGGTTCCCCACCTCAGCCAGCACTGCTCAGTCTCCACTCCTAAAGTTGCACGCCCCCCTTCAGCAGCCCTGGAAGGCATGCTGCCACACCTTGCTAAGGCCAACGAGACCTCCTTCATAGTGTGAACTGTCGCTAATGTCACACTCTGCTCAGGAGAGAAGAAACTGCACCCAAGAAGGGAAGAGACAAAAAGACACCATCCAAAAAGCTGATTCCCCTGCAACATGCAGCAGTTGCAGCCCCACCCAGTGAGTCCCCAGAATCATAACAGCTCTGGCTCCCATTCCTAATGCAGTGGGACCGGACAGGGCATCCAAGACAAGACTTTACAGCTCCAGGAGAGAGGCAGAGGTAGAAGAGGGTGTGACAGAGACAATTTCCACCGTGGACTCATCCGGATTGAATGGGACGTGAGGTGGAGTGTCGGTGGGAAAGGGGAAGCAGCTGACCCTACCAGCACCTGTAAACGAGGTCGCGCACACACACTACACACACAGACTTTTTTCATTTCCACACCAAGGAGAAAACTTAAAAGACTGCTACTCATTGAATGTTAAAGATGAAAATTCCTGACAGCTTACCTGACTTTGTTTTATGTAATCTCATCATCTCTATTATGTTACCTGTGTTATACCTGTAAATGAGATTTAAATGACATGTAAATGATGTTCCCCTGACCTGCAGCCTTTCTCTGGCCTGCAACACGCTGTGCTCTATTTTTATTAAATTTTTTTCTCTATCTGAAAATAAGTGCACTTTCTACATACTGCCCTATTTTTTCTTTTAAACTTTTTCCTCATTATGTAGAATTGACGCATGGATGTGTCAAAGGAGGGAATAGGTCACTACATTAGCTATTACATTCATTAAGGGCTCAACATTGGAGCTCAAAAATTGTTTTTTGTCAAACCTTTCTCAGACATTCATTCACAGGCTAAGAGCAGTCCTTCCCTGCCAGGCAGAGGATCCTGCTGACTACCCAAACAGAGGTGAAGGTTCCTGAACGCGCCTCCTGGGTCTACGCCTCGCACTGCAAAAAGGTCCCAGCCCCCTCTGACGGCATCCACCACACTCAAACAAGATCAGTGAGGAAATCCGTGCCCCTACTGCTACACGTAGCTGCCAAGCTACCAGCTCATCTGCCGTGGAACCAAACCATTTCTCGCTTTGACTGAACTTCATCATCACATTACCAATCCTCTTATGGCCAGCTGTCCAGTGGAAAGCTGCCCTTTTCTCCACTCCTTCCCCTGACATCACAACTCCAGCTCTACCATCCATACCATCTGCTACTTCCTTATTTAAGGACAAACAAGGAACTGATGTTATGATATGTCCCCAAGAAGGATCACCTTCGACCCCCTGCTACAAATGACACCTACAAAAACATCCTTAATCCTCAAAGTTAACCTCATCAAAGCCGACATCAGACCTGATTACGGATTACTGCACAATGCCTGTGTAAACCTCATACTGAATGAATCTTCAGTGGAATTGATTAAAAATGGGTGACTTTACACTTTGTCAGAAACAAAGGAATACTACTATTTGCTCCTGAGACAGATCTACGATCTCAATCTGAGAGCGTCACAACTACTGATGAACTTACTAAACGACTACTGGACCTTCGGGAGAGACTAATAACTGGCTGCTTATGGTACAATAAACTGGAACTGTGTTGATTGTTTGGGTTTACGTCCACTGTCAAGAATTATGCCAATTCCTACCGAACTTCATCATACCTATCTTAGTTCTCTGTTAACCAATACACAACACAACTGCTCCTTTCGGGAAAATCCCTTTTCTGTAACAGATAAAAGAATAGCTCCTACTTACTTCAATTTTGATGTGGCCTTATACAATTTCACCTGTTTTACTAAAGCAAATAAAGGTAAAATGTAAGTTCTGTTAATACCTTTACTGCAGGTTTATGTACTTCTGTAAACTTAATTATTCCTGTAGCTATGTTTACTGATTTTGACACTACAGACCAGGAAACTAATCATCACAGAGAATTGCAGTAGACATGTTATTAGCTGAAAAATATGGTATTTGTTCTATTTTTGATGATCAATGCTGTTAATTTATTCCAAACAACAAATAAGTGTTTTCATCTGTTCTTATTCCGTTATTCTGATGTCTCCATTTCTTCTGATTCTGATAATGATGATGACAATACTGTCTGTTAAACTTTTTGTTTTTTATTTTTGCCTGAGTAGAATGTAACACTTATGAAAAGCTGTCTTAATATAGCTGACACTTTGTTTTATTCTCTCATCTGAGGCCTCTCAGAAGCCCAGATTTCTACGACAGGTAGTATATATCATTTATTGAAATTACAGATCGATTTACGGTAATATTATAACTGTACTGTAACACAAAACTGCTCTGTCTGCCTGAGAACATGCCCCCCCCCTTTAACAGACATTATTATTATTCTCAATCAGAAACATTCATGTTTTAATGACAGTGTCAAGGTTTTCAATGAAAACTGAGTAAATATTGGCTGTATTGTTAACTGCACAGACAGATGTAGTTAATATCTGAGCAGCTAATTCCCACTTGACAGCAATGTTGAAATAAATAAAACTTCTGAAGGTTTGTTTGTTTAAGCTACATTCATGGAGCAAAGATGGAGGCTCCAGTAGGTTTAACGATCCCTGAACCTCTAGAGTTTGCTGAAGATTGACTGTCTGCTTTAGTGGTTACCATGGCAACATCTGTAAAGCTGTTGTTGATTTGGCGATCAATGACAACTATTAAATGCTGAAGGCAATTATAGATAGATAGATAGATAGATAGATAGATAGATAGATAGACGGAATGAATTCTTTAGAATCTATACACCTTGCAATTTGTGTGTGTTGAACAAGAAATGACAACTGTTACTTTCCAAACACAAGATTTATTCACACAAAAGAAATAAGAAAAACATTGAATCACTCAAACTAGTAATAAAAGAACACACTACTGATTAAAATAAATGTATAGTTAAAATTAAGGAACACAGAAGATCAATAATATGATAATATGAGAAACCCTGAATTCTGATTTATGCTTCTGCATGCAGATCAGACCCAGGATTCGATTTGCAGATGCTGGAGGGAAAAGATGAATTAGTTTCACCAATTACAAGAGAAATCAAAACATTATTTGGATAAAGACATGTTTGTTAAAAATTATCTGGATAAGAGTAATTTAATCTTTGGAAGATTACTTAGTTCATGAACTGGTCACTAAATTAAACTGTCTAATTCCAGTATTTGATATAAAAGTAGAGTTCAAAACATGGTTGATAAGATTCATTTCTGTTCTTAATCTTTTCTGAACCAATCATTATTCGAACACCTTCGATAGCTTATGGATTGAATGTAGATCTGGACCAAACACGTGGTCTGGCCCTAGCGCGGGGATAGCAGCAGCCACTGGATGCTGGTTGGACCAGTTCTAGCATATTCCTAAGCATCAAACAAAGAAAATTAAGCTCTTGTTGGATTGAGCAGCTCAAATTGCAGGATTTAAAAATGACTCAATGTCGGGAAAAACTCTTTTAAAAAGACTGATTAAATATTTAGGCCAACAGGCCTCTATTACACAATGATAGCAGAATGAAAACAATAAATCACCACAGAAAGGGAAAAACCTTTAAAATTAGTTAATCCTAACTAATTTGCCTCTGCCCAAACAGACCATAGAACGATCAGAGTTTCGCTAGCGGCCGTGGGAAGCTCTGGCTTCCCCATGGCTGGCTGCGTGGCGATTGACATCCACCTTTTAACAGTACCTTTTTGGGCTCTCCAGTTCGGCATTCACCTCTAATCGGGTCGTTGACTGCGGATGAATGCTGCTTCTGCGGCCTCGGGCATGTTTAGCTTCCACCCGTTCTGTCTCAGCAGTCGGCGGACTCTGTCCAGTTCAGGCTGCTTTAGCTCTCAGCTGATTCGAACTTTTTGACTCACACTACCCACTGATATAAGTTATCGGTCATGAGAACACTACAGCATCGAGCTGAACATGTCCCCACAAAGACAGAAGGAAAGGACAAGGAACATAAGCATATAAAGAGTGCAGTCCAAGCTAGTGGATACCCTAATTAGGCATATGTCATGGCATCAAGGAAGTCCAAGAAACAGGCAACTTGGGCCAGTACACCAGAAGAAAAATGGACACGTAAAAACATAGACATCCCGCAAGGAATCAGACAAAGAAAGAAGAAAGATGTTTGACTTCATGAGAACTGAGAGGATTTTCTGACTTCATTGCTCAACTCCTCGGACTGTGAAGATGAATAAAGCTTCATTCTTCATCATCATCGTCGTCGTTGTCATCATCATCATACCTACCTAAACCTGAACTAAATACATTCAAATCAATACGCTGAAAGCAGCATCAGGTTGATCTGAGCTGTCAACCAGCAGCAGCAGACTTCTCTGTGGGCTGCAGGGGCTGATGGGAGCTTTGAGGAGCTGTTAGAAACCACGTGGCCCTCGTCTGATCTCACAGCTCGTCCTTGTTTGGCCTCAGCTGCATCAGAGCGCCACTTCTCCCCAGGTTCACCAGAGGAAACACCACTGCACACAATGCTTTTCCTCCCAGCTGCTGCTCTGTGCTGTCTGGGTTCAGGTGAGTGTTTCCAGCCAATCAGGAGCCAACAAAGTCCACCTGGAGCAAACACTGTCACACTGACCTTCACCTGTCTGTCTGTGTCTCTACAGCGCTGGCTGCCATGGCAACACAGCTGATTCAGGAGGATTTAACTCTGACCAGGAGAGTCGGTCAAAGCGTCTCCTTCAGCTGTGGAGAAACTGATCAGTGTGGTGGTAGCTATGTGTTCTGGTACCAGAAGAAAGAAAAAGAAACATTCAAAATTATCCTTGACATTAAAATGAGTGATGGTGTTGTAAATAAACGTTACAATCATCCTCAGAAAGAGGATTTTTTGCTAACAATATTCAGAACGGCTGTTCCTTGAAGATAAATGAAGCTAAACTCACTCATTCAGCCTCCTACTACTGCAGCTGTAGAAAATCTGGTTCCCACAGTGAGAAATGATCTCTGCAGCCTGAACAAAAACCTCCAGATGAACAGATGTCAAACAGTGTCCGTGACAAGTCAATGCTTTGCAAGTTAACTTTTTTGCACATTTCAGCAGTAACACAATTTAAACTATTTAACATGATTGAAATCATTTGAATCAAACGACAAAAACCAAAAACATTGCGTTGCAGTGACATTATCCAGCCATCTGGACAATGCTTTGTTCACAGTCACCTGGTGACATTAAAACTGTATATCAGCTGCATAGTCATAGTTAGCGCCATTGAGTAGAGAGAGTTACGACTGACTTTGAACTGCGGCAAAGGGCTTAATAAACTACTTTTCCTGCGATTTTTCTAAATTACATATTGTGCACGTATTACTTCACTATATATTTCATAATTATGGTTCTTTTTGTCTTCCACTGTACTCAATATAAGCATGTCTGCAATGTTTTATAATAATGTTATGCACTTAAAACCAAACTATAGTGTAAATACACAATATGGAGCTCTTTCTGGTATTTACATGCTTGTTAGTTTAGCATGCTAGAGAGGCTATATCTGGTCCTATTTACTCAAATATGCCAGAGGTTATGAGCTCTGCTCCAGCTTACCTTCAGATATTCATCCTTCAATCAAACATGCTATATTACTGTTAACAGGATAAATAGCAGAGCTGAACAGAGTCGACCCCTGCTATAGACCCTATCTACTAGGGGTGTACAAAACAGTCGATATTTGTATTTGTTGTGGGGGAAAGGTATTTTTATTTCTATTCTTACCTGAGTCAAATTCAAAATAGCCAGAAATATAAGGGGTGTCACAATTCTCCAAATCCTCTATTTGATTTTCCATTTTAGGGTCACGATTCGATTCTAGTTTTTTTTTCCTTTTAAAGTACAGAGCCCTATGTCATCTTTAGAATAGTCTGCGATGATTGGTTTTATTCATTACATTTTGTACAGTAAATCTTAGTTTAAAAGACAAAAGTGATGCAATTTCTATTATCCTTGTGTAATGTATAACATTAGTGATAAAGGTAATTAATGTTAAAATTGAAATAATTTATGCACAATTACAGTGTAACAGTATTGTTTAAATAACAAACGATTAGTGACACAGTGGCTGCATGGTGTTGCAGTGGTTAGCACTGTTGCCTTGCAGCAAGAAGGTTGTGGTTTCATATCCTGCCCCAGGGTCTTTCTGCATGAAGTTTGCATGTTCTCCCTGTGCATGCGTGGGTTCTCTCCAGGTACTCTGCCTTCCTCCCACAGTCCAAAAACATGACTGTCAAGTTAATTGATCCATCTGTCCTTACGTGTGTGCGTGCATAGTTGTTTTTTCCTGTCTGTCTCTATGTGGCCCTGCAATGGACTGGTGACTTGTCCAGAGTGTACACTTGCCCGTTGACAGCTGGAGATAGGCAGCCCACCCCCCCCCCCCCCCCCCCCCCCCCCCCCCCGTGACCCCTTGAGGATTAAGCAGTTCAGAAAATGGATGGATGGATGATAAGTAACTGAGAGTGGCTGCCACTCTTTATAGTTACTGCAGAACGACGACTGGTATAGCAGATAGCTCATTGGACCAAGCAAAATGCAGCTAACAGTGGTCCTCTTGTTTACAATGCGATTGTGGATTTAACTTGCCGGGAACTCAAAATTTCCTCAGTGGTGATTTGAGAATAGAAGCAGCGGCTTTAGCTCCGGTCCCGCTGCTTCTTTCCTTATCTGTCTTAGCTTTTGTTTAACATTAGCTTAGCTTTTGTTTAACATTAGCTTAGCTGTTAGCTACTTGCTAGCGTTAGCTAATGTGCTCTGTAGACGTGTGCTCTGATCCAGGCAGTCAAAATGTTACCAGCTGTTTTTGTTACCAGGTGCTTTTTGCGAGTTGTATTAGAACTAGTAAGAGTAACTTGTCAGGAAAAATGCAATGTGTGGTTCCTTGAGGAGTAAAGACGGTCACCTGCTAACGAGTGGGACGCAAAGTAAGCATAGGAGGGGGTGATCGCAATCCTCTTTTGGAGTTCGTTACGCAATGTTGTAACGTAATTTAGATCGATTTCGATACAAAATTGAGATCATGACACCCAAAATATATCCGCGACCCCCTTGAGGATTAAGCGGTTTAGAAAATGGATGGATGGATGGATGGACAGACGTTACAAGTCTAATTTATGTTAATATCAATTTTAATAATTATGGACATGCAATATTGGTTTATCTTTTTCCATAAATCCAGCAATGAACATTTAACGGGAATGTCATTGAAAAGAGACCAAAATAAAGGACACTATGGCCACAAAACCTTAAAAAAATAAGTTGGGGGAAGGTTGTACACCGCAAAAACTTACGGTAAATGTGTTCAAGGTAAATGTAGAAGTTCTATATTGTACGTTATGGTTTGTGTTCCAAATATAGCTGTGCTCTATAGGTATCCTTCGAGTTATGTTATTGCCAGTGTTTGGTGGTTATTATCCATGCACCATCATAGAGATGACAGTACACAGGAGTTAATTCTCTGCCCTGTGTGGTGCAAGATTAAAGTGGAAACATCTTTTATGCTACGGTGATACTTTTAATAGGTGAAGTCACATTTAAAATCTGTCTTACACTTAAATACAAATATTTCATAAGGATTTTGTTGTTAATAAACATTTGTAAAAAGCCCATTAATAATGCCTTTCTGAATATTGTATTAGGGTTTGCCTACACCCCTAATGTCCACACTTAGCGGGGAATTTTACAAAATGGAGATATTTTTCTATGGCATGGCCAGTCATCCACGCGTAAAAGCAGATTTTCTGCAACAAAAATGAATCTTTCTAAAAACTGTGGCCAAAGTGAAGATCTGCATTTTCTCAGTTTTCAGAGTCTGCATTTGGACTGATGGGATTGGAGTATTAAGTGCCGCAAAGTCACTGTAAGAGACAAAAAAATGCTCCAGCATCACTTGTGTGACGTATTTACACAGAAACAGCATTAATGTCCTAAGAGCTGTATTGGCATTATCTATTGTCCGAGCAGTTTTTGCTCGCTTGTTTTTATAAGCGCTGCATTCCGAAGTTAGAGAGTAGAAAGTTACTCTGAGCAGATAGGATTTGTGAGAACTACTGCACCCTACAGGTTTGCCATGCCTATGAATGTGCTTAAAAATGCACTTATTTGAACTTTTCTAAACGGGCCGGGGAAAATATATATTTTTTTAAACTGCTACATATGTACATGGACTTAGAGGGGTAAGTGGAAAGCCACTACTTGACAAGGAGAGTCTTAATACTGTGGTGCGCATGGAATCTTGGCTGAAACACATCAGATTGGTTGGCAGAGGCGGAACCAGGTCACTGTCTTTCAAATCTTATGTCATTATCCTCAAGACCCCAGTCGGGTTTCAAGTCAAGACAGGTAAGTTTTGGTGCGTTGTGTGACATTAGTGGTTAGTGCAGATGCCCCATGATGGTAGGCCTCACTCCTCGACATGACTGTCCCCAGCGGGACTCCGATCCCAGGCGAACTTTGTTGCATGTCTTCCCCCACTTCTCTCCCCCTTCATATAAACTGTCCACTGTCAAATAAAGGCTCCTTCCTCCAAAAAACAAAAAAGGAAAATCATGTAAAAAATAGCATAAATGTTAAAGGTCCCATATTATGCTTAATCAACATTTTGGAGCTTTTAACCATGTTGTAAGGCTATTTCCTTTTTTTTTTTTAAACAGAGTGGTTTTTGGCTTAATTCACAAATTTCTAAGTAATCCTACTGAAACCTTCTCTCTGAGCAGCTGCTCTACCCTCTCCTGGTAAACCACTGACTATTAAACATTGTTACATGTTTTTCGCCATTGATCCATGAAGTGCCCAACATAACAACCCACCATTTCAGAGGTGCTTGGATCGCCAAAGCAACACACTAAGAACCACAGTTTTGTATTATGTTAGCTGCGAGAGGTACAGGACATACCTAAAGAAGAGTTTATTTTGCAGAAATGGAGAAATTTCTTTTCGGGATCTCGCGACTAACCAGGCATAAGATGTTTGTCTGTGATCATCACTTCACCAATGGTTGCTTGGTTAACCTTGACCAGAACTGAAATGGACAGACCAAGAGATTAACTCAAATCCACCATACATATAAAAACACTTAATGGATTGGCCAGAGTTGTAAGTAAATCAAAACGCTAGCTACATGCTAATGATAATGTGTCAGCCATTTATGAAGCTGTCTCGCTTATCTCAACTTATAACTACATCATGAAGTGACTTAACTGACTTACTTCTGCAATAATTACATTTTTGTTGATGTTGCATCTCTGAATTATTCTTCAGTTCAAAGAAAAAGAATTTAGGCTGTGTGATGAAATTATCACAAAATTTATATTTCTCTCCTCCACTCTGACTATCTAAATTTCTGCAAAACTCTTGTTATGCTAATTGTGTATAATTGAGATTTGGTTGTCACTGTGACACAAACTTTGTGTCTGTACTATATAGTGGTTCTTAACCATCCCTCTTTACTAGAACAGTAAATGTTGCTTTGCCACCATTAAGACTGTTCACTTCAGCCAGGCTAAGGCTCGAGGCTACGTCATGAAATATAGTAATTTGTATCTTTATTAGACAGTTAAGAATAGACATAAACTTTCATTCTTATTCAAGTTCCCTCTCTCCCTCCTACAGTTACACTTACATCAAGCAAACCTACATGAAAATAAGAGTCAACACTTTGGCAGACATCACTGAGGTTCTTTAACTTTATTTTGCTTTAATGACTTCAGTGCCGTTTTACTGTTCTGTTTCAATGAAAAATTTAACTGAACATATTTTTTTCTCTCTTTTTTTACATCATGAGATTGTAGAAAACAGCTCTCCTGAGAGTCACCTCAATATTCCACAGCTGGTTGGAACGGCAGAGGGCAAACGTGTAGTCCAGACCTTAAAGGCACAGTGTGTAATTTTCGGCCAGCAAGTATCTGTGTCTTCGAGTAAGAAACTCAACAACAGAGGTCCAACTAGTGCTGTTTTCAAACACTCGAGTCCCTGAGAATGATCTATTTGCAGCAACATGACGAGCACATCAGTCTCTCTTTCATCGCTTGGAACTAGCCAAGAGGTAAAAATGTTTTTATGGCGAAAATTTTTTGCATTTTGCTTTGTCTGTCCGGGCTCTTGGAGAATTAAAGACGTCATCTAATATGGCTTTCCCCTTAAAAGAGGACCCGCGCCTATGTATTTTTAAAGTCATATTTTACAATGTGGCCAATATTTTGGAATTAATGTGCTTTATGTAATCATTATTACATAATATTTGAATGTCTATTTTCAAAGATGTACTGCAGAAACTACACACAGTCATTTTAAAGTTTTTTTTATGATAATATACTATGCCATGTTTAAAATGTCTCATGTGCTCATTCTGTCACAGCTTTGACCCCAAGAGACCTGGTGTGGTGCTTGCAAAAGCTCACTGTGATGCACAACCTGTTGAACATTAACTGCTGTGCAATGGAGCAGACCTATCGACAGTCTTCCTATCCTGGCTCCACCTGGACTGAAAACTGACAGGCAGACCTACCTGTATGAAAAAATCAGGCCAATCTGTGCTTACGAGGCAAGAGACATCACATGACCAGTGCCAAGGGGCACCAAGACGGAGCCAAGAAGCCACCAAACATCAGATCCTGTCAGTATCGCCACAGCACTGCATAGGACACCCCCAGCACACACAAATAAAAAGAACAACACACAGTTACCAACGACCATTACAAATAAAGAAAAGGAAAATAATAGGAAACAACAAGAAGAGACACATGGGTCCCACTCAAACGCACTGCAACCATAAAGGAAATATGGGTTCCTGGGGTCCACCTACACAAGATTCACACTACACACCAACAAACACCATAATAGACCCAATTATTGGTTTCATTGTTATAATGTTAAACTTATTTTTTTAAATAAATCTTTTCTACTTTTTCCATTGTTTGTTTATTTTTTTTAGGATTTTTAAATCCTACATTAATATCTTCTTATCTTTAAAAAAATAAAGTGGTCAGGAGGGCCAACTCTGTTTTGATGATTGATATACTTTTTATTTTTAGAATTTTGTATTTCACTATGACTACATTTGATGCCTTTTGAACTGTTTTGTACTTTCTGTCTATGGCATGGCACAAAATGAGATATTTCAAGCCTTTATTTGTTATAGATGATTATGGCTTACAGCTTTATGATAACCTTTTCACAACATTCTAATTTAAAATTGGGTGTTTCATAAGATCTTTTGGTTCTTTTCTTCACTACCAAAAGTATATTTAGTAGTTTTTAATAGTGTCTGTGTAGCCTGTTCTGATGCTTGACAGGGGGGGTGGTTTATGTAAATGAGACCTATTGCCACAATGAGCAGAAGAAAGAGTTGAATCCTGTAAAAGATGTCCATGTGTTACAAATCATTGCAACGCTAGGAGAAGATACTTTCAGAATCTGTTAATAACTCAAAATTCCCCCAGACCCTACTTTCTGTCTTTGGTCACTTTTGTGACTTTATCTGGGAGAGAAACACAACTAAACAAATAAACTCTGAAATAGCAGTAAAATCTTTGAGATGTGAAACAAAAAACATAAGCTTAACGGCTGCAGTAAAAACACACAGGACAACCTGCTGTTTGGTTTTGTTATTAACCCAAGACGCAGAAAGCATCATCAGGTTGATCTGAGCTTTCAATCAGCAGCAGCAGTCTTCTCTGTGGGCTGCAGGGGCTGATGGGAGCTTTGAGGAGCTGTTAGAAACCACGTGGCCCTCGTCTGATCTCACAGCTCGTCCTTGTTTGGCCTCAGCTGCATCAGAGCGCCACTTCTCCCCAGGTTCACCAGAGGAAACACCACTGCACACAATGCTTTTCCTCCCAGCTGCTGCTCTGTGCTGTCTGGGTTCAGGTGAGTGTTTCCAGCCAATCAGGAGCCAACAAAGTCCACCTGGAGCAAACCCTGTCACACTGACCTTCACCTGTCTGTCTGTGTCTCTACAGCGCTGGCTGCCATGGCAACACAGCTGATTCAAGATCGAAGTCTGACCAGGAAAGTTGGTCAGAGCGTCTCCTTCAGCTGTGGAAGTGGACAGTGTGGTGGTAATGTGTACTGGTACCAGAAGAAAGATACAGAAACATTCAGACCCATTCTTTATATCACCAGTGGTGGTAGCACAGAAAAATCTTTTAATCATCCACAGCAAGATGATTTCTCAGCGGAGAGAAGTCAAACAAGCTGTTCGTTTAAGATAAATAAAGCTAAGCTCACTCATTCAGCCTCCTACTACTGCGGCTGTAGAAAGTCTGGTTCCCACAGTGAGAAATGATCCATGCAGCCTGAACAAAAACCTCCAGATGAACAGATGTCAAACAGTGTTTGTGACAGAAAGAGAGAGTAAACCACAGCCCAGGTTCACTGATTTCACCTCCATCTCTCACAGAGACTCTCTGAGATCAGGAACGTGTCTGAGTTCCTTCATTATTATTTACAGACTTTTGTCCTTCTAGCAGCAGCTTATCAGGATGCAGAGATTTTTATCAGGTTTTTAAAATTTGTGAAGGGAAGGATGATGAAAGATCATTATAGAAATATGTGACTTTGTTCCCTGTAGGCAGGACTATGTTCATGTTATCAATCAACCCTACTGCTAGGTTATAAGGTCGTCCATTAAGAAGCACACAAAATTTGGGGCAGATCTGATAATGCATAAATGAGATATAGCTGTGATAAAATGTATAGGGAGCACAGTTGATGAAAATTCCAATTAAATCTCATTGAGCTATGTGGAGGTTGAAAAAGATTATTCATTTGCAGTTTGGAGCAAATCTGTCTATGCACATGGGATTTATAGCCAACCGTATGTATATGGTGAGGTATAGAATTTCACCACTCTGCCACGCCCAATGAGTCGAGCCAACATTCATTGTTCAAAATATGATTCAACATCAACTTATGTATGATCAAACTCAGCTGGAAACATATCAGGAGAACATCTACTATTGAAACAAGACACTTCCTGTTAAAGGCGGGTGAAATAAGCTGATGTAAGTGAATTGGCTTTTGAATATGTTGAGTGCTGAGCTGTGATGACACAGAAAGTTTGGTACAGCTTTGGCTCTGTGCATGGAAGTTATTTCATCTTTATTTATGGTGAGAAGCCACACTTTGCCACGCCTACATGCTTTGATGCAGCGGAAAACCTTCAAGCACAGTTTGATCCCCAGTGCTAATAGACTATCCTGAGTCATTCTGAAGTCTGTAAGTCAAAAGTTCTGGGAGAAGTTTGTTTAAGTATGACGTGTAAAAAATGGTCCAATCCAAAACGATCGTATCTTACGTAGGTGTTGGGTCGTTTTACTCCTGGTTAAACATCACCAGCTTAGAAATGTCTAGTAACACCTGTCCATCTGTTGTTGATGGTGGAAAGGAACAGCATGAAGAATTTCCACCAAAGTCAGCCTCAGTGTGATTATTAATCTGGTAGACATTAAACACAAAGAAACAGACTTTGATTCTGAAGACAGAACCAAGCACAGGAGGACTTGTTGTTTGGTTGCATTATCAAAGCAATATGAAGAAAGCATCATCAGGTTGATCTGAGCCGTCAACCAGCAGCAGCAGTCTTCTCTGTGGGCTGCAGGGGCTGATGGGAGCTTTGAGGAGCTGTTAGAAACCACGTGGCCCTCGTCTGATCTCACAGCTCGTCCTTGTTTGGCCTCAGCTGCATCAGAGCGCCACTTCTCCCCAGGTTCACCAGAGGAAACACCACTGCACACAATGCTTTTCCTCCCAGCTGCTGCTCTGTGCTGTCTGGGTTCAGGTGAGTGTTTCCAGCCAATCAGGAGCCAACAAAGTCCACCTGGAGCAAACACTGTCACACTGACCTTCACCTGTCTGTCTGTGTCTCTACAGCGCTGGCTGCCATGGCGACACAGCTGATTCAGGAGGATTTAACTCTGACCAGGAAAGTCAGTCAAAGCGTCTCCTTCACCTGTGGAGGAACTGAACAATGTGGTAGTGGTAATGTGTTCTGGTATCAGAAGAAAGATACAGAAACATTCAGACCCATTCTTTATATCACCAGTGGTGGTAGCCCATCTAAACCTTTCAATCATCCTCAGCAAGATGATTTCTCAGTTGAGAGAAATCAAACTAGCTGCTCATTGAAGATGAATACAGTTTTCGGCTATCATTCAGCCTCCTACTACTGCGGCTGTAGAAAGTCTGGTTCCCACAGTGAGAAATTTTCCCTGCAGCCTGAACAAAAACCTCCAGATGAACAGATGTCAAACAGTGTTTGTGACAGGAAGAGAGCAATAAACCACAGCCCAGGTTCACTGATTTCACCTCCATCTCTCACAGAGACTCCCTGAGATCAGGAACGTTTGAGTTCCTTCATTATTATTTACAGACTTTATCAGTCAAAGTCAGAAGGTATCATTGTGTCCTTAAAGTGGACCTGGCATGAAATTTCCATTTTTATAAGGTTTTTGATCATATCTTTTAGTTCCCCCAGCCTGCCTACGGCCCCTAAGAGGTTAAAATAACTGATTAGTCTTTCCTTTTTTCTGGGGTATGTCTGCCTACATTGTGAAATTAGCACTCAGAAACGGGCTGTTTGGCAGTCCGCCATATGGCGACACGTTTCGGCATATTATGTGTAGAGTTCCAGCCAATTATCCCCCCCCCTGCAAGTCCCTCCCTCCGCGGTGCGGAGAGCTACGGTAACAGGCAAACAACAAACCAACAGAATGGAGTCCAGACCGCATCCAAACTGCACTGTACCTTGGTGTAACAAAAGAGAACATACATATTTTTGTCCTCCCCACTTCTGAGCCACTGAAAAGCTTGTGGATAGATTTTATGTATGCAGGTAATGTGCCCGACCGACTGCCGAAGCGTGTGGTAGTTTGTGGCAAACATTTCTAGGACGACTGTTTTTCCAACTTGGGACAATAAAGCAGTGGATTCATAGATCGTCTTAAAACTTCTACCAGGATTAATACCAACTCTCCGTGAACCAGCAAATATCCCTGTACAAGTACGCATATTTCCTCAATAATGTCCTTCAGCTGTTAGTAGACATTGTGGCATTGTTTGCTTTACAATTAGCTTCATAGCTAACATTCAGAATTAGCTTCACAGCTAATACCCCAGTTTGTTTATGTAACATTGGTGCTAGTATGCTTTTATTTTGGGGAAAAAAAAATTATATATTATAGTTGAACATTCGAAATATCGTTAGAGACTCATTGCCCACAGAAGCGCATAGCCTAGGCCCCGCCCTCCGAAACCCGGTCGTTCTGTGCTAATGCTAACAGAAGGGCTACCTTTGACACACCTGCAATTCTACAACAAGGCTGAATTACGGCAAGCCATCCTTTGATATAGTATTAAGGTACTTAGAGTGCAGCTAAAAGGGGCCCAAACGTTGCGGGGAATTTCATGCCAGTTCTACTTTAATAATTCAACTGTTTTAAAGAGCTGCTGGAATAAAGTCTGTCGGTCCTTCCTAATATTAATGAACTCTTCATGAAAACACTTTCAACCGATCAGGTTGTTCAACAGATTTCAGCCGATAATTTTACTTCATTACATTTGAAAAACAAGTGGACCGATTTCAGGTCATAATTTTGTCCTTCTAGCAGCAGCTTATCAGGATGCAGAGATTTTTATCAGGTTTCTAAAATTTGTGAAGGGAAGGATGATGAAAGATCATTATAGAAATATGTGACTTTGTTCCCTGTAGGCAGGACTATGTTCATGTTATCAATCAACCCTACTGCTAGGTTATAAGGTCGTCCATTAAGAAGCAGACAAAATTTGGGGCAGATCTGATAATGCATAAATGAGATATAGCTGTGATAAAATGTATAGGGAGCACAGTTGATGAAAATTCCAATTAAATCTCATTGAGCTATGTGGAGGTTGAAAAAGATTATTCATTTGCAGTTTGGAGCAAATCTGTCTATGCACATGGGATTTATAGCCAACCGTATGTATATGGCGAGGTATAGAATTTCACCACTCTGCCACGCCCAATGAGTCGAGCCAACATTCATTGTTCAAATGTTGATTCAACATCAACTTATGTATGATCAAACTCAGCTGGAAACATATCAGGAGAACATCTACTATTGAAACAAGACACTTTCTGTTAAAGGGGGTGAAATAAGCTGATGTAAGTGAATTGGCTTTTGAATATGTTGAGTGCTGAGCTGTGATGACGAAGAAAGTTTGGAACAGCTTTGGCTCTGTGCATGGAAGTAATTTCATTTTTTTATTAGAAGAGGCCACACTTTGCCACGCCTACATGCTTTGATGCAGCGGAAAACCTTCAAGCACAGTTTGATCCCCAGTGCTAATAGACTATCCTGAGTCATTCTGAAGTCTGTAAGTCAAAAGTTCTGGAAGAAGTTTGTTTAAGTATGACGTGTGAAAATGGCCAAAAAGTGGTAAAAATCTCTCATAATCACAAGTCCAACCCAAAACGATCGTATCTTACGTAGGTGTTGGGTCTCTTTAGTCCTGGTTAAACATCATTAGCTTAGAAATGTCTAGTAACACCTGTCCATCTGTTGTTGATGGTGGAAAGGAACAGCATAAAGAATTTCCACCAAAGTCAGCCTCAGTGTGATTATTAATCTGGTAGACATTAAATACAAAGAAACAGACTTTGATTCTGAAGACAGAACCAAGCACAGGAGGACTTGTTGTTTGGTTGCATTATCAAATCAATACGCTGAAAGCAGCAGCAGGTTGATCTGAGCCGTCAACCAGCAGCAGCAGTCTTCTCTGTGGGCTGCAGGGGCTGATGGGAGCTTTGAGGAGCTGTTAGAAACCACGTGGCCCTCGTCTGATCTCACAGCTCGTCCTTGTTTGGCCTCAGCTGCATCAGAGCGCCACTTCTCCCCAGGTTCACCAGAGGAAACACCACTGCACACAATGCTTTTCCTCCCAGCTGCTGCTCTGTGCTGTCTGGGTTCAGGTGAGTGTTTCCAGCCAATCAGGAGCCAACAAAGTCCACCTGGAGCAAACACTGTCACACTGACCTTCACCTGTCTGTCTGTGTCTCTACAGCGCTGGCTGCCATGGCAACACAGCTGATTCAGGAGGATTTAACTCTGACCAGGAGAGTTGGTCAGAGCGTCTCCTTCACCTGTGGAGGAACTGATCAATGTGGTGGTTATGTTGTAACCTGGTACCAGAGAAAAAAAACAGAAACATTCAAACCCATTCTTTATATCTCCATTGGTGGTAGCCCATCTAAACCTTTCAGTCACCCTCAGCAAGATGATTTCTCTGCTGAGAGAAATCAGAACAGCTGTACACTGAAGATAAATAAAGTTAAACTGGATCATTTAGCTTTTTACTACTGCGGCTGTTATAAGTCTGGTTCCCACAGTGAGAAATGATCCCTGCAGCCTGAACAAAAACCTCCAGATGAACAGATGTCAAACAGTGTTTGTGACAGGAAGAGAGCAGTAAACCACAGCCCAGGTTCTCTGATTTCACCCCCATCTCTCACAGAGACTCACTGAGAAGGTTTCTGAGTTCCTTCATTATAATTTGCAGCTATTTTATTGATAAAAAAGTTACTGTATTCTGTGAATTCATTAAAAAAAGAATAAAATGCATTGAATTGAGTGTATCCTGCCTCTTGCCCATTGACAGCTGGAGATAGGCACCAGTGACCACTTGAGGATTAAGCGGTTTAGAAAATGGATGGATGGATTTTTTAGAATGATGCAAAAGTAGTGTAACCAGCATTGTACCTAAGTTACTTTCCAAAAAAATAAGTCATGTAAGAGATTACTTTTTTAAGAAGTCATGAGTAATATGTAATGGATTTCTCTTTTTGAGTAACTACCCCAACACTCCTTGTAGGCCAGTGGGCTTGAATCTTGTGTCTTGAAGGCCAGCAAGGAGAGAGAATGACCCACGACATGGCATTGAGGACCTACGTGTGGCATAGAGGACCATTGAAGAGGTGCTGAGGACCCTTGGCGGGGCTTGGGGGAATCTCAGAGAGGCATGGAAGGGAGGCATAGAGGACCCCTGGGGAGGTTTAGAGGACTCTCGGAGAGATGATACTTCCCAGACACCCTCGTAGATGACAGAAACTGGAGCAGACGAACCCTCGTCGAGAGAAGCATGAGCGGTCATTCAGCATTTCCCTCACAGACGTTTAGAGGCAAACAGCGGGGAGGAAAGCTGATCAGCCCCAGGACAGTGAGATCCTGACCCGGAAGGGCAGAGTGTCAGCCTGGATCTAACCAAAGGGAAGCCTTCCTACTTCTCCACTGCGTCTTTTTGGCCATTTCCTTCTGTTATAGAATTTGAGGCTTTGACTTAGGTGCAGAAAAGCAGATTTGTATTGAGGGTATTATTTTAATAATAGTAGTGGCAGATGAGTGGCTAAAACAGGAAGACTGGTTAATGGAGACTAGACATCAGGGGCGATGAAAACAAACTAGCAGAAGACAGTGGTGTATTTGAAGGGCAGGCCAAAAATGGAAAGACTCATGAAGGAAAACAGAAAACAGCTGACAATAATTAAGAGACAAACAAAGGGTGACAGGGAGTAACACAGACAGGGAGGAAGTCACACCATGACAAGAGCCTCCATATTCAAACAAATGTGAACTATATGTGCAATTTTGCAAGTTCTGCCACTTAGAAATTATGGGTGAGTCTGAAATGTACATTCTAGGTGTATTTCCACTATGAGAGATAGTACATTTTTAAAATCCAGAAATCAATAGTATGAATTTTAATAAATGGATTTGTATTCTTTTGCTCCACATAAGTATGTGAACACATGGTAATCAGACAGAACTCTGGCTTTCCAAGACCTGTTACTCTGCGTTTAAAAAGTCCCACTCTACTCCAATTATTACTCTAAATTAGTAGCACCTGTCTGAGCTGATTAAATACATCTGTCCACCCCACAGTCAAGACGCCAACTAATACAATGGGCAAGACCAAAGACCTGTCAAAAGACACCCGAGACAAAACCACCACAAGGCTGGAAAGGACTACGGGTCAACTGCCAAGCAGCTTGTTGAAAATAGATCAACTGTTGGATCTCCCAGGACTGGGGTTCCATGCAAGATCTCATCTGGTGGGGTATCACTGATAATAAGAAAGGTGAGGAATCGGCCCAGAACTACATGGAATGAGCTGGTCAATGACATGAAGAAAGCTGTTTTCTCTTGCCATTTTCTCTCAACACTTTTTTTTCACTACACACCAGTGGATCATTGGTCCACAAAAACTTATTTCAACGCAAGACTACTTTAACTTTAGTTGGAGCATTGGTATCATTGATATTTATTGACCATTTTGTTTACTGAGCTTGTGGTGGAGGATGAAGGGGATGGGAGATGGGCTGTTTTTCTTTTTTTAATACACAAAGAGAGAAAAGTAAAATGAACACTTGGGCATCTGGACCTTGCAGCATTCAGTCACATGATTTTATTCAGATACATGCCATACATTCACTGGACAGTTCAGAATACAAACCATTTCAACTCACCTAACTCCCCTTCCTCACCTCGCCCACCTAACAGTCTGCTCTCCACATGCTTATGTACCCTAAAAAGAACATTTGCTGGAATTACATCACAACAGAACATGCTATACCATTCTGGTCAAATCCTGCCTTCCTGGCCTAGTCATGTTGACCTGAACCAGAGCAATCTGAGACGGAACAAGACTTTTTCCCAAAACAAAGCTGTACATTAAATTTGTTTAAAGTTTCCACCTCCGATTCTGGTCCACCATCCGGCGTCTCAGGGGGGGAAGCGGTCTGCCACCAACACTGTTTACAGTGGGGGTGGTGTGCTGCTGACCTCAACACGGGACGTTTTGGGTCGGTGGATGGAATACTTCGAAGACCTCCTCAATCCCACCGACACGCCTTCCTATTTGGAAGCAAAGTCTGGGGACTCTGAGACGGGCTCTCCAATCTCTGGTGCTGAAGTCAACAAGGTTGTTAAAAAGCTCCTTGGTGGCAAGGCGCCGGGGACAGACATCGGGGGCAGTTCCCTTGGATTGGCAGACCGGGGTTGTGGTACCCCTCTTTAAAATGGGGGACTACAGAGTGTGTTCCAACTATAGGGGGATCACACTTCTGAGTGTCCCTGGTAAGGTCTATTTGGGGGTTCTGGAGAGGAGGGTCCGACAGATAGTCGAACCTCGGACTCAGGAGGAACAATGCGGTTTTCGTCCTGGCCGTGGAACACTGGACCAGCTCTACACACTCGGCAGGGTCCTGGAGGGTGCGTGGGAGTTCGCCCAACCTGTCTACATGTGCTTTGTGGACTTGGAGAAGGCGTTCGACCGTGTCCCTCGGGGTGTCCTGTGGGGGGTACTCCGGGAGTATGGGATACCAGGCCCTTTGATACGGGCTGTTAGGTCCCTGTATGAACGGTGTCAGACTTTGGTTCGCATTGCCAGCAGTAAGTCGAACTCATTTCCAGTAAGAGTTGGACTCCGCCAAGGTTGCCCTTTGTCACCGGTCCTGTTCATAACGTTTATGGACTTTCTAGGCGCAGCCAAGGCGTGGAAGGGATGCTTTGGTGACCTCAGGGTCGGGTCTCTGCTTTTTGCAAATGATGTGGTCTTGTTGGCTTCATCTGAACGTGATCTACAGCTCTCGTTGGAGCGGTTCGCAGCCGAGTGTGAAGCGGCTTGGATCAGGATCAGCACCTCCAAATCCGAGACCAGGGTCTTGAGCCGGAAAAGGGTAGAGTGCGTTCTCCGGGTCGGGAATGAGGTCCTTCCTCAAGTGGAGGAGTTTAGGTATCTGGGGGTCTTGTTCGGGAGATCGATGGACGGATTGGTAAGGCGTCTGCAGTTATGCGAGCGCTATACCAGTCTGTCGTGGTGAAGAGAGAGCTGAGCCGAAAGGCAAAGCTCTCAATTTACCGGTCGATCTACGTTCCTACCCTCATCTATGGTCACGAACGTTGGGTGGTGACCGAAAGAACGAGATCGCGGATACAGGCGGCTGAAATGAGTTTCCTCCGTAGCGTGGCAGGGTTCTCCCTTAGAGATAGGGTGAGGAGCTCGGTCATCCGGAGGGGGCTCAGAGTAGAGCTGCTGCTCCTCCACATCGAGAGGAACAGTTGAGGTGGCTCGGGCATCTGGTCTGGATGCCTCCTGGACGCCACCCTGGTGAGGTGTTCTTGGCACATCCCACCGGGAGGAGACCCAGGGGAAGACCCAGGACTCGCTGGAGGGATTATGTCTCCCAGCTGGCCTGGGAACGCCTCGGGATTCCTCCCGAGGAGCTGTGGCCGGGGAGAGGGAGGTGTGGGTCTCTTTGCTAAAGCTACTGCCCCCGCGACCCGACCCCGGATAAGCGGAAGATGATGGATGGATGGATGGGTTCCACCTCAGTTTACCCTGAAAAAATGTTTTTTGTATACTGGTTTCACTTTGGCTAGATAGTTTTGCAGACAGGGTGCTTTCAAATAAAATGAAGGTTAGAAGGTCACATAACGCGAAATCACCTACAAAGATGTTGGAGATATTGAAACCTTTTTCTAATAATTCTGTCTACAGTGTATCTTTGATTGTGTGTTGGTTGTTTGACATGTTGGGTCAAGTCGAAGTTATGGAGAGTATCCCTTAATATTTTTGCTCGTCTGTCTTGGGAATTATCAGTATGAACATTGCTGCCTCCCTCAATTATTAATTGGTCATGGTCGACACATTTTACAGAAAGAAAGTCACTGAAATCGTTAAAGGAGTTTTAGTTAAGTTTAGGGGTTTGTATAAACTTGAAAATAAGGCTTTGTTCAGCTTGTTTATTTGGATAGCTAGGCATTCAAAAGACTCAACAATGTCCAGAAATACATGTTTACAGTTCAGGAAGTTATGAAAAATTGTGGCTAACCCTCCATGTTGTCTGTGCTTCCTGCTTGGTTTGGCTGAATACGGCAGTGTTTTGTTTTATTTTTATGGATTCTCCTGTTTATAATTAGCAGGATATTACCATCAGGGTGACCAGACACAACCTGGAAGGTGATGGTTCTAGAGTCAATGTCCGGTTCCCTTCTGTATCAGATGTCTGTAAAGACCAGTGATGGAAAAGGGGAACTACATCTATCAGTTCCAGAAGCCTGCCTTAGTCTATGTTGTGGTGTTAGCTGAGTTCCTATCGTGATTTTGGCTTTCAGTCTGTCAGAGAAAGCTTGAAAAGGGGTGATCCAATTGATGAAGAGGATGATGCTGGATAATCACATCTCTGCTTGCTGCTTTTTGTGTCAACTGTTCTGTTCTGAAATGAAAAACACTGTGGTGAGTGCTGTACTTATTGCTGCTGTTGTGGTCATAGAACTAGTAGGAACTGTTTGTTCTCTGTTAATTACCGCAGGTTGTCTATCCATTTGGGGTGATGGCATCATCTTGACTTCATTTTTTTTTTTCTGTCAGTTTCCACAGGTTGTACTTGCTGGTAAACTCTCGGGTGCTTAAACAAAAGTTTGGAGACACTCAGAGCCTTCTGACTGAAATAACAAAACATGTTTGAGGCCAGCAGTTTCATTCCGGCTTGGTTGAGATAATTTTGATTTTCCTTTAACAGGTGCCTGGGTGATTGGTTTTTCAACACATTTTGTCTTCAATCAAGTATGGAGCATGCAAAGTCTGATGTATCTTTCATTATTTCCTTCTGGGTTTGATCTGCCCACAAAAATGCTCTTTCCTAACTCCTCAAGTCTCCATAGCAGTTCTGAGAAATCTATCCTCAGAGACTCAGAATGGTTTTTTTTTTTCTACATCAATTGATCCAGCAGGGATATTGAGCTTTTCCAATTTTGGGTGTTGACCATTGATTGTTAGGATTTTTTCTGAGATCCGTCTGACTGTTTTTGTGGCAGCTGAAAACTAGTATTCTAGCTACAAAAAGTCTTTAATCCCATTTATTGAGTCATCATGTATTTCTTGCATCAGCTGAACTGTCGCTTTGGGGTAAAGCTAGTTGGAGTTGGAATAGCAAGCAAATGTTGATGCCACCCAGCCCTCTTCCCCAGTCCAGTCCCTTGAGCCAGAAGGCAACGCCTCACATTGGCGTATTTTTGAAACTGTGGGTGGAGTAAATATAGGTGGGGGGGATGACTTAGGTTTTGCGATCTTGCTCTGAATTGGTAAATGCACTGATATTGAAAGTAGATAATCTTTTTACCTGTAAATAACCACAAGCACACAAACATTACCATTCCACTTCCCCTCTTTTCTTGAGGAATTGCCTTATACTTGTCTCAAGAATACTTTAAAACAGTTTTGGGGAGCATGGAGTTGTAATAACCCTTTCAGGCAGATTTTCTCTGCTTCAACTGTTCACAAGGTAGATACTGTCTACAGAGAGTTGTAGAAAAAAAAATGAACACACAAGAGAAACAGATGCCTTGTTCCTGTGCCAAAGGGAAACAATAATTCAAGTTTAGAGTCTTGTTTAAATAGCTTCTCCTGCAGCTAGAAAAGACGTAGCTGGGTGAAAAGTTTTGAAAGAGCAGCAAGTCGTTATCGTAGTAACACAGAATCCTCAAGGCATCGGATCTTTGTGATTCATTCGAAAAGTGAAACAGACTGAGATGTATTTTTATATTTCCCCAGTCAGACTGAGCTCTGTCTCTGCTTCATGACGCCATCATCAGCATCCAGGAAACCACAGAGCAGCATTCATGATCACAGGAGATCTCAGCAGCTGCAGCTCAGACTGAACACACTGAAGACTTTCAGCAAGACAACATCCCAACAAACAAGGAGACACACTGGGAGAGATGAGAGCTTTCATCCAGGATGTCTGCAGAGCTTCCTTCACACCTACTTTGGATCTTCACAGAACATTTCTGACTGGATGGAACCAACCGGTAAGAACCAACATTTACTGCTTTATTGGAGAAGTTCAGATGTGGTTAAAGTCACTTTCTGCTGCTTCAGGATTTATATGATAGTTCTTGTCATTAGTGGAGAATTGATCATAAAAATATCAATAACTGCTGAAAAACATGTTCAATAGTCTAAACAGCTTTATTAAATAGATTTAGACTTTTTACAAATACAGCAGAATAACATCTGAAAACTCTCAGTGACTCTAATCCTGTAAAATATTGTTGATAAAAGTCTTATTACTCTAAAATGCTCTTTATACATTCACTAACTGCTAAAACTCAGAATTACTTGAAGCTGAGAGAGAAAAACTGAAAATAATAGGAGCAAAAATCAGCAGAGAGGTTTTTGTATCAGTCTTTCTCACTGTGTAATGAATACCTCTTTGGATCTGGAACCAGACTGTATGTTACAGGTAAGAATCAACATTTATTGATTTTAATGTAGAAGTTATAATGTTTCTAAAGTCATTTTCTGCTGCTTTAGGATTTAAAACGACACATTTTTATAGTTTTAATAATACTGTTTTATTATGCTGAAAATCGATCAAATGGAAATTAGGATCTGGACAGAAATGTATCACCAATTTCTCGGAAGATATCAAACATTAAACTGTTAAAAGGTTAGAAAGTACACCTGGTATAAACTGCTAAATATTATCTGATCAGCAAAGATATAAATCTGTTTGAAATGAGATCAAACATCCAGATTTTCTGCTCCTCGTTTTAAGTTCAGAGTCGAGCAACAGAACCATTTTCCTGACATGAATCAAATCATTTTAGCGTCCTAGTTTGAACCAGTGTTCAGTGTGGCTGCAGTGTGGATCAGTGGGTAGAGCAGCTGCTCCATGTTCTCACACTGTTGCTCCTTGATGCAGACGTTCTGGGTCAGAACTCAGAGTCTGAAGTTTCTGCTGCTTCAGGATTTAACTTTTAGTCACTCTAACTCTGTAATATCTGCTGATATTGTTGATAAAAGTCTAATTACTGTAAAATATTCTTTATACATTTACTAAAACTCAGAGCTACATGAAGCTGACTGAAAAAAACTGAAAATAATAGGAGCAAAAATCAGCAGAAAGGTTTTTGTATCAGTCTTTCTCACTGTGAGGAGTATGGGAGTATCTCTTTGGTTCTGGAACCAGACTGTATGTAACAGGTAAGAATCAACATTTATTGGTTTTATTGTCGAAGTTAAATAGTGTTTAAATGGACTTTCTGCTGATTCAGGATTTATTTGACCTCTTCTTTCTTTAAACTTAAATTTTTCTATGAAACAATGAAACATATTTATATTTGGTCCGACCTGTTAGGTTTCGAATCATATGGTGAATTTAAATTGGGAGTAATATTGAGTAACAAATGTAAAATAGTCAAATAAATACATACTTTGTCAAAGGTACATGAAAAATACCTGGGAATATTATGTTGTACATAGAAAGTGTCATTTTATTACACTACAAAATAAAACAGACATCCTTAAATTTTATTTTCAAAAATACATTGATCTAAAAAGTATTCATTTTTTCGTTTCCAACCCCGCCTGTACGTATGTGGCTATAAATGATTGATTAAAATGGTTCCCTGCGGTTCTGTAGAGGTAAATCCAGGTTCTGTAGTGAACTTTTTTCTGGACCGATAAGCAGGTTAGTGATCAGAGAATATGCGCGTTTAGGGAAATTAGCGCCTAACTTTATTCTCTTGTTTTTGATTTCAATTTTATACTTTGATCCTGTTACAGATCACAGAATAAATTTAATATGGGACAAAAATGCGTGAAAAAATGAAATTAACTCTTTAAAATGCTCATTTTATTTATTCCAGTGAGATATTTATGAAAACCAACCTGGTCCTGTGTGAAAAAGTAATCACACCCTAAATCTTATAACTTTAAAAATGTATTTTATTTTATTTAGGCAGACAGAGATTGTCTTTGTGGAGTTTTGTGGATCGTTTTTCTATGAGCTACAGCAGGTCCTCCATGTCCTGAAGCAGTAGAACAGTCCCAGATCATTATACTACCACCACCGTGTTTGGGTCTAGATATTTTGTTCTGGTTCTGAAGCGCTGTTTTGGTTCTACACCAGATGATCTTCCAAAAAGTTTGACTTTCGTCTCAACAGTCTGCAGAATATTTCAGAGATCATGAGGATGATTTTTGGTAAATATGAGGCGGGCCTTTCTGTTAGAATATCAAACTCAAACCAATTCTGTAATAATAATTCATGCTCTCATGACAACTGGACTAAACTACTGTAACTCTAATTTGGAATCAGTCTGACCTTTCCTTCAGCCGGTTCAGAAAACTGCTGGTCGTCTTTTAACAGAGACGGATCAGATCAGTCCTGTCATCTCTCCTCTGACTGTTTGAGTGCCACAGAATTGATTTAAAAATTCTAATATCGACTTTTAAGACGGGGGGGGCGACTGTGGCTCAGTGGTAGAGTAGTTGGCTTGCAATCAGAGGGTCGTAGGTTCAATTCCAGCTTCCTCCAGTCACATGTTGATGTGCCCCTGGGCAAGGCACTTAACCCCCAAATTGTCCTACCGAGCCATGTTGGGTGTCGGTGTGTGAATGGGTGAATGTGGCTTCAATGTAAAGCGCTTTGAGTGGTCAGTAAGACTAGAATATATATATATTATGTAATTATTATATATTATATAATATATATATATATATATGAACTATATAAGTTCAGTCCATTTACCATATCAGTCCATTTTAAATATATAAACCAGTCTGCCGTATTTTACCGGTTCAGAACGATGATGGATAAATCTGAAGGCCACGTGTTATCTTGACAAGTCACAATTCACACATTTGATGCAGACATTTTCAATTTTACGCATAGATTACATGTAACAGGTGGGAGAAATTTGTTCCATAATTGACGGGTTGCAGGTTCAAATTCCCGCTTCAACAGTCTCAGAGGGTCCGGTAACTACCAGGGCAGCTATGGGTGAATGACTGGATGTAGTGTAAAACACATTGTGATCCTCTGACTGAAAAAGCGCTATAAAAATGCAGGCCAATCACCCTTTAACTTAATTAATAACCAACAATGAAATATTCGTATGAAATTATCTTTGCATCATCTCAGACCCGTAGCTTTACTTGGAGCAGGATTGGAGTGTAAGAGCTGGGGTGTCGCTCCGACCACCGGTGTATGCAAAAAGTTTTCACTTTTAGCTAAACCCCGATCACTTGTGGGTCAGGAAAAGGCTTGTTAAGAGTCTTCATGCTTTCCAAAGTTTGGCTGAAGTGGAGCTTAATTCAAGTCTCCAGTGTGGCAGCAGAGCGCGGATTCAGCCTCCGGAAGTAGAGTGTTGGGCCACATTTTTCTGAGCGAGCCCGGCCCGTGTCCAACAAACCAGTAACCGAACCCAACCCGAGCCCGACAGGCATTAAGATATTTATGTCTGAGCCCGAGCTGAGCCCGACACAGGTGCGCACGGTTTAATAAACCGAGGCTACGGATTGTTACACCTAAAAATACTTCCTGCACCTGACCCCGGCTGGGCTCCTCTGGTCCAGAGGTCCAGAAGAAAATATGCTGAGTCGTGGGTCTGAGAGGGCGGATAAGGTGCTGCTGATGCTGCCATGGGGAACAAATTATCTCACCTGCTATGACCGGATCAGTCAAGTGAATTCTTATATTTAATTTTAATCATCTTAATATATTTGATCTTATCTTAATGTTTTTATGTCAACATTAATTTTGTTTTTAAAATAATTCTGTCAGTTTTGAAAGTTATGTGTGTAAGATGCCCTGCAGCCAGCATAAAAAAAACTGTTGTTATTTTTATGAATAAAAAGTAAATAAATATCCCCACTCTGCTTTTACCACAAATCGCACACGGCTAATGTTCCGTAGAGCCTGGATGGGGGTGGAGGTTTTCGCCCTCACTCCTCTGATGTGACAGATCCGGACCCGACCATCCTTTTTAAATATCTGTCTGAACCCGGCCCGGCCCGTCGGCTTGGGGTCGGGTATCCATTCTCTATCCAGAACAACATCTAAACCCCCATAAGAAGTAATCTGTTTGGGGAAAAACTCCAAAACCGGATGACAGAAACCTCTGCAAAAATCACACTAGTTGATTACACAGAAAGGGAGGAAGATGTGAGACTGAGAGTTCAGTGGGTAAATTGTCTTTATTTTAATTGCAATCGTTTAATTGTATTGTTTATAAATAGCTCTATGTTCAGCTTGTTCGGATTGAATATCACTTAAAATGAATAAAATATTAATACTATTATATCATTCTTAAATTTGACGGCTAAAAATAGATTGAGACCAAATTTTTTGACCCCGTCGGTGAAAATGATGGACAACAAAAAACGTCAAGAATTAAAAATTTTGTTTTGTCTTTTAAACATGTAAACGGTCCGGCTGCTCCATATGTCTCCGATCTACTCCAACCATCTGGGTCTCTTAGATCGGGCGATTTTATTTGTGATGAAGACGAAGCTGAAACCGTTTTAGATCCAAACTGCTACAACAATCAGTTCTGTTAAATCTCTTTTAAAACACATCTGTTCATTAAGGCTTTCATCACAGCCGGAGTTGCTCGATTGCTGTTTTATTTGTGCTGTTTTTCGTACTTCAAATAATGTCTGTTTACTGGTCTGTATTGTTCAGCACTTTGGGTAAACCTTGGTTTATTTTCAATGAGCCCAATAAATGAATTGATCTTTTGGGTCAGCGCTGGTTCTGGCCTCCCCCACCCCCCCATCTTTCTTTGTTACTGTGGCATCATGACCTCTGACCTTAACTGAGGGAGTGAGGCCTAAAAAGAATCAGATGTTGTTCTGGGACCTCCTGGATGAGTCGGGTCCTTATGGCTACTTCTGTTGGTTATCTGCGCTCCAAGAGGTGAACACTGAAGATTTCCCTGAATAAAAGAAAATAAGCAATTTATCTTACAAGCTGAAGAAACTTATTTGTTTGCTGACATTAATCAAAATAATTTTCTAGCCTTAATCAAAATTTTAAGGCAGCAAGGTTACAATTTATTTTAAATTGAGTCATTTTTTACAGCGATTGCAAACCGTCTCATATCTGCATACGGTTCACTGCTGAAATGGTGGCTGCAATACGACAGTTGGCCTGTTCATTTTTGATTGGGTTGTACTGAAATTGAATTTCCACTTATGCAACAATATAGGTCTTCATTCATTCATGGTTCTGACTCAGCTTACCTTTGTCTAATATTAAAAAACGTTCGATGATCTGAAACATTTTAGTGCAACAGGAAACCAAAGTAGAACAGCTCTGTAGGGGGTGAATACTTCTGCTGACCGTGTCTCTGTGCTGCTTGTTTCTGTTAACTTCAGGTAGAGAACCAACGAAGCCCTCGGTGACTGTGTGCCCGGTGAAAACAGAGGCCCAGGTGGAGGGAAAGACGGCTCTGATGTGTCTGGCCTACAACATGTTTCCTCCTCTGGTCCAGATCTCCTGGAAGAGACAGAAGAAGGACAGCACACAGGAGACGCTGCCCCCTGCTGACGAGCAGCAGCTGGAGCTCAGTGATGAACAAAAGTCTGCCGTGATCAGGCTGGTTAATAATCAGACTCTCTATGAATATGATTACATCTGTGAAGTTCAGCATGAGAAGGGCAACGAGAGGAACCAAACGCGCTTCCTAGGTAGGAAACACAGACGATGAAGTCAGATGTGATTCAGCTTCATGTTTTCGCTATGATTAAAATGTTGGACTTGTTTTTGCCACAGAACCTCCAACAACAGCAGATCCCCCAGCAGCTCACACACCTCCACCCAAACCAGCAGCAGCATCTCCACCTTCTGGTCCACCAGCAGCTCCTGTCCGTCCTCAGCTCCCAGTGAAGCTGTCAGTGTCCTTCCAGTCTCAGTGCAGGGTGAAGCTGCTCTGCCTGCTCTACACAGTGCTGATAGTGAAGAGTCTGGTGTACTGCTGTGGACTCTCTCTGCTGCTGAGCCTCAGAAACAACAAGGGACCGTCCACCTACTGAACACAGGCTGACTCTCTGCTTCCTCTACAGTTTTTAGCTCCATCACATTTCAGCAGTTCATCACATTTTATCACTTTTATCACTTTTATTAATTGTCATAAGGGACAAACTGTGGAATGTCAATTTAATTTCATTTTATTATAATTAATTTCTTCATGCTTTTTATTTCACTTACACTGTAAAAGACAGAATGTTGCAGCTTCTATACATTTATTAATTCTGTATTTTAATAAACTATAAATATCTTTTTTTATTTTTATTTCTCGCTTTTACATAAAAAAATGTAATGACTTGAATGTAATGAAGATAAAAAACAATTAAACATTTTTTACAGCATCAACGTCTGTTTTATTAACATAAATTATAGATACCACTTTACAATAAGGCTTTATAAAAGCATTTTAATTCATTTGAAAACACTTTATAAATAGTTAATAAGTGCTTATGCATTAATTAAGAGTGAGAAAGAGAATAAACTGATTAGTTTATTGCCAAATAGTGAGCTAATTTGCATATTTCATTTAGTGTTGCTGAATTAAACATTTCAGACTCAGTTACTATTTTATGAGCAAAAGCCGCATTTGTAAACATAATTCTTTTGCATATGTATTGTCCTTTATCACTCAAATATATTGCGCATTCATCAAAAGGAGCCTTTTTTATACATAAAGTATGTAGGTGAACAAATTTAGTTCACTACTTAGAAAGAAACTGGTCAGTTTCATTTCATTTTTTATTACAGATTCATCTACAACATATCTGTAAACTATTTATTAGCCTTTATAAGGGGAGCCTTATTGTAAAGTGGGCCAAATTATATCTAAAGTGTCAGAAAAGGGTTGGTGATCCAGCAGGTTCAGCTGTTTGTCCTCTGATCGTCTCACAGTGAGAAGGTAAAACTCTACGCTGATGACACTGTTGTTTCCGCACATGAACAAACGGCAGAGCAAGCTGCTGAAAACGAGCATCCAGAGGTTTGATGAGTCTGGACTGAAGTCTGAATGTTTCCTCCATGAGGGCTGAGTTCATCAGGAGGCCTGGAGGAGATTCATTAGCAGGAGATCAGGGAGAATTAATGATGATGTTCCTCTGATTGGACTCCTGAGCTGATTCACTTTACAATCTATCAGCTCTAATGTTGATTTGAATATAAACAATGAAAATGTTTCCAGGAAGCAGAAAGAAACCACAGAGATGGAGGCAGATGATGAGTTAGTAGAGCAGCAGATATGAATCTGTTCTCTGTGGTTATTAGAACAGAACAAACTGCTGACAGCCAATCAAAGCTCCTTTCCTGCAGCCGTGTGGGTTTGTGCTCTGCAGCCTCCACACCGTTAGCTGTGGCTTTTCACTTTAATAACACCATGACAGTTACAAGCATCGACTGAGCTGAAAGAATCATTCCAGGAAGCACCTGTGTTCTTCATCTGGGAGAGAAACAGCTCCAAGCCTGAACTCAGAGCTGATCAATCAACTCTGATCAGAAGGAAAACAGCTCAGTCTGTTTAATGACACAAAGAAAATCCAATAACTAGGAGGAAAACTTGGTTGGAAAAACCAAAACCTGCAGCTAAAGTCTGATCAGACTTAGAGAGATTTCAGCTTTCAGGAAGAAACAAATCAGCCGACTGTACTTCTGTTCTCACTGATCAGAGCAACACAAACCACACTGAGACAGACACACAAACCACCGACACAAACAAGTCATTTTGTTTTGTGTTGCTCAGTTTAGCAACAGGGCAACAAGCAAGTCTTCATAAACAACTATTTTTATTTACATATTAACACAGTTTGAATACTGACTAAAACTAACAATTTTCCAGTTATTATTAATCTCTCTTTAAGGTCTAAACAGAAGGTTTTCATCCCTTATTTAAAGGAACTCAGCCTTTCAGCAGTTTTGCAGTTTTTGGGAAGTTTGTTCCAGAATAAATGAGAATAAAAACTGAATGCTGCTCTCATTTTTTACTGGAGTCCCCCAGGGCTCTGTCCTTGGACCTGTTACCATGACAACCCTGTGTCTAGGCCTTGTTCCACCGATGACTCTGTTCTGGGTCTCATTAGAACTGAAAATCAAAACAGTCTGGGTTCATTAAGAACCAGATTCTTCTTATTTCCTGGACCTGAACCCAGATCAGACTGAGGTTCTGATGGACTAACAATGTTCTAACAGTGTCTCAGTCACACAGTCCACCAGAAACAAACAACAAAAAGCTCTCAGGTGGAAACTTGGCAGATGTTTCTGATCAGCCGATGAACTCCAACCAGAACATTCAGGTTCTTGTTTAGTTCTGCTGTTTATAAATGGACACTTTTGACAGAAGTAAAGGTTCTGTTGATCTCTTTAAATACTACATGATCTGTCTCCACTTTCCATGTCAGAACTCTGAACTGGTCATTCTGGACCTTCAACCCTCAGAAACTAAGCTGTTGGTTAAAGATCCACAGTTCAGAACCAACAGAACCGTGTTTTGACTGTTTTAGCTCCAAGAAGATGGGCGAAACTCACAATCAGAACATCTGAGATTGAGCTGGTTGAAATCTAAAAAAAAATATTAATGTCGTGTCATTCATCGGCGGCCACTGAACTCAACCTGGGTGTCTACTTTCCTGTGTTTTGATAGTAGTCTGAATGTCGGGTTGGATTTAGGTCTCGCCCTGGGATGAGTGCACGGGGGACGGCCTTGGGCTTGGTGGTGCTGTGGCTGTGGGCCCCGAATTCAACGTGCTGGGGCCTCCCATCCCTGGTGGATCGTGCTGAACAGGGATGGCGATAGGAGTCAGCAGGGGAGCTGTCTCCCAAGGAATGGTATTCTGTCACCCCAGTCGTTTCCTCCCCATCCACGGACACCTCTGTCCACCTGCTCCATCATTATTCCACTCACATAGGGTTTTGGGGCATCGGAATGTCACTGGGGTATGGGGAGGGGTTTCCGTCTTCGCTGTCCCGTGGCGGCATTGAGCCCCAATTTTCCTGTATAACTTAGACACTTTCTGTTATAACATTTTCATGACACACACACATGTAGGGACTTTGGGGTGGGCATGCTTTTCAGCTCCAGAGGCGGAGCCCTTTAAGGAGCCTCGCCTCTTATGTCGGTGCCCACTGCTTAACTGCATCTAGACACTGAGGGCCTGGGGTGAGAGATAGGGGGGTGCCTGGCAGCATTCCCACGTCCCACCCCTCTGTTTTAAGTGCACATTAGAACAACACACAACACCACAATCGAGTGGGGGGAGACAGGCTGGGGGTCTTCCCTGTTCATTAGACCATCAGTGGTTGAGGTCCGGGAGTTTTTTCAGGCTGTCTGGTCGGGGACCAGGGCGGTGGCGTGTGGCGTCCATGGCCTCCAGGTCCTGGTCCGGGGCCGCCCTGGCATAGCCGGTTACCGGCGGAGCCCGTGGGCTGCTGGGTGTTTCCCTGGTGCCTCCATCTGTTCCTCTCTTGGTTGGCGGTCGGCCCTGCGTTGGTCCGCCTGTGGCCCCCGCGCTTTGGGGGGCTCTGGACATATACGTCTCCGACCTTCATGTCTGCGTCGATTCCTGTAGGACGGATTGACGGCTCCTTACACCAGTTATCAATCACTTACATGGGGAAAACATTCACACCTGTCTGCTCCCACACACTATGAAAAATCACCCAGGCCACATTCCCCTCCAGTCTCCAGTCCTTAAGCTTTAAAATTAAGAAACTTCTGTCACTTGTGTGTCCATACTTGTTGCTGCTCCACAGTCCTGCTACCAAAACATTATGACATATGGAGGACAATGTGCACAAAGCAGACATCACTCAAACCCCCCAACCCTTCTATTCTAAAACATTATATAGTATTTAGCAGTCACTTTTTATCAATATTATTTTGTCTGGCAGTGCGGCACTCAGAATCCTGTAGTTAATGATGGGGGTTGCATCATTAACTGCAGGATGCAAGTTAAATCTTAGGACAAATTAATACTGTATAACACCAACAGTAACATTTTATCATGTCTATCCCAGACGTTTAAAGCTGTAAAATAGCATGAAATAGTCCCTTTAAGTTTTGTGAAAAGGAGTGGCAGCATTGGTAAATGATTTATTGTTTCAACCTTGATTTTTTATTTGTTACAAGAACCACAATTGAAATATGTATTTATTTAGAAAAATATTTTAAAATTACCCTGGAACATATAAAAATAATGTACTGTTGTGTTTCTTTCCAATGTAATCCAGGTCAAAGATAATTTAACAATGTAATGTTATCACTTTAAATTTAGTTCAACATAGCTTCCTGACTTTTTCTGTGCTGGGTTTTTAGTCCCTCAGATCTTTTAGTGAATTGTTCTTCATTGATCACGAACTCTGTACTAGAGAGAAGCTGGTAAAATGATTCATGAAGTGAACAGCTGTTAACGAACCAGAACCAGGACCTCAAAATGTTAACAATTCAATTCAGATTATTTATATGGTTATGATTCATCTCAATACTTTACAAAAAAAGTCATTTTAATTCAATTAACCAAAGACTCCAAACAGTTTTCTGTCTAACGAATCCCATCAGATTGCACTAAGTCATCCAGCAAGTATGTAGCGACAGTAGAGAGGAAAAACTCATTTTTAACAGGGAGAAACGTCCAGCAGAACCAGAACCTGTCTCAGTACAAGCGACCATCTGCCATGACTGTATGGCGATCAAAAGTTTAGACCAAACCACCATGAACCAGAAATTATTTAGGAAATCAGACTATAAATGTTCTGTTGTGGTTATTGGAAATAGAAGGAATTTTATTTTGATCTACAGGTTGTAATGTTTCCATGCAGGCCTATAACTGTTCATGAAAACAATAAAATAGCATAACAATCTGACAGCATCAGGAGAACAATGAAATAAACCCTGAAAACATCTAGATTTGACTTTCTAATGGATCAGAAGCTGAAGATGTGTAGAAGCAGAGAAGCAGAATGAGCTGCAGCAAATAATCCAGCTGAGAACTGATCTGTTGACTTCCTGCTGAGGACGTTTCCAAGATCACCTCTCCACCAGCAGGACTTCACCTCCAGAGTCCCTCAGGTTCCTCCTTCATGGAGCTTCGTCAGATCAACCATCATTAACAGGACAGATGATCAGAGGAGAACTGTTGCTACCTCCATAATTAAGGCTGGGACTGAAGTATGGGTAGATGTTCTGATTGAAGCTGCAGCCAGTAAAGGAGTAGATCAGAGCTGCAGCATCTACATCATAGAAGGAGACCAGACCCTCCTCATAATCCACAAACACCCCCACCTTCTCAGGACCAGGATGGAGATGGAGACGGACTAGAGGGTCAGCAAGAGACAAGTACTTATTTCTATTTATCAACCCAACAGTCCAGTAACCGTTCTGAGGACTCGCTATGATTTGTCCCTTCCTGTTGATGGACTCTCTGACCACTCCTAAAGTCCAATTAGTTTTTCCTTTAACCTGAACCTCAAAGTAAAATCTGCCTGAAGAGAAACTCTGATGTCCTAAAACACAAGGACATGCAGAAAATCTCTCTGGATTATCTGGAAGATGTTCCCACAAACACATTCAGCTTGGTGATGAATTTAGGAACACAGACTGTTATCTGTTATTGGGCTGGAAACGCTGCTTTCAACCACAACCTGGAGATGGCGCTGTTTAGCTGTGTCTGATTCAGTGGAGACAATATAGATCCATATCTGTGTTTACAACATGAAATCAGAGAACAAAAAAACACACAAAAAAAGTTTAGCAGCTGATTTTTTAGATGTTGTGAAGAAAACCCCATAAATGATGTTAAGATGATGAAGCAGAATAGAATGAATGTTCATCAGACTTTCTCCTCTTTCTTTACAGGGAAAGTCTTCAGATTACAGTCAGACTGATACAGAAGCATCAAGTTATCAGATGATAAAATTGGGATCAATGTTTCAGACTGTAACATTAATAATTAATCTGCTTCTACAGGATAATTTTTAGCTGCTTTATGGTGGAGAAAAGGTTCTTCACTGAAAACAGTTTTTGTCCGTTCTTACTCTAGTAGTTCTTTAATAAATCTCCATCATATTCAGATTCCAAATAATTATTGTGTTGGAAATAATTGTGTTAATTTCCAGGATAAAGAGCAGAGAAGCTGATTCCCAGGACAACAGCGCCATCTCCAGGTTGTGGTTAAAAACAGTGTATCAAGCATTTCCAGCCCAATAACGGATAACAGTCTGTGTTCCTAAATTCATCACCAAGCTGAATGTGTTTGTGGGAACATGAATATTTTTACTGTTTCTGCATCATGTGAGGCAGATTATTTTCCATCTGTTGTCAGATTTAAACCAAGACCCTGAAAGCATCATCAGGTTGATCTGAGCCATCAACCAGCAGCAGCAGTCTTCTCTGTGGGCTGCAGGGGCTGATGGGAGCTTTGAGGAGCTGTTAGAAACCACGTGGCCCTCGTCTGATCTCACAGCTCGTCCTTGTTTGGCCTCAGCTGCATCAGAGCGCCACTTCTCCCCAGGTTCACCAGAGGAAACACCACTGCACACAATGCTTTTCCTCCCAGCTGCTGCTCTGTGCTGTCTGGGTTCAGGTGAGTGTTTCCAGCCAATCAGGAGCCAACAAAGTCCACCTGGAGCAAACACTGTCACACTGACCTTCACCTGTCTGTCTGTGTCTCTACAGCGCTGGCTGCCATGGCAACACAGCTGATTCAGGAGGATTTAACTCTGACCAGGAAAGTCGGTCAGAGCGTCTCCTTCACCTGTGGAGGAACTGATCAATGTGGTAGTAATGATGTAACCTGGTACCAGAAGAAAGAAACAGAAACATTCAGAGCTATTCTTTATATCTACAGTGGTGGTAGCCCATCTAAACCTTTCAGTCATCCTCAGGAAGATGATTTCTCTGCTGAGAGGAATCTGTACAGCTGTACATTGAATATAAATAAAGTTAAACTGGATCATTCAGCCTCCTACTACTGCGGCTGCTGGGTAGATGCTCCACAGTGAGAAATGATCCCTGCAGCCTGAACAAAAACCTCCAGATGAACAGATGTCAAACAGTGTTTGTGACAGAAAGAGAGCAATAAACCACAGCCCAGGTTCACTGATTTCACCTCCATCTCTCACAGAGACTCACTGAGATAAGGAAGGTTTCTGAGTTCCTTCATTATTATTTACAGACTTTATCAGACAAAGTCAGAAGGTATCATTGTGTCTTTAATAATTCAGCTCCTTTAAAGAGCTGCTGGAATAAAGTCTATTGGTCCTTCCTGGTGGTAATGAGCTTGTTATGAAAACACTGAAACCTTGGACTGATCTCAGATCAGTGTTTCTTCTGTTGACCCTTTTTATTCATCATCTTTTTATTTAACAAATCAAGTGATTTCAATTTTGTAATCTTATTTATATAAGTATACCATCAACCTATCAGGAGCTGTAGATAAGAAAAATAGCCTCTAAGGATCAATCTGGAACATTTCTGTAATAGTGATTAATGTGCACTGTCCCTTTAAAACATGGTTTCAACATGGAGCACAGAGACTGTTTCTAAGCTTTAAATTGGTATAAATTAGTGTCTAAATAAACAAAAACTGAAATGACTTCTTGTCATTTAAAGTAGACTGCGGACTGGAAGAACTGGGGCTATACAGTGGTTGATATTCAAACTGATGCAACAGATACAGCTAACATGTTAACACAATGCTAGCCATGCTTCCATGATAACATTTTATTATTTATAATAACCAGTCAACCTACAACAGAGGATGATGGGATTGTTGAGGAAATCAAACAGAGTTTAGTTAAAGATCTCAGACTGATGTTCCTCTAGATTTCTGGACCAGGACTCATCAGGTCTAGTCAAAGTAAAATGTTTCCTCAGAACTCAGAGTGACTGAGGATGAGATGTTTCCTCAGGATGAGGAGATGTAGAGGAGGAGGTCTGTAGGAGCTTCCTGAAGGATCTACTGATAAACCTTCATCAGTTCCTACAGAAAAAAATCTGATTTGTTCCATCAGATCAGTGGTGTCCAAAGTCAGGCCTAAAGGGCAGCTGTCCTGCATGTTTTAGATGGCACCCAGGGTTAACACACTTGACTCCAATGATTGGTTCATAACCAGGTCTCTGGTGGAGGTCATTTAGCCATTAGAAACAGCTGCAGGCCACCGGCTCTGGAGGACTGGAGTTTGACCTCCTGCATTGGAACAACATGACCTCTCTGAGAGAATGAACTGCAGCAAAACATCCTGATAGAAGATCAGCTGGGTCCATCTGAGACTATAAATGTATAAATGTCTTTGGGCCCAGATGTTAGAGAACCAAATACTGAATTCTGGAATGGTTCATCAGAACGGTTCACAATAGCCCAGACACTCATTTCAGCCGCTTGTATCTGTGATCTTGTTCCCAGAGTTCCAGACTATAGATGAAGGTAGGAACCTGGTTCATCTGGTAGATCAAGAGCTTTGCCTTTCAGCGCAGCTTGCTCTTCACTAAGACAGACCGGTACAGCACCCGGATCACGGCTGATGTCCTACTAATCCGACCTATCGGTATTCCACTCCATTTTTCCTTTCCTCATGAATAAGACCCCAGATACTTAAACTCCTGCTTCATGATTCTGGATTTCAAACATTTGTTCTTCCTCTGTCGGTAACCTGAACTGTTAACGCAACCACTGACCTGAGGATTAAAAGTGATCATTCACGTTCCAGAGGTTAACAAAGTTAACTGTAGCATTCAGTCTAAACAAGCTTACCTTGCTACTGACGTTTCTGCTCTCAGAGCCTTCACCACTCCTGGTTTTCTTCATGTAGAGTTCTCTTCTCCGTTCCTGTCCTGTGGGTGAAACAATCCCTGGTAAACAGACATTTCCAGCATTCCAGTCAATCAAGGGGAACGTCTCTGAAGAACACTGGAAATCACCTCTATGGGGTAACCTTTACTAACTGATCATTACTTCCTCGTTGCTTCCTGGTCACTCATTATCCTCTCTCTTTTGTAGAGTCTGACCTGAACTCTCCTTCTGAGAAGCAGACCTATTTCTGATTGCATATTTACATGGTTTTTTGTCATATACAGTGCTCTGCATAAATGAGTACACCCCACTACATGTGTCAGAAAACCTTTAGTTTCCTTTCAGAATTAACATTTTCTGAGATACTACAAAATACTCCCCCAAATGTGGGCCATTGATTGCAAACAAAATTAGTTAATTTGCAGACAAAAAAAAGTGATTTTCCCAATAAATTAATTCAAGCCCATTATGCAAAAATGAGAACACCCCAATTATAGTGTTAGGGCATTACTTAACAAAGAAAAACCCTTCCCATTTCATGCTGTCAGCAATGGCTCCCTACGGAAGAGAAATGTCACAAAATCTGAGAAAGGAAATCATTTCTTTACACAAAAAGGTGACAGCTACAAGAAGACAAGCAAAGCTTTACATATCAGTCAAAATACTGTAGCAAAAGTGATCCAAAAATGTAAGAAAGATGGAAGTGCAACCATCTTACAGAGACGTGTAGGCCGTCCATGGAAGTTAACATCTCGACAGGAGCTTCTTCTGATCAGAATGGTTGAAGAAAATTGGTATGACAGTTCATTACAGTTAGCTAAAGCAGTAGAAAGCCAAACTGGAGCGACCCTTTTCCGGGACACCATATGGTGCACACTGTAGAGGAACGGCATGCTGGGTATCGTCCATGAAGGAAGCCTCTCCTAAAGCCCATGCACAAAAAAGCACGCCTAGAATATGCTAGGGCCCATGCTGAAAAAATGAAGACTACTGGGACTCTATACACTGGAGTGATGAGACAAAGATCACTGTTTTTGGTAGGACACGTTTGAATCCAGACTAGAGAGGAAGGTCAGTTCTGAACCAGCAGTTAAGTGGGAACTTTAGGGATGGCAATTGTTCTTACCGCAGGAAACTGAATGAGCTTGGAGCTGGAGGTGAGCAGTAATGCGGAACGAATGGAGGAGCGGCCACAAACCCCAATGGAGACGGACATCCAGGCTGATTGCAGGAAGATTGGAGCTCTGGATAGCACAGGAAGACACTCAGGTAGTGATGTTACGACGAGGGCCGATGCTTCAAAGCGTGTGTTAAGTAATGGAGGGGGCATTCCCACAAAGCGTGTATCGAGGCTGGCTTCATCTGGGGGAGGAGCCAAAAACGATGACGTCTGATGCCCCGCTGCCTGGCTGCACCGTGTGACGACTTCAGGAAACGGTCCAGATTTTTGCGGGAGGTTTGACAGCTTTACAAACCGCTCATCATCAGCAGGCTGGAAAATCCCCTGGAGTATTGGGGAAAGCAAAGATTTATGTATCCCAATTTGTACTGTTTGGCATTTTCATTTTTGTGCAAGCCAGCATCTACTGTCCCCTGTGAAATGGTGTTTTCAAATGCCGGTGAAGTTGTGTCAAAAAAAAGGAATCACTTAAATCCTAAAACTGTTGAGAAACTGATATTTTTGAATAAAAATGAATGATGTCTCCCCTGTTCTGTAGGCTACATTTTGTCCAAGTTACACAAGCCTATTCAGTGCCCTCTTCCAAGTTACACAAGCATTCACTAGTCAGGACCACGCTACGGACCACGCTACGGACCACGCTGGAATTAACTATTCACAAGAAAAGAACAATGCTACAGATTCTGAATTTGAACAGTTTATTGAAGGCGTGGAGGATCGAAAGGTCTGGGGAGACATATCATCGGAGACCTGGAGGAAGACTCAGTGGGGGGGCGCAGTCTTCAGCAAAATAGTCTTTCCGAGCCTGCTCAGAACCCCCCCAGACAGGACCTAGAAGAGAGAGATGTTAGAAGGGTGGTACAGGAGTGAACGAAAGCGTGGAACTGGGATGCTGCGAATGGTGGATGCTGCAAAAGAAAGGGGGAGGGGTTAATAGGGATGGGTCTGCAGGACCAGGAGAGAGAGGGAAAGAGAAGGCGGGTCGGGGGGACCCGGCGAGAGAGAGAAAGAGAGGGCAGGTCGGCAGGACCCAGAGAGAGAAAGTGAGGGCAGGTCGGCAGGACCCAGAGAGAGAGAAAAAGAGAGGGCAGGTCGGCAGGACCCAGAGAGAGAGAAAAAGAGAGGGCGGGTCGGCAGGACCCAGAGAGAGAGAAAAAGGGAGGACGGGTCGGCAGGATCCAGAGAGAGAAAGAGAGGGCGGGTCGGCAGGACCCAGAGAGAGAGAAAGAGAGGGCGGGTCGGCAGGACCCAGTGAGAGAGAGAAAAAGAGAGGGCGGGTCGGCAGGACCCAGAGAGAGAGAGAAAAAGAGAGGGCGGGTCAGCAGGACCCAGAGAGAGAAAGAGAGGGCGGGTCGGCAGGACCCAGAGAGAGAGAAAGAGAGGGCGGGTCGGCAGAACCCAGAGAGAGAGAAAGAGAGGGCGGGTCGGCAGGACCCAGAGAGAGACAAAGAGAGGGCGGGTCGGCAGGACCCAGAGAGAGAGAAAGAGAGGGCGGGCCGGCAGGAACCAGAGAGAGAAAGAAGGCGGGTCGGCAGGACCAGGCGACCTATAGGGATGGGAAGGGAGGGGCGAAAACGGACGAGACAGAAGAGAAATGAGAGGTAGGCAGGGTTTATATGTGTATCGCAGCGTGATTAGAAGCGCAAGGGAGGCCGGTGATGCCAGGTGCGGCAAGTTTAGAGCTGATTAGGGCGAACAAAGTGAGTTTGAAGCATGGCCTTGCTCCTGAACTTAAGTTAACTTTGTTAACTACATCTTGTGAGAGAAAAACATTACACAACCTGCCATGATAAATAAATCTTCCATTTTTTTGAAAATTTACAGAGACTATATATCTAAAAAAAAAATGTTCTCATTTGTAATAGTTTGTGAATAAAGTAGAAACCTTTGTTATTTTTTATATTTGGTACTCATTCATTCCATGTTATAACAAATTTAATGCATCACACATTATGATGCTTAGATCTACAGCTGCCTGTGATAATAAGCCTGGCCAGCAGGGGGGTTTGCGTGCACATGAAGCATCATGAGAAGAACACTTTTTTGAACCAATTGGCCAAATGTGTCATGATACCCCATGTGGCTTCACTTTAACATCACTACGCCCAGGCAATCAGGAACCACAGAGGCAAGTCGAGGAGACCACTTGAGGTGAGCGGAGGACAAAAACAGGTAAGTCATGGGCGAGTAACAGACGAGGGGTCAGAATAGTGCTAGTTTACCACTCCACGAATGGAATCCTCTGACGTCCATCAAGTGGACCCGCTCCTCCTAAATACTGCCAGAGGTGATGAGATCATCAGCTTCAGGTGTGTCAGATTGGCTCTCAGCACCTGCAGGAGAAAGTGGAAACAGCTCCCTCTGCTGGATCCTGACAAAAAGAGGTTATTCTTGAAGAATGGAAAAAGATAGATGCTGCAATATGTCGCCGACTTGTTCATTCCATGATCAAAATCACACTGCTCATACAAAATACTAGATGCAGTAGTTTTTAAGTAAAACTGAAGATTTTGTGATCTAAATTAGATTATTAACCATCATTTCATGTTATGGAGTTAAATAAGTGTTCAATAAAAGTCACCCTTGTGAAAAGTTTGGAAATCGTTCATTTGTTCATTGAGCTACTTATTGAAGTTGTACTTTTTAAAGGGGCTGTACTCATTCATGCTGAGCACTGTAAGTAGGTCAATCCATTGAAATAAATTAGATACTTGTTCATCATGGCCACTATTTCTCAGTTGTAGATGAATGTTCATGGTCCAGTTAAAGAGTTTTTTCAGATGCAATCTGAATTGTTTTCTTGATATATTTTGATGTTTTTTACAGAAGCTGTTTGTGTTTCTTCAGCGGATGTGTGCTGGACTTGTTGTCACCCATCGTTCTATAATGTCACAACCCACCAAGTAGATTCTGATAACACAATACAATAAATGTTTGGCAATTTATTACTGATGATCAGTTTTTGCCCCGACTTGGTTATTGTAATCTAAATGCCAAACTATACTACAGAGCTTATTAAAGTCCAGATGCTCCATCTTTGTCAGAGAGTGGTTCTGTTGTCCTGATGTGTTTCTACATTCCCCAGTCAGACTGAGCTCTGTCTCTGCTTCATGACGCCATCATCAGCATCCAGGAAACCACAGAGCAGCATGCAGCATTCATGATCACAGGAGATCTCAGCAGCTGCAGCTCAGACTGAACACACTGAAGACTTTCAGCAAGACAACATCCCAACAAACAAGGAGACACACTGGGAGAGATGAGAGCTTTCATCCAGGATGTCTGCAGAGCTTCCTTCACACCTACTTTGGATCTTCACAGAACATTTCTGACTGGATGGAACCAACCGGTAAGAACCAACATTTACTGCTTTATTGGAGAAGTTCAGATGTGGTTAAAGTCACTTTATGCTGCTTTAGGATTTACATGTTAGTTTTATCAATAGTAGATAATTAATCGCGAAACTATTAATGATTGACTAAAACATGTTCAAAAGTCTCTGAACAACTTTATGAAATAAATTTAGATTTTTACAGATATTGGAGAATAACATCTGAAAACTCTCAGTGACTCTAATCCTGTAAAATCTGCTAATATTGTTGATAAAAGTCTAATTACTGTAAAATACTCTTAATACATTTACTAACTGCTAAAACTCAGAGTTACATGAAGCTGAGAGAGAAAAACTGAATATAATAAGAGCAAAAATCAGCAGAGAGGTTTTTGTATCAGTCTTTCTCACTGTGTTGTATGAGTGGATCTTTGGATCTGGAACCAGACTGTATGTAACAGGTAAGAATCAACATTTATTGCTTTTAATGTAGAAGTTATAATGTTTCTAAAGTCATTTTATGCTGCTTTAGGATTTAAAACTACATTTTTTTTTAGTTTTAATAATACTGTTTTATATGCTGAAAATCAATCAAATGGAATTTATGATCTGGACAGAAATGTATTAAGCATTACTCGGAAGATATCAAACATTAAACTGTTAAAAGGTTAGAAAGTACACCTGGTATAAACTGCTAAATATTATCTGATCAGCAAAGATATAAATCTGTTTGAAATGAGATCAAACATCCAGATTTTCTGCTCCTCGTTTTAAGTTCAGAGTCGAGCAACAGAACCATTTTCCTGACATGAATCAAATCATTTTAGCGTCCTAGTTTGAACCAGTGTTCAGTGTGGCTGCAGTGTGGATCAGTGGGTAGAGCAGCTGCTCCATGTTCTCACACTGTTGCTCCTTGATGCAGACGTTCTGGGTCAGAACTCAGAGTCTGAAGTTTCTGATGCTTCAGGATTTAACTTTTAGTCACTCTAACTCTGTAATATCTGCTGTGGATAAAAGTCTAATTACTGTAAAATATTATGTATACATTTAATAACGGCTAAAACTCAGAGCTACATGAAGCAGAGAGGGAGATCAGCAGATAGGTTTTTGTATCAGTCTTTCTAACTGTGTGGGGGGTACGTACCTCTTTGGATCTGGAACCAAACTTTATGTAACAGGTAAGAATCAATATTTATTTATTTTTTATTGTAGAGTTTAAAATGTGTTTAAAGTCACTTTCTGCTGCTTCAGGATTCAAAATTACTAATTTCTTATTGTTTTAATAATCCTGTTTGAAATGATGAAAATGCATAAAATAGAAATTATAATCTAGACAGAAAAGTATTAAGAATTTCTCTGAAGATATCAAACATTAAACTGTAAAAAGTTAGAAAGTACACCTGGTGAAAACTGCTAAATATTATCAGATCAGCAAAGATATAAATCTGTTTGAAATGAGATCAAACATCCAAAGTTTCTGAGCCTTGTACTACTCTTTACTCATTTACTAACAGCTGAAACTCAGAGTTACATGAAGCTGAGAGAGAAAAAAACTGAAAATAATAGGAGCAAAAATCAGCAGACAGGTTTTTGTATCAGTCTTTCTCACTGCCGTATCGATGGATCTCTGGTTTGGGAACCAGATTGTGCATAACATGTAAGAATGAACATTTATTTGTTTTATTATAGAAGTTAAAATGGTTAAATTAACTTTCTGCTGCTTCAGCATTTATGGGACCTTTTCTTCCGTTAATCTAAAATCTTTCTATGAACTGAACTCAGTTTATCTGCAGCTGATCCTGATGATAAAAAAAGTTTTATTAGATATTTAAATTTGGTTAGATGTCTTAGTTTTGGGATAAAATATGTTAAATATAAATTCTTAGCAATATTGATAAATAAATTCTAACTGCACTGCCGGGTTTGCTGACTGAATTCTGTCAGAGAAATAAAACTTGTTCTACGAAAACCCTTAAAATATTTAGTTAGACACATGTAGGATAGGTAAAATATTTTACAGTAAAATGTTGACTTTTTTTATCAATATTTATTATTTTAGATGTTTCCACATTACGGTATTTCTGATCATATTTTCTGCAATTAAAAATATTCTAATACCTGTAAATACATTTTGAGTTATAAAAAATAATACAATTGCATAATTACACAACAAATACCCTTTAAAAATTCAAACGTGATTTATTTGAAAATATATACAGTAAAACAAGAAAATATAGTGATTTTTCTTTTATTTTTGGTGAAAAATGTCTCTTTATAAACATGAATGAAAGAAAACTTTATTGTTGCGTAATTTGATATTTACTGATATTTTAATAGTAAAGTGAGTGAAGCTTATAGGACGACTGAGCGGCCAAAGAAATGATTCTAGTTTGAGAGAAAAATTATTCTGTAAAAATACGACTGAAGTTCTGAGTTACTGTTGGATCAGAACATCTAAGTTAATTTCTTATATTGATTAAATCTGTCGAAAAAAATGAAAATATATCAAATTTGTTTTCAATTCTGGTCTTTTAAATATTAAAAAAATGTAAAACAACAAATTAAAAAATGAACTAAATATTCAAACAGCAGAAAAATTCTTGATCTTTTATTTTAAACCTAAAACTTCTGAAAACTAATACTTACTGTAGTTTATGTTTAGTGATTTTTTGATCAATTAGAATAGAGAAAATTCATTTATTTCAGAACCTCCGTCACTTAGTGAAACATTAATTATATTGAATTATATTCATAGACCAAATATTGATTCAATGAAGATTTCAAACCTTTATTTTCGCTTCCAGCGAATAAAAAAAACCCAAAGATCAGATATGTTGGTGTAGATTTAGTCATTCAGGTAAAAGTAGTGTATAGAGTAAAAAATAAAGGTAAAGATAAAGTTTTATATATATTATATATAATGTGTGCTGTATTGCTGAGTAGTTTAGTGATCAGAGTCCATGTAGTTTCCAGGATCAGACTGAATGCAGTGCAGTGCTGGAAGCTGCTGCTGACTGTGTGAATGTGTGTCTGTGCTGCTTGTTGCTGCTGTCAACCTTCAGATGAGCAGGTAGTGAAGCCCGTGGTGAGCGTGTACCCAGCAGCATCCAGCGCCCACCTGGAGGGGAGGAGCTTCCTGCTGTGTCTGGCCTCAGACATGTTTCCTCCTCTGGTCCAGATCTCCTGGAAAAGACTGAATAATGGTGTTTGGGAGGATCTGCCCCCTGCTGAGGGAGAGCAGCTGGAGCTCAGAGAGTCGGGACGCAGCGCCTCCATCAGACTGGTGGATCAGGACCCTCTCATCACCTCTAGATACAGCTGCTCTGTGAAGCATGAGGGGGGCAGAGTGGAGGCCCAAACACAACAAGGTAATGAAGGCTTGGTGACTGTGTTCAGCAGTGATTCAGCTTCATGTGGAGACGCTGTCAAAGAGAGCAGAGGAGCAGAGGACGGACATTTCTCACTTTGTCTCCTTCTCTGTTTCAGAGGTTTGTCCCTGGATTCTGATGTTCCTGAAGCGGGTGAAGCTGCTCTGCCTGCTCTACACAGTGCTGATAGTGAAGAGTCTGGTGTACTGCTGTGGACTCTCTCTGCTGCTGAGCCTCAGAAACAACAAGGGACCGTCCACCTACTGAACACAGGCTGACTCTCTGCTTCCTCTGCTACTTTTCCTCCTTTCATCGTTGCTGATTGGTTGTTTTAAATCTTCTTATGATGCGTTGAAGTCGGACATGAAGAGAATCTTTTTATTCCAGTTTCTCAGCTCGTGGAAGGATTCCCATCCAGATGAAGACTTCTTTCTGTCCTCGGCTCTAATCTGTGTAAAAAATCAAATGTGGGGTCCCCCAAGGCTCCATCTTGGGTTCTCTCCTGTTTATAAGATTAGTTACCATAACTATGCAGATGATACTTAGACTTATATTACAACGTCAACAGGTAACTTTATACCGATCCAAGCATTGAATAAATCATCGAGCAAATCAATAGCTGGATGGGCCACAATTTTCTCCAGCTGAACAGAAACCAACTGAAGCAATTATGTTTGGATGTAAAGAGGAACGATCAAGAGTCAGCACACAGTGTCAGATAATAAAACTAGAAATTATTGATCAGGCCAGTTACCTAGCTGTAATAATCAATGATTTAATTACAGGGGAGCCAGGGGGAGCTCGAAAAAGTAAATTTTTCCCCCCACAAGAATCCTACTTTCTTTCAAATTAAAATAAAATCATAATTTGTCCACATTGTGTTAAATTTCTCGCGTTAAATTTTCCGAACACTGACTTCTTCTTAAAACAACTTTCACATAATTCCTTCTGTGACCATAACAGTGTGGAGGCTCTGTTTTTTTTTTTTTTTTTTTGTGCTAATCAAGCCCATTTGGAACGACGCTGCCTGAAATTAGATCAGCCAAAGTTTTACTCTCTGGAAATGATGTCTAAAACTAAACTACGTAATATTTTTTTTTTTACACTAAAACAAAGGGCAATGAAGAGGATAAGTGCACCCCATCCTGCCAGTTAATGAGTTTTGCTGAATCAGGTCATGCCTCCTTTTAAAGTTGATGTAAAAGCAGAGGAAGTAGTGGAAAAGAAGGAAGGAATGCCTGGCTCTTCACTGGAAAGTTATAGGATGTACAGTAGGCCTATGTATTAATGCAAAAAGTCTGCTGCTTGCAAAAACATAACTGGTGTGCAATGGATGAATGGAGAAGTCAGCAGTGAATCACAGAATAGCCTAAAAAAATGTTCAAGCATTGAGACATTTAGCTAAAAAAACGATGACTTGGAAGTCAGACAGAAGAGAAAATTAACGATTGTTTAATGTAAGAAATAAACACGTGATTTAAAATTGAATAGTACTAAAGTGTGCATAAATCGGACAATGCTTGTGCTGAAATAATAAGGCAAATGTTCGTTAAAAAATATGAGAAAATTGGGTCACAAATCGGTCTTGTGGACCTGTGGTCACTACTGATTTAAATATAGCCTGCTGGGCTGATATTAGTTATTTGTTTAACAATTATTTTTGTTTTTGATGCTGGTGATGATCAGCATAGTCATAATACTTATGTTTCTGATCTAAGTTGCTCCGTGATTTGTTGCTCTTCTTTTTAGAGCTTCTTTTGAGTAATATTCCAATATACATTTTTTACATATCTTCTTTTTATGCTATTCCTAAATTGCTGTTTTTAATCAAAAGCTCTCGGACAAATCATGTAAAACACTTTGAAATGTTTTCTTTTATTGATTATCATGTTTTTTACTTAATTGATATTTTAATTTTCATACTTTAATGCTGTTTTGTGTCTTACTACTCTTTCTATGCTCTTATCATATGATTAGTTTCTTTACCACTGAATAATGTAAAGCGTCTTGAATTAATTAATTGAATGTGTTGAAAGTTTGCTATACACATAAAATAACCTTATAGTCTGACTTAGATCTTCTCTCTGCTCCGTGTTTGATCTGTTGTTTTTATTTTATTGTAACACGACTTTATGAAACATCCCTCATGTTTCTATTAAAACCTTTTCATGGACCACATTAACCGTGTTTGTTCTTCAACGCTCCATCAAACCAGAAGTCTTTGTCCCAACATGTTTCATCTCTCTGAGGCTGATGAGCAACATGCTGACAACAGCTTCTAGGACAGTTAGATCCACTTTAGCAGAACCGCTCTCAGTCAATGACTTCTACCTAAAACACATTTTTATTCTGTTTTGTTTTAAAGCATCATCAACATTTACTGAGAAATTAAAACAGTTTATGCTACAACAATCAATTTCAGACCATCAAATTCAGTTATAACAGCTCTCTAGCAATGGTAAAATTCTCTAGGTGGCTCATGTTTTTTTCTGCTTAACAGAGAAAGCTCCAAAAGCTGCAGCAGCCTGATGTGTAGAAATCGATAACTCCTCCCTCAGCGCCTTGCAGACTGATGGGTAATGATCTCTGATTGCAGGAAATAATGCTTCCATTAATTATGAACATCCATGGAAGTTGTTTTCCAAATAAATAGTAATTTCTTGTGTCTTGATGGAGATGGCAAGTTTAGGAGACACATTTCTCCCTTAGATAGTCCTCAATACTGGTACCTGACTGTTCTGGATCAAAGCGACCTTCCACCTCTACTCTGAAAGTTAAATAATGCAGTGTAAACGCTTAAAGAGGAGAAACAAGGAAAAACTAACATTATTTATTAGCAAAATCTCTCCATGAAATGTCAATCAATGTCAATAATAGGACGTAGGATTACTGCGGCCAATTAGCCAAGGATATGATCTGCATTTTCCCCAAAACACACAGAAATCTGTTTAAATGTCTGAGCAGAAGAAATGAAGAATCTGATTATTTAAACACAATTAATAAAAATGAGAATAATGGAGATCAGCAGTGAAAACAGCTGCATGTAATCTATCTCAGTGATTATAGATTAAAGAAATTATTGATCATTAGTTAAAAATGCAAGTTATAAATTAAGAATAAATTAAAATTGAGATGGCTCAGGATGCTTCCTTATGACTCAGGAAGATGGCGCTGTTGAGCTGGGTTAGATTATACAGTAATATCTGTCCAGCAGGAATCAGCTTCTCTGCTCTTTATCCCGGAAATTAATTTAATTATTTCCAACACAATAAATGATCAGGAATCTAAATATGATGGAGATTTATTAATGAACTACTAGAGTCTGAACAGATAAAAACTTTTCTCATCAAAGAATCTTTTCTCCACCATAAAGCAGCTAAAAATTATCCTGTAGAAGCAGATTAATTATTAATGTTACAGTCTGAAACATTGATCCCAACTTTATCATCTGATAACTTGATGCTTCTGTATCAGTCTGACTGTAATCTGAAGACTTTCCCTGTAAAGAAAGAGGAGAAAGTCTGATGAACATTCATTCTGTTCTGCTTCATCATCTTAACATCATTTATGGGGTTTTCTTCACAACATCTAAAAAATCAGCTGCTAAACTTTTTTTTGTTCTCCTCTGATTTCATGCTGTAAACACAGACATGGATCTATCGAACTTCTTCCTTCTCCAAAATATCTTTGCAAACATTAAATCGTCAGTTTGTAAAACTAAATAAATCATCCGTCCATCATCTGGTTCTGGGTCTAAAACCATCAGCAGAACTGGGATCTTTTTATGGATTAAATATGGAGACAATAATAGCTTCTTTCTATAGTTTATCAACACAAACTGCCTCGTTGACAAAACTCCCACTTTCAGTCACTTTTTTCTCATAAATGAGACATTTATATGTTGACCAGATTCTTTGAACCAAACCAGAACTTTTCTAAACCATCATTAATGCAGCAGATAATAACCAAGAATCATTTCTTCTTTAAAATGATATTTTCTTTTATTTCAGTCTTCCTACTGTCTTCATATGTGTTACGTTCTAATGATCCCTGTGGAGACGAGACTCATCTTTTAGTTCCACCTTTAATGTCTCTATAACTGTCCTTCTACATTCACCTGATTAAAGTTATATGACTAAAAGTTAAACATTCAGATAATTTATTGTCTCTATTGACTGAATCAGACACAGCTAAACAGCGCCATCTCCAGGTTGTGGTTGAAAGCAGCGTTTCCAGCCCAATAACAGATAACAGTCTGTGTTCATAAATTCATCACCAAGCTGAATGTGTTTGTGGGAACATGAATATTTTTAGTGTTTCTGCATCATGTGAGGCAGATTATTTTCCATCTGTTGTCAGATTTAATCCAAGACTCTGACCCCAAATCCAGGCCCTTCAGGCCTGGATTTGGGGTCTCCTCCTCTAGAGTGTAACTAAAATTTACTGAAGAACTGCAACTTGAAAAGAGAAGGAAGACTGGAGATGTTAGCTTCTGCAGTCGGGCTGAGACAGTTTCCATTGTGTGTGTTAATTAAAGAGTCTTTGGTGCATATTGTTGCATATTTGGTGTTTGAACTATTACACTATGCAACTCTTAGTATTCACAGATTTTAGCTTAATGCAGGCTGTTGTGGTCCTATAAAATCATAAATCCATAAACAAGCTCCCTAGCACTGTGTGAAACTCAGAAAGAAAGAAGAAATATGTTCGACTTTATGAGGGCTCTGAGCATTTTTTGCCTTCATTGCTGAAGTCCTGGGACTGTGAAGATATATAAAGCTTCATTCTTCATCATTATCATTATAATTATCACAGGGAGAAAGTTAAGAGGAACCAGCTTCTGTTTGGAGGAAAAAAATGAAGAGTGCCTCTGCTCTACATAAACCTAAAATAAACATTACTTCTGGAAGGAGTAATCAGTGGTAAGTAATCAGATTCCTATTTCAAAGCAACTGTGGCAAAACGGGCTGTGGTGAACAAATGGGGCCCCAAACTGCATAGTGCTCATGAATTCTTAAACACAGGAAAATAAACTTTGTTCATGAAATAAGAATGAATTAGAACAACCTGCTATTTTCTTTTACCATCAAACCAAGACCCTGAAAGCATCATCAGGTTGATCTGAGCTGTCAACCAGCAGCAGCAGTCTTCTCTGTGGGCTGCAGGGGCTGATGGGAGCTTTGAGGAGCTGTTAGAAACCACGTGGCCCTCGTCTGATCTCACAGCTCGTCCTTGTTTGGCCTCAGCTGCATCAGAGCGCCACTTCTCCCCAGGTTCACCAGAGGAAACACCACTGCACACAATGCTTTTCCTCCCAGCTGCTGCTCTGTGCTGTCTGGGTTCAGGTGAGGGTTTCCAGCCAATCAGGAGCCAACAAAGTCCACCTGGAGCAAACACTATCACACTGACCTTCACCTGTCTGTCTGTGTCTCTACAGCGCTGGCTGCCATGGCAACACAGCTGATTCAGGAGGATTTAACTCTGACCAGGAGAATCGGTCAGAGCGTCTCCTTCAGCTGTGGAGGAACTGATGGTTGTCGTTGGGATGATGAGACGTTCTGGTACCAGAAGAAAGAATCAGAAACATTTAAGATCATTTTTCGTTATTATAGGAGCAGTTGTGAAATTATAGAACAGTACAATCATCCTCAGCAAGATGATTTCTCATCGGAGCAAAATAAGAACGGCTGTTCATTGAAGATTGAGAATATTACAGTCGATCATTCAGCCTCCTACTACTGCAGCTGTAGAAAGTCTGGTTCCCACAGTGAGAAATGATCCCTGCAGTCTGAACAAAAACCTCCAGATGAACAGATGTCAAACAGTGTTTGTGACAGAAAGAGAGCAATAAACCACAGCCCAGGTTCACTGATTTCACCTCCATCTCTCACAGAGACTCTCTGAGATCAGGAAGGTTCTTTATTTTTGTAATTGTTTTTTTTTAAAGATTTTAATGATTTTCATAAATGTGGAAATTCTATTCTATACAGCCACACCAAGGCTGGTGCTGCTCGTCATCTTGACCCAATCTTGACCTGGTTATAAGGGAAACCAGACAAGTCAGGAAAATGTCAATATATCTTTAAAAGATCACCTTATTATCTTCCTTCTTAATCAGAAACCTTCATATTTTAATGTGAGAGTCAAAGGTTTACAGCTAATTATGAGTAAATATTGGCTGCATTGTTTATTACACAGATGGATATTGTCAGGGCTGTGCGGTGGAAGGTATGGACCCAAACGCAGAAACAGAGTGCAGAGCTGTTTATTGACGGTGCAGAGTGATGATGGTGGTTTGGATGGTAGGAACAAAGACACAGGACTGCAGGAGAAAGACGGCAGGGAGAACACACAGTGGACATCTGGAGTGAAGTCCTTCTAAGGATCGGGCGCTGACTGAAAGGAGGTGACGGGTTATAAGGACCTGAGTTAAGTGGATGGAGATTGAGGACAGGTGCGGATGATGATGAGGGAGTGAGAGGAGCTGAGGGGATTGTGCAATAGTACAAGAACAATACAGGAACAACACTGTATTAATTTAGAATTTGGGTCCTTGTGTCAAGAAGACATACTTTTTTATGATTTTGTGTCTTTAATTTTGTATTTTCAAAATCAAGCAATGAAGTAGTGTGGGGGCAAACTTGTGTGTGTAGTTTTATCAAATAAAATATAAACTCCTCCAACAGCCGATAATGAAAAAAACCAACAATAAAAGTGGTAAACAAACTTTACTGGAGAATAAGCCTCTCATCGTGATTATCTTGGTGGAAAATAACAAACATATCTTTAACTTAAATCCAGTTTATCCGTTCTTGACTCAGTGAGAGCAACGTAAAAAAAAAAAAGAAATGTTTGAAGGTTTGTTTCAGCAACATTCATGGAGCAAAGATGGAGGCTCCTGTAGATTTCTGCACCGCCAGCTAAATCATACTTGAACATCTGGAAACTGCTGAAGACCGAACATCTGTCTCCTCATTGGTCACCATGACAACAGCTGTAACAGTGTTGTACAACAGTAAGCTTGATTTAGCAATGAATGACAATAAATGTCAAAGGCATTTAATAACAGATTTAGTCATTTAGTTCACTCCCCTCCTCCTCGGGTTGGTTACCATGGTAACTGCTGCTCCAAAAAGAGCAGGTGAGAAATCAGGAGCCTGAAAGCACCACGTCTGACATAATCAAACATGAAATGTAAAGTGAAATTTAAGGAGTCTTTTTTTTCCTCTGCATTGAGTCACAACATTATGGTTTCTCTTATCCCTGATCATTTCATGTTCCCATCATACACCACACTACCAGATGTATAAATAAGGATGAATAAGGAGGACAATGGGTAGGTGTGTGTGTGTGTGTAAATGATACTGACATTTGTAAAATACTCAATAGTATAATAGACATTTGTAAAAAACTGACATGGTCATTAAATTAATAAATTATAATAATCCAGCATTATGTTAACAGTCAGCAGAATTTGTTTATATTAAATCCAGATTGAGCACTTTAAAATGTATTACTGTTAAAGACTCATTAACAGATTATTTTTCACTAAACTCTGAAAACATCTTGTTTTCAACAGGTATAACAGCTCCATTCTGTATTTCTCTATCATTTTCTCATCAAAGTTTAACATCCAAAACAAACCGGAAAATGTTTACAGTTTTAGGGTCTGGAGAGCAGATTGTGGGGTCTCCTCCTCTAGAGTGTAACTAAAATTTACTGAAGAACTGCAACTTGAAAAGAGAAGGAAGACTGGAGATGTTAGCTTCTGCAGTCGGGCTGAGACAGTTTCCATTGTGTGTGTTAATTAAAGAGTCTTTGGTGCATATTGTTGCATATTTGGTGTTTGAACTATTACACTATGCAACTCTTAGTATTCACAGATTTTAGCTTAATGCAGGCTGTTGTGGTCCTATAAAACCATAAATCCATAAACAAGCTCCCTAGCACTGTGTGAAACTCAGAAAGAAAGAAGAAATATGTTCGACTTTATGAGGGCTCTGAGCATTTTTTGCCTTCATTGCTGAAGTCCTGGGACTGTGAAGATATATAAAGCTTCATTCTTCATCATTATCATTATAATTATCACAGGGAGAAAGTTAAGAGGAACCAGCTTCTGTTTGGAGGAAAAAAATGAAGAGTGCCTCTGCTCTACATAAACCTAAAATAAACATTACTTCTGGAAGGAGTAATCAGTGGTAAGTAATCAGATTCCTATTTCAAAGCAACTGTGGCAAAACGGGCTGTGGTGAACAAATGGGGCCCCAAACTGCATAGTGCTCATGAATTCTTAAACACAGGAAAACAAACTTTGTTCATGAAATAAGAATAAATTAGAACCCATCCATCCATCCATCCATCTTCCTCCGCTTATCCGGGGTCGGGTCGCGGGGGCAGTAGCCTAAGCAAGGAGACCCAGACTTGCCTCTCCCCGGCCACTTGGGCCAGCTCCTCGGGAGGAATCCCGAGGCGTTCCCAGGCCAGCTGGGAGACATAATCTCTCCAACGGGTCCTGGGTCTTCCCCTGGGTCTCCTCCCGGTGGGACATGCCCGGAACACCTCACCAGGGAGGCGTCCAGGAGGCATCCTGACTAGATGCCCGAGCCACCTCAACTGGCTCCTCTCGATGTGGAGGAGCAGCGGCTCTACTCTGAGCTCCCTCCGGATGACCGAGCTTCTCACCCTATCTCTAAGGGAGAGCCCAGCCACCCTACGGAGGAAACTCATTTCAGCCGCCTGTATCCGCGATCTCGTTCTTTCGGTCACCACCCAGCGTTCGTGACCATAGATGAGGGTAGGAACGTAGATCGACCGGTAAATCGAGAGCTTCGCCTTTCGACTCAGCTCTCTCTTCACCACGACAGACCGGTACAGCGCCCGCATGACTGCAGACGCCCTACCAATCCGTCCATCGATCTCCCGCTCCATTTTTCCCTCATTCGTGAACAAGACCCCCAGATACCTAAACTCCTCCACTTGAGGAAGGACCTCATCCCCAACCCGAAGAGAGCACCCTACCCTTTTCCGACTCAAGACCATGGTCTCGGATTTGGAGGTGCTGATCCTCATCCCAGCCGCTTCACACTCGGCTGCGAACCGCTCCAACGAGAGCTGTAGATCACGTTCAGACGAAGCCAACAAGACCACATCATCTGCGAAAAGCAGAGACCCGATCCTGAGGTCACCAAAACGGATCCCCTCAACACCTTGGCTGCACCTAGAAATCCTGTCCATAAACGTTATGAACAGGATCGGTGATAAAGGGCAACCTTGGCGGAGTCCAACTCTCACTGGAAACGAGTCCGACTTACTGCCGGCAATGCGAACCAGACTCTGACACCGGTCATATAGGGACCTAACAGCCCGTATCAGAGGGCCTGGTACCCCATACTCCCGGAGTACCCCCCACAGGACACCCCGAGGGACACGGTCGAACGCCTTCTCCAAGTCCACAAAGCACATGTAGACTGGTTGGGCGAACTCCCACGCACCCTCCAGGACCCTGCCGAGGGTGTAGAGCTGGTCCAGTGTTCCACGGCCAGGACGAAAACCGCATTGTTCCTCCTGGATCCGAGGTTCGACTATCCGTCGTACCCTCCTCTCCAGAACCCCTGAATAGACCTTACCAGGGAGGCTCAGAAGTGTGATCCCCCTGTAGTTGGAACACACTCTGTGGTCCCCCTTTTTAAAGAGGGGGACCACCACCCCGGTCTGCCAATCCAAGGGAACTGCCCCCGATGTCCACGCAATATTGCAGAGCCGCGTCAACCAACACAGCCCTACAACATCCAGAGCCTTGAGGAACTCCGGCCGAATCTCATCCACCCCCGGTGCCTTGCCACCAAGGAGCTTTTTAACAACCTCAGTGACTTCAGCACCAGAGATTGGAGAGCCCGTCCCAGAGTCCTCAGAATCTGCTTCCAAACAGGAAGGCGTGTCGGTGGGATTGAGGAGGTCTTCGAAGTATTCCATCCACCGACCCAAAACGTCCCGCGTTGAGGTCAGCAGCACACCGCCCCCACTGTAAACAGTGTTGGTGGCAGACCGCTTCCCCCCCCTGAGACGCCGGATGGTGGACCAGAATCGCTTCGAAGCCATACGGAAGTCGTTCTCCATGGTCTCTCCAAACTCCTCCCACGCCCGAGTTTTTGCCTCAGCGACCATCCGAGCCGCACTCCGCTTGGCCTGCCGGTACCTATCAGCTGCTTCCGGAGTCCCACAGGCCAAAAAGGCCCGATAGGACTCCTTCTTCAGCTTGACAGCATCCCTCACCGCTGGTGTCCACCATCGGGTTCGAGGGTTGCCGCCGCGACAGGCACCGACTACCTTACGGCCACAACTACGGTCAGCCGCTTCGACAATGGAGGCACGGAACATGGCCCATTCAGACTCAATGTCCCCCGCCTCCCCCGGGACGTGTTTGAAGTTCTGCCGGAGGTGAGAGTTGAAACCCCTTCTGACAGGAGACTCCGCCAGACGTTCCCAGCAGACCCTCACAACACGTTTGGGCCTGCCAGGTCTGTCCGGCGTCCTCCCCCACCACCGGAGCCGACTCACCACCAGGTAGTGGTCGGTGGATAGCTCCGCCCCTCTCTTCACCCGAGTGTCCAAAACATGCGGCCGCAGGTCAGATGAAACGACAACCAGGTCGATCATCGAGCCGCGGCCTAGGGTGTCCTGGTGCCAAGTGCACACATGAACACCCTTATGCTTGAACATGGTGTTCGTTATGGACAATCCATGACGAGCACAGAAGTCCAACAACAAAACACCGCTCGGGTTCAGATCGGGGGGGCCATACCGCCCAACCACGCCTCTCCAGGTCTCACTGTCATTGCCAACGTGAGCGTTGAAGTCTCCCAGGAGAATGAGGGAGTCTCCAGAAGGAGCACTCTCCAGCACCCCCTCCAAGGACTCCAAGAAGGGTGGGTAGTCTGATCTACTGTTCGGTGCATAAGCACAAACAATAGTCAGCACCCGTCCCCCCACCCGTAGGCGGAGGGAGGCTACCCTCTCACTCACCGGGGTAAACCCCAACGTACAGGCGCCGAGATGGGGGGCAACAAGTATGCCCACCCCAGCTCGGCGCCTCTCACCGGGAGCAACTCCAGAGTGGAAGAGAGTCCAACCCCTCTCGAGGAGACGGGTTCCAGAGCCAGAGCCATGCGTCGAGGCAAGGCCGACGATGTCCAGTCGGAACCTCTCAGCCTCGCACACCAGCTCCGGCTCCTTCCCCACCAGAGAGGTGACGTTCCACGTCCCAAGAGCCAGCTTCTGCAGCCGAGGATCGGACCGCCAAGGTCCCCGCCTTCGGCCACCGCCCGTCTTGCACGGCACCCGACCCCTATGGCCCCTCCCACAGGTGGTGAGCTCATGGGAAGGGGGGCCCATGTTTCCTCTTCGGGCTAAGCCCGGCCGGGCCCCATGGAAAAAGGCCCGGCCACCAGGCGCTCGCCAACGTGCCCCACCTCCAGGCCTGGCTCCAGAGTGGGGCCCCGGTGACCCGCGTCCGGGCGAGGGAACACTAGATCCATTTATTTTGTTCATCATAGGGGTCGTCGGGCTGCGCTTTGTCTGATCCCTCACCTAGGACCAGTTTGCCATGGGTGACCCTACCAGGGGCATAAAGCCCCAGACAACATAGCTAAATTAGAACAACCTGCTATTTTCTTTTACCATCAAACCAAGACCCTGAAAGCAGCAGGTTTATCAGAGCTGTCAACCAGCAGCAGCAGTCTTCTCTGTGGGCTGCAGGGGCTGATGGGAGCTTTGAGGAGCTGTTAGAAACCACGTGGCCCTCGTCTGATCTCACAGCTCGTCCTTGTTTGGCCTCAGCTGCATCAGAGCGCCACTTCTCCCCAGGTTCACCAGAGGAAACACCACTGCACACAATGCTTTTCCTCCCAGCTGCTGCTCTGTGCTGTCTGGGTTCAGGTGAGTGTTTCCAGCCAATCAGGAGCCAACAAAGTCCACCTGGAGCAAACACTGTCACACTGACCTTCACCTGTCTGTCTGTGTCTCTACAGCGCTGGCTGCCATGGCAACACAGCTGATTCAGGAGGATTTAACTCTGACCAGGAGAGTCGGTCAGAGCGTCTCCTTCACCTGTGGAGGAACTGATCAATGTGGTGGTAGCTATGTGTTCTGGTACCAGAAGAAAGAAAAAGAAACATTCAGACCCATTCTTTATATCTACAGTGGTAGGAGCACATATAAACCTTTCAGTCACCCTCAGCTAGATGATTTCTCAGCTGAGAGAAATCAGTACAGCTGTGAACTGAAGATAAATTACGCTAAGCTCATTCATGCAGCCTCCTACTACTGTGGCTGCTATAAGTCTGGTTCCCACAGTGAGAAATGATCCCTGCAGCCTAAACAAAAACCTCCAGATGAACAGATGTCAAACAGTGTTTGTGACAGAAAGAGAGCAGTAAACCACAGCCCAGGTTCACTGATTTCACCTCCATCTCTCACAGAGACTCAGTGAGATCAGGAAGGTTTCTGAGTTCATCATCATTTACGCTCAGACAGGGAAACGACCAGATGGACTGAAGGAAGCAGCAACAGAAGGTCTGGTGGCAGCAGCAGATGCTGCAGCGCTGCTGGGAGCTCAGGCTCTGGGAACCAACTGACCTGATGCCTGAATATGGACCGACGGCAGCTGTGGCTGAAGATTGGGAGGGTGAGCAGAACTGGTGAGCTGACTGAAGCAGGAACTAAACTGAATGAGGTGTAACCAGGGTTTGAGCTAAATGGAATGGTGCCAGAGTCTGAGGTGAATAGACGGCCGCAGAGAGTCTGAGGTGAATAGACGGCCGCAGCAGATGAAGAGCTGACAGCAGAGGTGGGAGGACGCTTGTGTCTGCAGAGTCCGGCCCAGGGAGTACAGTAGATAGGCCTGGTGCTGTAGCACGTTTCTCCAGGAGCTCCTTAGGACTGGTCATCCCTACTTAACACCAACGTAGAGAAAATGTCGCCAAGGCGTTTTCAAATGTTCATGTTCTACGGAGGAATCTGTCCTCCGTTTGTTAGCCGTTTAGCTAACTAACCAAGGATACATCAGACGTGCCTTCATGCCTTCTGTCAGTCAAAAGATTTCCCAGAATACAGCCCGGTAGGAGCTAGCAGCAGCTACTACGGAGGCAAATTTCCATTTTAAATGTAAGTCAACTCATTTTAACCATTGGGCTTATATCTAAAATGTTTGTTTTATTGTTTTTATTATTATTTTTTAGATCCAAAGCAGTTATATATGGTTGGTTAGTTGCTTAGTAGTTGCAGCCTCGGTGGCTACCAGGTACTAATTCGTTTGCACATTTGATTTAACTGACATTTTTTTTAAAAACTCTTGTTATACATTTCCAATTCCATGGTTGAAGTAATATTACTACGCAACAATGCTACTATGATGGGCGGGATGTAAGGCAAGTCTGTTCCAAACCGTTTTTTTGACCAAGGAAGGACAGTGTCTTCGTAAGTAAGGCGCCTGGGTAGACGAGGCGCCTTGACATGGAGAAACACCACAGGTGTATTGGTGTTTACCTGTTTTCTGGTTCCACAGGTGGGCGTGTCCACCTGAGCAGCAGGTTCACCTGGTGGTGATTACCTCATTAGGAGGAGGGGATTTAAGGAGCTGCTGGGGAACCTCTCTTAGCCAGATGATTAACCTTGTTGGCTAGATCCAGCCCTCTGTTACTAATGTGAGCTTCCTGACAGTTTTAATGAGCAGATGACGTAATGCAGATGTGAAAATCTGTGATAAAGGCAACAAACATGGTGCTTTACTGTGTTGCAGTCCTAAAAAAGCAAATACTGACCTTATTTTGGATCCTCTGTCACCTGCAGCAGAAAATGGACCCAGGGAACCACAGACACCATATACTTTATAATAAAGTGGTTCTGTTGTCCTGATGTGTTTCTGCATTCCCCAGTCAGACTGAGCTCTGTCTCTGCTTCATGACGCCATCATCAGCATCCAGGAAACCACAGAGCAGCATGCAGCATTCATGATCACAGGAGATCTCAGCAGCTGCAGCTCAGACTGAACACACTGAAGACTTTCAGCAAGACAACATCCCAACAAACAAGGAGACACACTGGGAGAGATGAGAGCTTTCATCCAGGATGTCTGCAGAGCTTCCTTCACACCTACTTTGGATCTTCACAGAACATTTCTGACTGGATGGAACCAACCGGTAAGAACCAACATTTACTGCTTTATTGGAGAAGTTCAGATGTGGTTAAAGTCACTTTCTGCTGCTTTAGGATTTACATGTTAGTTTTATCTATAGTAGATAATTAATCGGGAAACTATTAATGATGGACTAAAACATGTTCAAAAGTCTTTGAACAACTTTATGAAATAGATTTAGATCTTTTAACAAATATAGGAGAATAACATCTGAAAACTCTCAGTGACTCTAATCTTGTAAAATCTGCTGATATTGTTGAAAAAAGTCAAATTACTCTAAAATACTCTTTATACATTTACTAACTGCTAAAACTCAGAGTTACACGAAGCTGAGAGAGAAAAACTGAATATAATAAGAGCAAAAATCAGCAGAGAGGTTTTTGTATCAGTCTTTCTCACTGTGAGGAGTATGGGAGTATCTCTTTGGATCTGGAACCAGACTGTATGTAACAGGTAAGAATCAACATTTATTGGTTTTATTGTAGAAGTTATTACATGTTTAAAGTCATTTTCTGCTGCTTTAGTATTTAAAACTACAATTTTTTTCTTGTTTTAATAATAATGTTTTATATGCTTAAAATCGATCAAATGGAAATTATAATCTGGACAGAAATGTATTAAGCATTTCTCAGAAGATATCAAACATTAAACTGTTAAAAAGTTAGAAAGTACACCTGGTAAAAACTCCTAAAATGATCTGTTCAGCAAAGATATAAATCTGTTTAACATGAATTCAAACCCCCAAAGTTTCTGCTCCTTGTTTTAAGTTCAGAGTCGAGCAACAGAACCATTTTCCTGACATGAATCAAATCATTTTACCGTCCTAGTTTGAACCAGTGTTCAGTGTGGCTGCAGTGTGGATCAGTGGGTAGAGCAGCTGCTCCATGTTCTCACACTGTTGCTCCTTGATGCAGACGTTCTGGGTCAGAACTCAGAGTCTGAAGTTTCTGCTGCTTCAGGATTTAACTGTTAGTCACTCTAACTCTATAATATCTGCTGATATTGTTGATAAAAGTCGAATTACTGTAAAATATTCTTTATACATTTACTAAAACTCAGAGTTACATGAAGCTGACAGAAAAAAACTGAAAATAATAAGAGCAAAAATCAGCAGAAAAGTTTTTGTATCAGTCTTTCTGTGTTGTGTTTGGGACTATCTCTTTGGTTCTGGAACCAAACTTTATGTAACAGGTAAGAATCAACATTTATTGGTTTTATTGTAGAAGTTAGCATGTGTGTGAATTTTATTTTTGCTGGTTCACGATTTATGAAACTATATGAACTTTTTTAATCTAAATCTTTCTATAAACTGAACTCAGTTTTTCTGCCGCTGATCATGATGATAAAAAAAGTTTTATTAGATATTTAAATTTGGTCAGATTTTTTATTTTTGGAACAAAATATGTTAAATATACATATATTTTTCATGATATTGATGAATAAATGTTAACTGATTTACTGTTTGTAATGTTAGTTAGACACAACATGTCTCATAGGTTAAATATTTTAGCGTAAATATTGAAAATTGCATTAATCTATTTATTATTATAGATTCCAGTTTACAGTATTTCTGTGCATATTATTTTTTATTTAAAATATGATATGTGTAAATACATGTCAAGTTTAAAAGTAATGAAATAGTTATTCAAAAAAACAATATAATTGCGTAGTGATATTATAAATAAGTTTGTGTATGTTTTTGTGAATTGAAAATATTTATAAACTTGATTCCTTTGAGAAAATATAAAATAAGAAAACATAATTTGGAATTATATTTTTTTGGGGAAAAATGTCTCTATGAAAATTAAGAGAATTTCGCTTTTTTTAATGGTGAATTGAGGGAAATTAAGAAGATGACTGAGCAGCCGAGAAATTATTCTAGTCTCTTAAAAAGAAGACAGAAGTTCAGAGTTATTGTTGGATCAGAATATTTAAGTTACTTCTTATAATGATGAAATCAGTCAAAAATATAAATGTATATCAAATTTGTTTTCATTTCTGATCTTTAAAAAATGTATTAACAAATAACATAATAAAAATAAACTAAAAAATTTAGACGAAACCTAAAACTTTGGTTTATATATAGTTATTTTTGATCAGTTAGAAGATAGAAAAGTTAATAAAGAATTCAAGTTTTTATTTCTGGAAATTAAGACAATGTTCTTCTTCCAGCGAACGATAAAACATTAAAGATCAGATATGTTGCTGAAGATTAATTCATGTCTAAGCCGTGTATAGAGTTGAAAAATAAAAGCAACTGGACTTCTCTTGTTATCTTAAAAATTAAATCAAAATATTAAATCAGACCAAGAAAAATATTTAAGAAAGAAATTTGTGTTTATTGGAAACTGTTTAATACCTGAGATATTTATTGTGGATAAAAAAATATTTATATATAATGTATAAATTCAAATATCAAAACTTATATTGAACTTTTTTGTGTGGAAAAATGTCTCTTTATAAAAATGACTAAAATAAAATTTAAATGTTGGGTAATTTGATATTTACTGATATTTTAATGGTGATGTGAGTGAAGCTTAGAGGACGACAAAGCAGCCAAGAAATTATTCCAGTTTGAGAAAAAACTATTTTGTAAAAAGACGATTGAAGTTCTGAGTTGGATGGATATATATATATATATATATATATATATATATATATATATATATATAGGCGACCGTACTTAAACTGACTGGTGCAACGTATGCAGGGCGATCATCCTTTTTCTTATCTGACGTCCTCCAACAGCGGCCACTTAACGCCTGGTTCTGATCCGTTCATAGACAGAATAAACTGCAGGTGGTGCCCCTGTTACGTCGATACGCGCCTTCGCTGTAAGAATCTCCTGAGATAAACCGTCTAGCTGCAACAACGAGCAGAGAACATTATTAATATATCTGGCACATGATTTTCTGTGTGGGACAAAAAGCTGCAAAATAACCCGCAGGTCACACAGACACAGAAACTTTAACAATGCTGTGCAAAGTGAGAGTTCATCTATAAATTAGCTGAGGATGATTTAGACAATGAAACTCTGTGGTTACACAGTTTTATCATATTTTTGAAACTGCTGCTTTTTACTTTTATTGTAGTGAATAGTAAATACTTCTCAGAATATTATTTCAGTTCTTTGTTTCAGTTTTATAACATTAAAAATGGAAACTATCACTCGTACAGATACAATTTCTATTATTATTCTAAAGTATTTTTTGTACTCATGAAAGCCTTTTGGAAGTTTGTTATTTAACTATTCTTTCTAACCACAGAGAATGAACACTTTAAAATGATAAAATGAAAAGTCTAGGCTCAGTCCTGAAAGTGTTTCAGGTTTGACCAAGGATGAACATTTTTTTCTACTACTCTTCTGAAATGACATGCATTAAGTTAATTACAATGCCTCTAATTAGTACATTCATTTTTTTTATCGAGACCCACCCCTAATACATATATATACACTGCAGTGCTGGAAGCTGCTGCTGACTGTGTGAATGTGTGTCTGTGCTGCTTGTTGCTGCTGTCAACCTTCAGATGAGCAGGTAGTGAAGCCCGTGGTGAGCGTGTACCCAGCAGCATCCAGCGCCCACCTGGAGGGGAGGAGCTTCCTGCTGTGTCTGGCCTCAGACATGTTTCCTCCTCTGGTCCAGATCTCCTGGAAAAGACTGAATAATGGTGATTGGGAGGATCTGCCCCCTGCTGAGGGAGAGCAGCTGGAGCTCAGAGAGTCGGGACGCAGCGCCTCCATCAGACTGGTGGATCAGGACCCTCTCATCACCTCTAGATACAACTGCTCTGTGAAGCATGAGGGGGGCAGAGTGGAGGCCCAAACACAACAAGGTAATGAAGGCTTGGTGACTGTGTTCAGCAGTGATTCAGCTTCATGTGGAGACGCTGTCAAAGAGAGCAGAGGAGCAGAGGACGGACATTTCTCACTTTGTCTCCTTCTCTGTTTCAGAGGTTCCAGCTCCAGCCTCCTGTCCTCCAGAGAGACCAGACCAGGCAGCTCTGCAGCAAGCTGACTGTAAGATCACCTGCTGACAAACACATGATCAGCTTCAGCTCATCAGAAGCTGGATGTGGAGATTGATCAGGTCTCTGTGTCTCTGTGTGTCTGTCAGTGTCCTTCCAGTCTCAGTGCAGGGTGAAGCTGCTCTGCCTGCTCTACACAGTGCTGATAGTGAAGAGTCTGGTGTACTGCTGTGGACTCTCTCTGCTGCTGAGCCTCAGAAACAACAAGGGACCGTCCACCTACTGAACACAGGCTGACTCTCTGCTTCCTCTGCTACTTTTCCTCCTTTCATCGTTACTGATTGGTTGTTTTAAATCTTCTTATGATGCGTTGAAGTCGGACATGAAGAGAATCTTTTTATTCCAGTTTCTCAGCTCGTGGAAGGATTCCCATCCAGATGAAGACTTATTTCTGTCCACGGCTCTAATCTGTGTTTGAATAAGATTTAGATCTTCTCTTTGCTCCATGTTTGATCTGTTGTTTTGTTTTTGTTTTATTGTAGCACAACTTTGTGGAGAATCCCTCATGTTTCTATTAAACAATTTTCATGGGCCATATGATCACAATTAAAAGTTTTTGTTTTTTGTTTTAAAGCATCATCAACATTTACTGAGAAATTAAAACAGTTTATGCTACAATAATCAATTTCAGACCATCAAATTCAGTTATAACAGCTCTCTAGCAATGGTAAAATTCTCTAGGTGGCTCATGTTTTTTTTCTGCTTAACAGAGAAAGCTCCAAAAGCTGCAGCAGCCTGATGTGTATAAATCGATAACTCCTCCCTCAGCACCTTGTAGACTGATGGGTAATGATCTCTGATTGGAGGAAATAATGCTTCCATTAATTATGAACATCTATGGAAGTTGTTTTCCAAATAAATAGTAATTTCTTGTGTCTTGATGGAGATGGCAAGTTTAGGAGACACATTTCTCTCTTAGATAGTCCTCAATACTGGTACCTGACTGTTCTGGATCAAAGCGTTCTGTGTCCTGGGCCAGAGAATAAAGCTGATCTGTACGCATGCCAAACCCACGGGGTCGAACTATTTCATCATAATCATCAGATGACAGCTCCTGCTGGTACCGATTACAATATGACATCAGATCCTGTTCTCGCCTAGATGGAAGTGGGAAAAACTTCCTGGTGTAAATCTAGACCTTCCACCTCTTCTCTGAAAGTTAAATAATGCAGCATACACGCTTAAAGAAGAGACACAAGGAAAAACTAACATTATTTATTAGCAAAATCTCTCCATAAAATGTCAATGGATGTCAATAGTAGTACGTAGGATTACTGCTGCCAATTAGCCAAGGATATGATCTGCATTTTCCCCAAAACACACTCAATGCGTTTACATGCAGTAAGAGAAAGTCGAACTATTACCTTAGTACTACTGAAATCAGACGTTTGAAATTTTTGTGTACACCTTAGACTGACTTGAATCTAACTGTTTCAGTAGCTCCTCTAAGTTACCAAGATAATGTGATTCGGAATCAGACTTCTCTGCAACCAACCCCCCTGCCCCCGCTCCTACTTGTGCACCGCCTCAGGAAGTTAGGAGACACGGACAGTAGTATTATAAGAAAAATGATGGCAGCTAAGACAAACCTAAGCGGCCGATAAGTGCATGTTTGGATTGAAGAAGATTGTGGATTGTGAATATCCTGCTTTGACTCATTCTGCGTCACTCACGCCAGCCTCTGTTTACTGCCTGAGTGCAGCTCAAAGGTAACCTCTATGAGAATAACATGTAGGGACTCATGTCGGCATCTATCGTCTGGGAATTGACCGTACTTTATTAAATAATTCGATTTACTGAGTGACATGTAAACTGGGACTCGGCTCTCAACAGGGGGCAAGACCTTAGTCTGATTACCCCAAAATGCTGATTATTAGATTATATATGCAAGTTGGAAAATAAAAAAAATTTAGTTGGAACAAAGTGTTCCCTCACTCGGACGCGGGTCACCGGGGCCCCACTCTGGAGCCAGACCTGGAGGTGGGGCACGTTGGCGAGCGCCTGGTGGTCGGGCCTTTACCCATGGGGCCAGACTTCCCATGAGCTCCCCACCTGTGGGAGGGGCCATAGGGGTCGGGTGCAGTGCAAGATGGGCGGTGGCAGAAGGCGGGGACCTTGGCGGTCCGATCCTCGACTGCAGAAGCTGGCTCTTGGGACGTGGAACATCACCTCTCTGGTGGGGAAGGAGCCGGAGCTGGTGTGCGAGGTTGAGAGGTTCCGACTGGACATCGTCGGCCTTGCCTCGACGCATGGCTCTGGCTCTGGAACCCGTCTCCTCGAGAGGGGTTGGACTCTCTTCCACTCTGGCGTTGCCCCCGGTGAGAGGCGCCGAGCTGGGGTGGGCATACTTGTTGCCCCCCATCTCGGCGCCTATACGTTGGGGTTTACCCCGGTGAATGAGAGGGTAGCCTCCCTCCGCCTACGGGTGGGGGGACGGGTTCTGACTATTGTTTGTGCTTATACACCGAACAGTAGCTCAGATTACCCACCCTTCTTGGAGTCCTTGGAGGGGGTGCTGGAGAGTGCTCCTTCTGGGGACTCCCTCGTTCTGCTGGGGGATTTCAACGCTCACGTGGGCAATGACAGTGAGACCTGGAGAGGCGTTGTTGGGCGGTATGGCCCCCCCGATCTTAACCCGAGCTGTGTTTTGTTGTTGGACTTCTGTGCTCGTCATGGATTGTCCATAACGAACACCATGCTCAAGCATAAGGGTGTTCATGTGTGCACTTGGCACCACGACACCCTAGGCCGCAGCTCGATGATCGACCTGGTTGTCGTTTCATCGGACCTGCGGCCGCATGTTTTGGACACTCGGGTGAAGAGAGGGGTGGAGCTATCCACCGACCACTACCTGGTGGTGAGTCGGCTCCGATGGTGGGGGAGGACGCCGGACAGATCTGGCAGGCCCAAACGTGTTGTGAGGGTCTGCTGGGAACGTCTGGCGGAGTCTCCTGTCAGAAGGGGTTTCAACTCTCACCTCCGGCAGAACTTCAAACACTTCCCGGGGGAGGCGGGGGACATTGAGTCCGAATAGGCCATGTTCCGTGCCTCCATTGTCGAAGCGGCTGACCGTAGTTGTGGCCGTAACATAGTCGGTGCCTGTCCCGGCGGCAACCCTCGAACCCGCTGGTGGATACCAGACTCGGGCGTGGGAGGAGTTTGGAGAGACCATGGAGAACGACTTCCGTATGGCTTCGAAGCGATTCTGGTCCATCATCCGGAATCTCAGGGGGGGGAAGCGGTCTGCGACCAACACTGTTTACAGTGGGGGCGGTGTGCTGCTGACCTCAACGTGGGACGTTTTGGGTCGGTGGATGGAATACTTCGAAGACCTCCTCAATCCCACCGACACGCCTTCCTGTTTGGAAGCAGAGTCTGAGGACTCTGGGACAGGCTCTCCAATCTCTGGTGCTGAAGTCACCGAGGTTGTTAAAAAGCTCCTTGGTGGCAAAGCACCGGGGGTGGATGAGATTCGTCCGGAGTTCCTCAAGGCTCTGGATGTTGTAGGGCTGTGTTGGTCGACGCGACTCTGCAATATTGCGTGGACATCGGGGGCAGTTCCCTTGGATTGGCAGACCGGGGTGGTGGTCCCCCTCTTTAAAAAGGGGGACCACAGAGTGTGTTCCAACTATAGGGGGATCAAACTTCTGAGCCTCCCTGGTAAGGTCTGTTCGGGGGTTCTAGAGAGGAGGGTCCAACGGATAGTTGAACCTCGGATTCAGGAGGAACAATGTGGTTATCGTCCTGGCCGTGGAACACTGGACCAGCTCTACACCCTCAGCAGGGTCATGGAGGGTGCGTGGGAGTTCGCCCAACCGGTCTACATGTGCTTTGTGGACTTGGAGAAGGCGTTCGACCGTGTCCCACGGGGTGTCCTGTGGGGGGTACTCCAGGAGTATGGGGTACCAGGCCCTTTGATACGGGCTTTTAGGTCCCTATATGAACGGTGTCAGAGTCTGGTTCGCATTGCCGGCAGTAAGTCGGACTCATTTCCAGTGAGAGCTGGACTCCGCCAAGGTTGCCCTTTGTCACCGGTCTTTTCGCAGATGATGTGGTCTTGTTGGCTTCATCTGAACGTGATCTACAGCTCTCGTTGGAGCAGTTCTCAGCCGAGTGTGAAGCGGCTGGGATGAGGATCAGCACCTCCAAATCCGAGACCATGGTCTTGAGCCGGAAAAGGGTAGAGTGCCTTCTCCGGGTCGGGGATGAGGTCCTTCCTCAAGTGGGGGAGTTTAGGTATCTGGGGGTCTTGTTCACGAAAGAGGGAAAAATGGAGCGGGAGATCGATGGACGGATTGGTAAGGCGTCTGCAGTTATGCGGGCGCTGTACCGGTCTGTCGTGGTGAAGAGAGAGCTGAGCCGAAAGGCAAAGCTCTCGATTTAGCGGTCGATCTACGTTCCTACCCTCATCTATGGTACCGAACGCTGGGTGGTGACCAAAAGAGCGAGATCGCGGATACAGGCGGCTGAAATGAGTTTCCTCCGTCGGGTGGCTGGGCTCTCCCTTAGAGATAGGGCGAGAAGCTCAGTCATCCGGAGGGGGCTCAGAGTAGAGCCGCTGCTCCTCCATATCGAGAGGAGCCACTTGAGGTGGCTCGGGCATCTCGTCAGGATGCCTCCTGGATGCCTCCCTGGTGAGATGTTCTGGGCACGTCCCACCGGGAGGAGACCCAGGGGAAGACCCAGGACTCGCTGGAGGGATTATGTCTCCCAGCTGGCCTGGGAACGCCTCGGGATTCCTCCCGAGGAGCTGGCCCAAGTAGCCGGGGAGAGGGAAGTCTGGGCCTCTTTGCTTAGGCTACTGCCCCCGCGACCCGACCCCGGATAAGCGGAAGATGATGGATGGATGGATGAATAGTTGGAACAATACATAAAAAATTAGATGACTTAGGATGCTGTGTTTGCACCAGTATATTTAGAGAATAAATTAGCTATTTTAAACCATTGGGAACATTTTAATAATTACTTTAAACGAAGTTTAAATTATTAAAATAAATGTACGTCAAGCAATGATATTTACTGGAGATTATATTAGGGCTCCTGTGGGTTTTTTTTTGTACAGAACACAGAAATAAATTTCAGCTTCAGAGCATAGGCATGCAGAAGTTTAAGATTAAAATCCACTTTTGATATTAATTAAAAATCCAAAACCATACAAATCCAGCATCAAAGGTAACCCACAGAGCAGTTGAGAAATTATATATGTATCTTAGCGGAGCTTTGAAGGCAAAAGAGGACATAAAAGTTATCAACACCTTCCTGCTTCGAGGTTTTGGAATAATAACTCTGTTTTCTGAACATGTATGCAGACCAACTCTCTCTATCCACGACCTCACAAGGGGCACCAATATACCTGGGAAATACAGAGTGTGATCAGTTCCTGTTTAAAAATAACCACGAATAATTGTGATAAATATTTTAATATTTATATAATTATTGTTTTAGTTTGGGTTATTAGTTATTAGTCAGATGATCAGGGCACTACTTCTCTTTAGAAAAAAAATTGCATATAATCAGACACTTCAGTGTCATTTGAAGGATAAGTTCAAATGTTGTGGAGAGTAACTGTAAACAGATCCACAGTAATTACAGACAACACGTTTGCAAGATTTACTCACAAAATATGTCAACTTTCCAGCCAAAACATTACATTAATAAATCATGTCTACTCTATACATGCACTAAAGCAGGGTTTCTTAACCCTGTTCCTCAGGGCCCACTGTCCCGCCTGTTTTAGGTGTTTCACCTCTGCCACACATCTGACCTGAATAACTGGGTGATCAACAAGCATCTGCAGCACGAGAGAGAGACAGAGGATAAATAAAATTTAAAAAAATGTTCATAACTCATACATGCCGTGGCGAGGTGAGCACAGGTTACACCGCTTTAAGCGAGACCCTTTTAGCCAACAAATGAACAACTTCTAACTCATACAGAGCTATGGAGGTGTTTTAGAATGAGTTGTTCCCAACCAGCAGGCCAGAAAAAAGGAGAAATTTCATTTCCTGTAAAAACGACACATCGTCTCTACGCATTGGATATGCCAAGAACAAATTGAAATGGCCACCACCCACAACTCTTACAGACTTTGGTCTTAATTTAGTCATTTATGTCTGCATTGGTGGCCATGGAACAATGGGAGAGCTTTTGGGGCCACTAAGCCTGCTGGGAAATGCAGTCTCCTCAGTCCATTTTTGCAAAAATAGCTTCTGACAGTCCCAACATTCTGCTCAATGCATATGTGGAAAAATGGCCCCCAACAACACGTTTCCAGAAAACCTATTAATCATTTGAAGATTGAGAATATATATTAAAATCTTACAACCTGCTCAATCTCAAATTTACTGATATTAATTGAGAGTTTCATCCACCTTCTTGGAGCTAAACCAGTAAAAACATGGTTCTGTTGGTTCTGAACCGTGGATATTTAACAGCTTAGTTTCTGAGGGTCCAGAATGACCAGTTCAGAGTTCTGACATGGAAAGGGGAGACAGAGGATGAAGGATTTGAAGAGATCAACAGAACCTTTACTTCTGTAACAAGTGTCCAGTAATAAACAGCAGGACTTAACAATAACCCAAATGTTCTGGTTTGAGTTCAGCTGCTGATCATAAACATCTGCAAAGTTTCCATCTGAGAGCTTTTTGCTGTTTGTTTCTGGTGGAAGATGTTACTGAGACACTGTTAGAACACTTTATAAGAAAAATGTGCTTATTAAGGACCCAGATTGTTCTGATGTTCATTACTAATGAGACCCAGAATAGAATCATAGGGGTGCCATGTCAAAAGGACCAAGGACTGAGCCCTGAGGGACTCTAATAAAAATAGAGAGGCAGCATTCAGTGTCTGTTCTTATTTTGGAACAAACTTCCCCAAACTGCAAAACTACTGGAACAATGAGTTCCTTTAAATATGGGATACAACCCATCTGTTAAGATCTTAAAAAGAGATTAATATTAACTGGAGCATCATTAATTTTAATCAGTATACAAACTTTAATTTCTGTGAAAATAAAACATTGTGTTAAGTATTGTTTGTTGGCTTGTTGTTTAAATGAGCTAAACAAAACAACATGAATTGTTTGTGTCTGTGGTTTGTGTCTCTCTCAGTGTGGTTTGTGTTGCTCTGATCAGATAGAAAAGAAGCTGAAATTTCTCTAAAGCTGCGTTCAGACCGCAGGCTTCAGCAACATCAAGATTACATGTTACGTCTATGGTTGAGGCCGTTGGTGGAGCGTTGATGGAGCGTTGGTGGAGCGTTGATGGAGCGTTGCTGTCTCTGTGGCGCTTTGTGAGCTTTGGCACCGTCAACTCTTCAAGCTTTTCCTGCATTTCAAGCTTCAAAGCTCATAACACTAGCAATGCAGAAGTTCAGCTAGTTGAACTTTTGACGGTCGTAACACTGTTGAGGCAGCGCGGCAACCAATCAGAGCGTCTCACTGTAGTGACGTTGCCTGACGATGACGCTGCCTAGCCAACCACAATCCGCGAGTGCTTAAAACATCCAGCAGGGAAAGGCCCGCCTACAAGCTGTGACAAACCTGGTGGTCGGAATGCACCATATTTTTGATCAGACTTTAGCTGCAGCTTTTGGTTTTCCAACCAAGTTTTCCTCCTAGTTATTGGATTTTCTTTGTGTCATTAAACAGACTGAGCTGTTTTCCTTCTGATCAGAGTTGATGGATCAGCTCTGAGTTCAGGCTTGGAGCTGTTTCTCTCCCAGATGAAGAACACAGGTGCTTCCTGGAATGATTCTTTCAGCTCAGTCGATGCTTGTAACTGTCATGGTGTTATTAAAGTGAAAAGCCACAGCTAACGGTGTGGAGGCTGCAGAGCACAAACCCACACGGCTGCAGGAAAGGAGCTTTGATTGGCTGTCAGCAGTTTGTTCTGTTCTAATAACCACAGAGAACAGATTCACATCTGCTGCTCTACAAACTCATCATCTGCCTCCATCTCTGTGGTTTCTTTCTGCTTCCTGGAAACATTTTCATTGTTTATATTCAAATCAACATTAGAGCTGATAGATTGTAAAGTGAATCAGCTCAGGAGTCCAATCAGAGGAACATCATCATTAATTGTCCCTGATCTCCTGCTAATGAATCTCCTCCAGGCCTCCTGATGAACTCCTGTCTTCAACTCTGAGATACATACCTGCTCCAACCATCAAATGACTGAATCACCTCCTCTCCATGATGCCAAGTTTAGCAAAGGCATTGTATCCATTCGTGTGGAGCTGGGAGACATCTCAAAGTTGGGAGTAGCTGTTGAGGACCCGACTTGGAGATCCGGGTTCTAGTGGAACAAATCAGATATTTTTTGCTGGAGAAACTAATGAAGGTTTACCAGCACATCCTTCAGGATGATGCTACAGACCTCTTCCTCTCCATCTCCACCTCATCCTGAGACAATATTTTACTTGACTTTACTTGATGAGTCCTGTTTCAGAACCCTTAAGGAATATCAGTTTGGAGCTCAGCCTGAAAACTTCTACTTTACTCAGTTTGATTCCCTCAACAATCCCATCATCTTCAGCTGTAGTTTCACTTGTTAGTATGAATAATAAAATGTTACCATGAAAACATTGTTAGCATTGTACCTGTGTTAGCTTTGTTTATTCATCATGAAACTAAAAGAAATGTTTTGATTTATTTTATTCATGCTTCCAATAGGTAAAATAATTAGACAACATGGTATGACAACTATATTCATCCATAAATCCTGACGAATCCAATCATCTAGGTAAATTACAGGCATGTCTTGAAGACATAAAAACCTGCGTTAAAGAACCAGGATGACTCCAAACTTTCTACTTTTAAATTCAGACAAGACAGAAGTTGTTTTCTTTGGACCAGAAGCTTTAAAAAGGAAACTGCTAAATCAATCACTTCATCTGGATTACATTAAATTGGCTTCCAGTAATAATGTAAAGAACCTTGGTGTAATGTTTTTGACCAAGACATGACATTGAAATCCCATAAACAGGTTAAACATTAAACAGGTTTCGAGGATTTCCTTCTTTCATCTCCAGAATATTGCTAAAATAACAAAAATCCAGTCCAGAAGTGATGCTGAGAAAATATTCCATGCATTTGTTACTTCAAGGCTTCCATCCATCCATTTTCTTAACTGCTTAATCCTTAATGGGTCGCAGGGGGGCTGGTGCCTATCTCCAGCTGTCAACAGGTGAGAGGTGGGGTACAACCTGGACAGGTCACCAGTCCATCACAGGGACACATAGAGACAGACAGGATAAACAACCATGCACCACACCTAAGGACAATTTACAGTGATCAATTAACCTGACAGTCATGTTTTTGGACTGTGGGAGAAAGCCAGAGTACCCAGAGGGAACCCTCGCATGGGGAGAACATGCAAACCTCCTGGGCCGGGATACGAACCCACAGCCTTCTTGCTGCAAGGCAACAACGCTAACCACTGTGCCACCATGCATCCCTATGTCAAGACCTAACTACTGTAATTCCTTATTATGTGGAGGCCAGCGACTGTAGATCTTGTGGTATGGAAGGTGACGGAGCAGAAACTTTGGTCTCGGAGGTTGATGTTTTGGGTGTTGATGTCTTGGAACCCAGCAGAGCTGAACCTTGTTGTTTGAGAAGCTATGCAGCGGAAACTTGAGGTGAGATGTTGGCTGGCCTAATTGGATCCTCCAACTTGTTGGCCAGTTGGACTGGAACTGTAGGTGAGGCTGGCTGGACTAAAACTTGTGCCGAGGCGGAGGCCAGCGGAGCTGAAGTCTGTGCTGAGGCGGAATCCGGCTAGACTGGAGTTGATAACGGCTGGATTGAACCTTGTTGTGAAGTGGTGGCTGACAGAGCTAAACCTTGTTGTGAGGCGATGGGCGGCAGGGCTGAACATTGTGATGAGGGGGTCGGCAGGCCTTAATCTTGCAGCAGCTTGAAGTCTGACGACTGACGACGGAACCACAACAAGACGTAGAGGACCCTCGAAGAGGTGCAGAGGACCCATGATGTGGCGTAGAGGACTCACAGAAAGGCGATGAAGTACAACAACGTTATAATGCTGAGGATTTACGACATGGCAACGCTGAAGACCAACGTCAGGGTGGCGCAGAAGACCCACAACTGGGCGGTGCAGAGGACCCACGATGTGGCGGTCTAGAGGACTCTCTGGGAGGCCTGTCTTTTCTGAAACCCTCAGAGGAGTGAGGGAGCTGAAACCCACCAGGTGTGTCCACGGGTTGAAATCTACTGGGGGGAATCATGAGCTGATTCTGGCAGCCGCTGGAAGAAGCTGCTGCCTGCAGCTGGCAGCCAATGGAGAACCCTGATACTGGAGTCCTGGGTTTAAGAACACCCTCTGTGGACTCAGGCTCGGGATCACAGACTGGAGACTCAGGTTCAGAGACAAACCCTGACGACTCAGGAACAATAGTCTGAGAAACATCCTCAGAGGGAGAATCAGTGGGGCATCTCCATCTTCTAAGAGACTCATAACAGAGCTCAAATATATGCTCAGGCATACTGGGATCATTCTCAAATAAATTAATGAGAATTTTAAACTCTGCCTCTGTTACTGACCTTCTGTCTGTGACTGAGACTGTAGAGGCTGCAGAGGAAGACTGTGGCAGCACAGAGGGAGTGGAGGGGCACTGCAGCTGTTGGGTAGAAAGGGAGGGTCATCATCTGTGGCTCCTTGGTTGCTTTTTCCTCTGCTGGATCCTTTGGGCTGCTTTGTACTGCTGTGTTTTGGTTGATAGAGGACCCAAGTGCAGAGCGTTGTTCTGAGCTTTTACTGCTCATCTTTATTATTATTAACTCCAAAAGTCCCAGGATTTGGACAACATGTGGAAGATGTAGGGAGACGACGACAAGAGACGTGGTTAGATGTGTTCTGATGACATCCAAAACAACAAAGCAGCAGAGACATGAGTGGAGAGGGGAACGTATATACTGGGAAGGGTAAATGGGTTACAAAGAACAGCTGGAAACAGAGAAAAGGAACGGCTTACTTCAATTAGACAAACACAGGTACACCAGGGTGTGACACCGACAAGGGGACAGGCACGCCACGACAACTGACCACTTTATTTCACTTTGCTTATTTTTTCTTCTACTACTCTCCAGTTGTATTTTTGCTGTTATTGCGATTGTTAACCCTGTTTTCTCTCAGAGTTTTTGTCTCTAAAGGAGCTCCACCTGTTCTGGTATCCTGCTCAGCTACAACGCCCCCTGTTGGATTGTGAGCATTGATTCGGATGATGCTCCCAGTGACCAAACATCCTCCATGTCCTCTTGTCATCTTTTTGCTCGCTTTAATATATAAGGTACTCTTATATCAGTTCCTTTGTACTTTTTGTGTCTCTTCTTTGACGGTGTCGGCAGATGACTCCTTATACTGAGCCTGGTTCTGCTGGAGGTTTCTTCCTGTTAAAAGGGAGTTTTTCCTTTCCACTGTCGCCACATGCTTGTTCATTATGAAGGATTACTGAGGGTTTGCTGTGGTTGGAGTCTGCATGTTCAGTGCACAACTTCACATCAACGACTAAACGCAATCTACTGGGATTCCTTAAGTAGAAAACTTTTAACTGATTGAAATGTTTCTATATCTGCAATGAAATTACATTTCTTGTAAAGTGCCTTGAGATGACTTCCGTTGTGGATTGGCGCTACATAAATAAACTGAATTGAACTGAATTATTTGTTATTAGGCTGGAAATGCTGGAAACACTGCTTTCAACCATAACCTGAAGATGGCGCTGTTGAACTGCGTCTGATTCAAAGTCAGAGGAGACAATGAAGCATCTTCAGAAATAACTATGAATAATGTTAAACGGTAATATTAGAGCTATAGATCGACCACCAAAAGGACAGATATCGACACATTGAAGGGGGAACTAAAAGCTGAGTCTCGTCTTTACAGGGATTATTAGAACGTAACACGAACAGTAGGAAACAACTGATAATAACTGTAGAAAATATTACTGTTTAAGATCTGCTGCAAAAATTGTAGTTTAGAAAATAAAAATCTAAAAACTTTATATCAGAGAACTGAAAGTGAGAATGTTTTCAAGGAGGCAGTAACAATAATGGGTTTGGGATAATGCTTTGCATTCTGGGAGGTGGTGGATATTCTGGAAGCGCAACGAATATGAACAATCTGTAGAAAATCACAGTACATTACAGAGCAGAAGCAGAGTTGGGAGAAAGAAAGTAATATAAAAACATGTTAAAATCCCAAAAAGTATATGGAATATATGGAAATATGCTAAAATGGGAAGCCAGGGAGTAATTTATGGGCAAAGTCGATATAAACGGTTGGGATCCAAATGAAACACCTAATAAAGACTGGAGCTTTGACAAGTTGTTGCTACAGTCGTGCATTGTGGACATTTTTGTCTGTTCTGTTTGTGGTGTGAGCGCTTAGACTTCGGAACAGTTTAGAAGCTACTAGTGTTGGAGTCTGATGTGCTGTTTTTAAGCGGATGGGTTCAGGAGCGAACTAAAGGTAAACTAAACTGCGTTCCCATAGTAACCGGTAGGACACATGCTTTTAATAATGTGTTATCAAAAGGGCTCATGTGTTTTATGCTGCTGTTGTATATATATATGTTATTTATACAGTGGGGAGAACAAGTATTCGATAAACTACTGATTTCTGAAGTTTTCCCACTTACGTTGAAGTCTGTAATGTGCATCAAAGATACTCTTCAACTGTTAGGGACAGAACCTGAAACAAAAATGCAGAAAATCACAGTGGATGATTTTTAAATAATTAATCCATCCATCCATCCATCTTCCTCCGCTTATCCGGGGTCGGGTCGCGGGGGCAGTAGCCTAAGCAAGGAGACCCAGACTTGCCTCTCCCCGGCCACTTGGGCCAGCTCCTCGGGAGGAATCCCGAGGCGTTCCCAGGCCAGCTGGGAGACATAATCTCTCCAACGGGTCCTGGGTCTTCCCCTGGGTCTCCTCCCGGTGGGACATGCCCGGAACACCTCACCAGGGAGGCGTCCAGGAGGCATCCTGACTAGATGCCCGAGCCACCTCAACTGGCTCCTCTCGATGTGGAGGAGCAGCGGCTCTACTCTGAGCTCCCTCCGGATGACCGAGCTTCTCACCCTATCTCTAAGGGAGAGCCCAGCCACCCTACGGAGGAAACTCATTTCAGCCGCCTGTATCCGCGATAAATAATTAATTTCCATTTTATTACATGACATAAGTATTTGATCACCTATTAACCAGTAACCACAGAACTGTTAGTTCTTCTTTAAGAAGCCCTCCTGTTCTCCACTCATTACCTGTATTAACTGCACCTGTTTGAACTCGTTACCTGGATAAAACACACCTGTCCACACAGTCAAACAAACTCCAACCTCTCCACAATGGCCAAGAACAGAAAGCTGTGCAAGGTCATCAGGCATAAAACTGTAGAGCTGCACAAGGCTGGGATGGGCTACAGGGCAATAGGCAAGCAGCGTGGTGAGAAGGTAACAACTGTTGGTGCAATAATTAGAAAAATGGAGCGCCATGTAAGATCTCTCCTTGTGGGGCATCAATGATCATGATGAGCCCAGTACTACACAGCAGGACCTGGTCAATGACCTGCATAGAGCTGTGACCACAGTCTCAAAGAAAACCATCAGTAACACACTCCGCCGTCATGCATTAAAATCCTGCAGTGCATGACAGGTCCCCCTGCTCAAGCCAGCGCATGTCAAGGCCCGTCTGAAGGTTTCCAACGAGCATCTGGATGATCCAGAGGAGGAACGGGAGAAGGATGAGAACAAGCCCAAGAACACCATCCCAACTGTGAAGCATGGAGGTGGAAACATCATGCTGTGGGGATGCTTTTCTGCAAAGGAGACAGGGTGACTGCATCGTATGGAGGTGAGGATGGATGGGGCCATATAGGGTGAGATGTTGGACAATAATGTCCTTCCCTCAGTAAGAGCATTGAAGATGGGTCGTGGCTGGGTCTTCCAGCATGACAACGACCCAAAACACAGAACCCATTTTTCACCTTTTTCCCCTGGTGTTGTGCAACTATTGACCATGGCTGAGTAATGATTATAGTATATGAAATGAATAATAGATTAAATTAGGCTGTAAGACAGAGAGTGAATGTGTCTGTAAACAGCACTCTGTTGTTGTAAGGAGGCTGCCAGATGATGACGACACAATCCCAAGCCCTTTTAGGAAGTTCCTGTCTGAACAGTAGAAAGAAGCCACAATTGTCTCAGTATTTACACTATAGAAAAATGAATATTTAGTGTTTGCAAAGATGTTTTGGTGAAGAAAGAATTTCAATAGATTCATGTCTGTGATTACAACATAAAATCAGAGGGGCTCATATGAACAAACAGCAGAAAATATTCCTGGTTTGTGTTGCATTAAAGGAAAGATCGTGTCTGGTTCAGAGAATCTGGTCTGTTTTGCTGCCAACCTACCATTCCAGTCCAGCAGGGGGCGATGAGCGGACCAGTCAGCTGCTTTCTCTCAGCCTGACGTACCCCGGAAGTAAAACATAACGGCTCCAGCAGCACCAGTGAGTGTTTCTGTATCTGAGCCGAATATTTCAGCAACAATGTCTCCGTTTCATCCTCTGAGAGAGTTTATCAGAGAGCGACTAACGGCTGCTGCAGAAGAAATCTTCACCGAGGTGGAAAAAACCATCATCCGCTACGAGGAAGAGCTCGACGCTCAGCGCAGAATGATGCAGATCGACTGGAAACCTCACATGAATCTTTCTGCAATCGGTACGAAGACACAGAAAGCTGCTAATCAACCAGTTTGACCCGTTTATGATCCGATCTCTCAGCTTTTCCATCAGGATTTAATCTGAGCTCCTTCGGTCAGATCTGTGTGAAAGTTCAAACCCGGAAGTCGGACTTCTTCTTTTCAGTTTGCACTAAACTCTGTTTCTGACTGAATATTATTTCGATATGAGACTGTAGAGCGTTTCGGCGTCTTTTAGAGACTATGGGGCTAAAATTATCTTCATATTTGGATATTCCAGAGTTCTAACGAGAGAAGTTCCACTTTAAAAACCTGCTGCCGTTTCTCCATCCAAACAGTTTTTCATTGACAGATGAGATAATCTCACCATTTTCTGTTTAAAGTCTTTAGAATAGATCTGAAAGGATTAAACTGATATTATTTACAGCAAATCCAAACCCCAGTGACATTATCTACAGCGATATTATTACAGTTGTGGTTCTCCTCGGTCCGGGTTCTGAAGCTTTCTCTGCTTCAGACGGTGTTTACTGCAGGAATCAGTCTGTAGGGATGCTGAAGCTGTTACTGGAGACGTACCTGTTAAGTTACAGGGTGCCCAAACTTTTCCCCTCAGAGCGCCGAAATCAAAATTGTTCATATTTATCCATTTAAAACATATCTAAAATTTCTTATCTGATTGATTTAGCAGGAGATCTCCGGACTTTTTGTTACAAGGTCCAAAATCAAGTTTGAAAGTGGCCATGTGCCACAAAATAAAAATGTTTAAAGTTAAACAATTACATCTTTTTTTTACAGCTCAACCATAAATTAAACAGGCAACATTTTAATGAAGCACAAAAGTAGGAATTGTATAATTTTTAAAGGATTGTAGATTCAACACAGGGCTTTTAAGGTTTGCCTTAAAATGAATAGTTTTCAAATAGGGGCTAAAATGTGCTGTTTCTCCGCAGACAGAACCGGGTTTGGGTCACTCTTTCTTTATTTATCTTTGGTTGTCCACGTCTGCTTTTGTGTTAATTGTTTATGCAATTAAAAAGAAAGCATAAAATCGTATTAGTTTTGTGCCGTGGATCATTTTCTAATCCTTTTTAATTTGTCAACAAAAAAATGATGCCCTTATAAAAGAAAGTCTCCATCTACATGAATCCTTTATGTTGTGGTGCGGATTGCAGAACGTACCGATCTAAAATGGTGGTCAAGGGCCGTGCAAAATCAGTCCAAGAGCCGTAAACGGCCCCCAGGCCACACTTTGGACATCACTCTGTTAAGAAGAGTTTGGATTAATCAAAGCAGTTTTTGATTTGTTTTTATTATTCCGTATTGATAATTTTAAAACAAGAATATTTTTGTGACATAATTTCTCTCCCAAAAATTTTCTCACTTCAGGTAGTGGTGTGTTTAAAAAAATAAAATAGAAAGTTCAATTTTTTATTGAAAATTGCTAAAGAATCTAATCTATTCCTGATTCCAATAAATACTTTAATATTTAGGAATAGTTTCCCTTTTTACAGCTAAGATGGGAACGAAACATCCAGACGGACATTTTAAGGCTTTGGTCTGAAAGGGTTAATACAGTTTATTTTGGTGAACTGGTAAAAAAATTATATAGGAACAGATTGAATCCGATCGTGATCGGAATCAAAATGAATATTGAAACTTGAATTGATGCCCGGCTCTAACTTCATGGTCTTCCACAGGAAGATTAGATTATTTTCTAATGGCTGCTAATGGTTCATCTGGTCAAACTGGTCACTCTACTGCAGACTCTTCCTCCCATGACTAAACTTCCTGAGCTGGTTTTGGTTAGTTTTAACCAATTACATTTTGTTTATGATAAATCCAACTTTAAAGCCCTGATCAGTATGTAACTATAATCTCAGATTGTTAATAATTTTTTGTCTGCTGATTTTATCTTCTGGTTTGTGAACTTTTAAAACAAATTCTCCCACCTGTCTCACCAAACATCACAGCTTTTAGTTTTACATAAAGTATAACAGCGGCTGCTTGTAAAAAAAACTAGTGAATCCTGTGAGAGCCGCCAAATCTTCTAGCCAATCAGAGGTGAGAAAATGGCATGAAAGTCAAGACGTTACCCCTAAACAGTTACTTTTCCAATACTTTATCCAATATTTTTTTAAACAGAAGCATTAAGAACAGAAATATATCGGTGAGTAATAAAGGAATCTTTTTTTTTTTTTTTTTCATTAATTAAAATTCATCTGAAATGATGTTCTATTAAAGTTCCTGTAGACCCAGATGGTGTCACTGTTGGTGACGGCACAAATGAACCGAGGCGTGTCTGGAGCGAAACTGGGCGTGTCAGATGAAGTCTCGATTCGGGGCGTGCGTCAAGAATGGAGAAATCACGTGATCGAGGCCTCTGTTTGAGCGGGTGATGTCATCGGTTCATTCAGCGTGTCACTTCCTCATGAGCGCTTTGAATCTCTTGTCAGCGTTTGTGAGTTATTGCGCCATTCAGCTGGTCACTCAGTTAATTGAACATCTTGTAGCCCTCTGAACTCAAGGCTGTATTTTCTTTTACAATTCGGATTTGGTTAAAAGTCTGCGTGCTGGTTTGTTTCTATGTATGTGTATACTATGAATGATGCACTCCCGTTTGGTGTGGGCAATTTGTTTTGCAGTTACATAAGTTCATACACCAACAATCTAATTCCCTTATATGGACAGCGCCTCCAAAGACGGAAGGAAGTCTCCCCTGCAGTGGGAATATTTTGAGTGTATCGCTCATAATAAAGTGTGAAAGTGTAAATCCGTCCGTCCCATGTGAAAGATGCTGGAGAAATACTGTGCAAAAGAAACTAGTTCAACCCAAAACATTGGAAAACATATTTTTTTAATTAAAAAATTAATAAAAACATTTAAAAAATGGATATATAGTGTATGTGTGCGTTTTATTTACGAAAGGGATACAACACAGCGTGTAATACATTTAATTACACAGCAGATGGCAGTGTTTTGAAACATTTAGGTAAGGCCTTGAGTAGTGAACCATTTAGTAAAGCAATGTGCTGGAAAGCCTCATTGGTTCATGGGGCTTCGTTTTTTTTTTTTTTTTTCCTCACTATTCGCTGTACCTGCCTCTAGATTCTCGAGTCTAGAATCTCTTCCAGTGTAACCAGGACAACTAGTGACCGACTGAAAGGTGATGTGCAGCAAATAGTGATGGTGTAAAAACAGAGCCAGCAGGGTGTAAATATGTACAGTGCTGGTTCAGTTGGACCATCATTTTCAAAATGACTGGAGAGCTGCGTCTGTCTCTCTGGTATCGTTCTTGGCTTGTTTTAGTCTAACCTCAAGAACAGGAACTTCTTTAGTCTCTTTTCAACTATATTCTGTTCGCCCAGGTTAGGTTGGATCCACTTCTATTCAGCTTGCTTCCACTATCTGTTCCTGGGCTGAACAGAGTACTACCTCTGGTTCAGTCCAAAGTTGGCCGAGGTGACCCGACACGCCCACCTTTGGAGGCTGTGTCCAAATTCAGGGGACGGATGCTTCAAAGGTCGAATATTAAGGCCGGTTGCTTCACTAAACCTGTCCGAATTCAAAGACTCCTTCAAATGTGGCTGACGAGTAGACAATTTGTCGAATGATTTGGAGTCGCTTTTAAAAAGGATATTACAAATATTGACATTACGATGAGTTATTGTGTAGCTATTTGTATTTGTTCATGCCTATAGAATACCTCTTCCATTTTTACAGGCAGTTTAGCTGGATAAGCTGAATAAAGATCATAGATGTGGATGGAGTGCTGCAGCTGTGACCTCTAGCTGGTCTTTTTTGATTGATGAGGGGGATATCATGCCGGTTAGTCTGCAGAGAGGGCTTAGGGTAGCTTCTTCACTGTCCACTTAATCATCCATCATCAAGGTTTGCAGTCTAGCTCAACTGACTGCTCCCATATCACTAAAATGTTCAAAAGACAGTTTTTCCCACCAGAGAGTCCTGCTTTTTTTTTTTTTTTTTCAAACCGTCCTCATCCCCTTCTACTTCATCCTCAAGCTAACCGCCTGGGACAATAATGTCACCAGCACTGAGGCAGATGTTGTTGAGACGAGTAGAAGCTCTTATGACCTGCAATGTTAGTTATTGGAGTTTTAACATTATTTATTTCCATGGTACAATAAGCCCAGTTGGCTCAACACTCACTATGCTAGGGGTCTCCCCTAGCATAGTGAGTGTGTGTGTCTGCCCCCATGTGCCTCTGTCTGAGTGAGAGAGTGTTATATCAGCTCCAACTTAGACAAAATAAGATAACAGCTACGTCCTTTAACTACATCAATGTAAGTAAAATGTCTGTGACTCTCCAGCATTCTGGAATATTCCTCTGCTGCTCTCACTAATAATTACTCATCACTGAAAAGGACTCATCTTGAAGTAATTCTTCCACTACAATCCTCCCCTTTTTACGTACATAAACAAGTTATTTGAAGATGTTGATACAACTCCTAGTGGGTTTGACAGCCAACAAAAAGCAGTTAGGAAATGTTCCGTTTAGATGACTTGTCAGAACCGGAAAAACCCATCTGGGGTCTTTTGCTTTGTTTAAGCTACTTGTGTTGTTCGTTCTTTGTTTAACATTCTGTTCATTTTGATGGCAAAAAGACGTTCTGACGACCTCCCTGCCCCTGGGAACGGCCACACTTTGCCTCATCATCTGCCAGAAACTATTAAACAAAATCCAACAGAAAGAGATGTCATGTGGCCTCTTTAGCACGTCTCTATGAGATATATGTTATGAGACAGCATTCTTTGGCAAACTAAGTATATCTGAGGCTTCATTCAGGATGTGATTCTTCCTTCTGTTTTCTGAAACAGAAACATCCCCAAATGTCGAAAACCCACCAGCTTGAACCCATGAGACGCAGCATGAATTAATGATCTAATGTTTCTCCTTGTTCCTTCAGGTCCAGATGAGGATGAACCAGAACCTCTGCAGATTAAAAAGGAAGAACCAGAACTTCCACTGATTCAAGCTGACTTGGATGGACGACATCTGCAACCAATTAAAGAAAACCGGAGTGAACCAGAACTTCTACAGCTTGAAGAAAACCGAGAGGTAACAGAACCTGTGGGGGTTCTATCAGCCCAGGAGAGACCAGAACCACAGCTGCTATCTGGCCCAACCAGTGTGGACATACAGCCGCTGGTTCTGAAGGAGGAGACATCTGTGGGCCTTCTGACTCATCAGCAAAGTGAACCAGAACCAAACCCTGGGCAGCTCTTCTTTTATTACAGTTCTGAAGCACAGACCCAAAGTCCAGAAGAAAACATCTCTGCTGTGTCCCAGAGTCCATCCCACAGGGACGCATCGCTGAAATGTCAGTTCTGTCAAAGAGTCTTCAACTTCAAGAACAATCTGGTTCAGCATCTCAGGACTCACACAGGGGAGAGGCCTTTCTCCTGTAAAACCTGTGGGAGAAGCTTCTCCAAAAGCAGCAACTTGAAGGTCCACATGAGGACCCACACGGGGGAGAAGCCGTACATCTGCAGCGTCTGCGGCAAGGCTCTAAGCTCCAACAGACATCTGTCTGATCACATGTTCACTCACTCCAGGCAGAAGCCCTACACTTGTGCAAAGTGCGGGAAAAGGTTTTCCCACGAGAGCTCCTACCAGTACCACATGAAGAGCCACAGCGGCGACCAACCGTACTCCTGCGACTCGTGTGGGAAAAAGTTCATCCTGAGCTCCAGTCTGCTGAAGCACATGAGAACACACACGGGAGAAAAGCCTTTCTGCTGCACCACGTGTGGAAAACAGTTCGCTCAGAGCAGCAACCTGAGAGTTCACATGAGGATCCACACGGGCGAGAAGCCGTACTCCTGTCCAACGTGTGGAGAGCGGTTCTGTCGTACAGCAGGTCTGCTCCGACACATCAGAACTCACAGAATCACCTGACCGAGCAGAAGCTCCATGAATCTGGATCTCTTTCTCTCATTCTTATGCAGTCACATTACAAACCCTGCTCATGTATGAACCAAATCAAAACACATGAACCTAACTGTGGACTTTCTGGACAGCTATAATCTCGCTGTAAAATTATGATTTTCAATTTTGAAAATAATCTCTTGAAATTATGAAGGGATCCGGTGATTCAACATCTTAATTATATTAATTATTTCCTCTTTTCTGCAGCCCTGTTTACTAAGCAACAGTTATTTATGTTGCCTCTACAACCAGCTCTAACCCAGCAGCTAAAGGCGGGGTTATGGGGGAAATTAGCCAATCAGAAGTGTTGGGAGTGCCTTAAGGCTGGCACACATTACAGGATTCTTCAAACCTTCACAGATTTAGAATCACACACTTTAAGAAAACAGAAAAACAGATCGCACAACATCCTAGGGCTGGGTATCGATTCAAATGTCAAGCATCGATTAGATTCCGATTCTCAAGATTTGGAATCGATTCGATTCAATCTGATCCACTTCACTATTGATATCGGTCTGTGCTATTAAAAGCATCTTTTTTTTTTTACTGTTATCTTAAATATATGCCAGAAATTCAATGATTTAACACTGGATGAGTAACAGTTCACCATGGAAAACTGTATTAACCCTGTCAGACACTAAACTTAAAATGGCCGTCTGGACTGTTCCTTCCCATTTCAACTTTAAAAAGGTCAAACTATTCTAAAAAATAAAATCGATTTTTGAACTTGTGAATCGATTCGATTTCTATAAGAATCGATTCAGAATCGATTTTTTTCGATCATTTCACCACAGCTCTACAAGATCCCTCCCTGCTGATCTTATTGAGAGTGAGGAATTGGCGTCATGGTACAGAGCCCCTTCCCTCGATATCGCAGCCTCCGCCATGGTGGCATCGTTCAGCGGCAAACCGTGGTTTTTATTTGTGTGGTTAACTCGGTAGTAGAGAAGATTCTCGCAATTCCGCACTGTTTTACCATGCCTAGAAACTGTTAAAAACTTCTCCAGTACCTCACACTATGCATACGGAAAGCATAGGAGCAATGGAATACAGTTTTTTAGGGTACCAAAATGGACACAGCATCAAGGAGAGCAAGTCTCTGACCTGATTGTGAGTGAAAATGACGGTGATACACTTGGGCAACTACTGCTGCCAGGGGGGCAAAAAGGGTTGATCTAACCAGGACATTTATGTCTTGCAATCACACATTTAACTACCTTAGCCAACCCAGAACCGGTTTGCCGGCCCCCAACAAAAAATCATGGTGCCATAGAGTCTATGCCTGGTACAGTATGTGTCACTGGGCTAAAATCAAATCACAACTAAATACCTAAACATACTGTACACAGCTTTAGCCTACATCAAAACGTGTTGGAAACGTTTGTGTACATTGAAAATTTCGTCACGGTCTAGTGTTTACGAAGCAGTCGCAGTAAATCATTTTGGTCAAGAAGTGTCTGCTAAATGCAATGTAATTACGACACACTAAACCTACCTTTGCCAGTCAAACGCTGTTTTTGCCACCTGGAGGCTTGTAGATGGCCAAGTCCTGCACCCGGCCACAGCAGAAAGCCTCATAGCTTTCCAAAGATTTGTGGCTTTTAAACTCCTGTATTGTATAGTAACTCGCACCAAAAACAAGGTAATTTACTTTATCTATATAGGTAAACGGAAGCAAATGGTTCAGGTCTATGTGCCATTCCGCTGCAGGGAGCTCGTATGGGTCCGTATGTTTAATGTCTGAAAGCTTCTCCGAATACCGCTGTTTTGCCGTAGGTATAAGCAGACCCGGCACCAGAGGACATACCTGGGTGGACGTTACATACATATACTTGCGGGTCAAATCTAACGTTTTGTGTCACTAACTTGTTCTACATAACTTACTGGAAAGCTAAGAGTATTCATTGTTTGATTCAGATTATGTATGCCAATTAAAGATGTAATCAAAACTTAACACACAGTAACCAATTTTACTGAGCCTCTTAGAAAAATATGTCCAACTCACCGTTTTTAGCTGCGCCTGCACATCAACGATTAATCTCAAACAAAAACGATCCTTATGTCCAGTTAATGGTCTCTAATAAAGTACTTAGTCCATCAGTCTTCCTCTGAATCCTGCCCTGCTGCTTAAAACCTTAGTAAATTCTTCTTTTTGCACGTATTTCTCGTAATGTTCACATCACCAACACTAGGTAGCATGCTACTGCATTAGCTGCGTGCTTCTTTTTCTTTATCACGGCTGGTAAACTTGATGCATTCCCGCCACCTGCTGGAAAGAAGTATCCACCACCGTTTTTTCTAAACAGAAGATTTGGGGGGGGGGGGGAATCTAGTGTTTTCTTTCCAAAAAGATGATTGAAAAACAGTTTGAACTTTGATATGCTCTTTAAAACATTTTAATAAAAAATTGTAGGACTTTTTAAAATCCAAGCACATAAATATATGTTTATATGGCCTTTGAAATGAAATATCCTGGTTGTTTCACCAAGTGGTAATAACGACAAAAATCTTAGAAGCAAATCAACAGGGTCATCTGAACAGTAATTTATGTTGGTGCTGCTGCCACCCGGTGGCGGACTTACTGTTGCTTCTGGTGGCTCCTGCTGGGACATCGCTGGAAAGGACACGGAGGGAGGAGGAGGAACAGAAGTGCTTGTAGAAGCAATTTCTGGCGGCACTTGCCCTCTTGATGCATCATCCCTGCTTGTGCTAGGATTGTTTTTCTGTTTTGCTAAACCAAGCTCTAATGTCCATTTTAGCAAACTACTGTGCCAAAGGATCTTCTTTTGCCGCATCTAAAACTCCCGATTAGTAATCTGGAGCGCCCTCTGTTGTTCGTCTTGAGGCAATATACTCACATGAGGTGTAATCTTTCCTGGACCTCCAGATGGGTATAAGTTCGTCCCTGTAAGGTCCATTTTCTTTTGCCTCGACTTTCTCCATTGCTCTAATTTCTCACTTTCCTTTTATTCGCAAAACTGTCCCACCAAAATAATAAACGCGCAAAAAATTAAAGAGCTCCGGAATGTTAATACTGTTAAGTTCTGAAGGCGTTGCCCCTGGCAACCGATGGTCTCCAACCATCATGGCCGACCAACTCGGACCCCGCCGAAATTTGCACGTGACTCCTCACTCTCAATAGTGTGTGGTGTGTAGAGCTGAACACACCACACACCCACCCATTCTTCAGGAGAGTATCCGCTTCTTCACGCTCAGTATTCCAAATCCTGCGTAGTCGAACAAACAGGAAGACGCCTTGATGGTTGTCTTTGGCCTCTACTCTCTGGAAAAAAACACCACAAAACCCGAAACGACTAAAAAAAGTAATGGAGACAGCGGGAATGTGGGTTATATTCATTCCAGGGCGAAATGGAGGAGGGTAAAAATCACAGCTTGGAGAGCAGGGCTGTGCGCTAGATGCTAGCATCATTAACGTTGATCTTTGTCCATCCTGCTATTATAGTTTTTTGATGAAACATTATATACACATTCCTTCTGTTGCCACAAATCAATCATGACGACATAGTTTTTGTTTTCACTTCCTCCTGTGTCAGTCAGCTGAGTCAGCTCGTGCCTTGATTTGTAGTTGTAGAAATTGTCCCACGAATGCTTCTCACTGATGGCCCAGGTTATATTTAGTTAGCATATCTATGTAGGATGAAGTCAGTGCCTTAATTAATCTCTCCCATGCGAAACTTGGCCTTCAAACAATGTGAACGTGAGAATTTGCAGCTTCACAGGCCATTATCTGGCAGTACTGAGGTTTTGTGAAACACTTTGCTCAAACCTATGTCCTCTCAAACCTCAGTTGAGACCTCTGCTGACGTTCTGAGTCGATAGTGTTCTTTGGAAATTCCAGGGAAGCGTCTGTTTTCTGTTTCTCTTCCACAAAGACGCGTCATGAAACGGCCAATAACTCTGCAAAAAGTGTGTGTGTGAAGGGAGTGAGGGAGAGTCGGGTTGATGGTTGTACGTATCCAGTGTAATAATAAAGTGACCGGCAGGCTGAGCATTCTTGGAACAAGAAAATTGTGAGTCTTCTTTATTTCAGTGGTGATAATTCTGCATTTTTGAGCACCAACAGATTGGCTGTGGTTCCCGGTACATTGTGTTCTGTCCCTGCTCGGCTCCTCTCAGAACATTCAACACACTTAACGATTTCTAGTCATAAAAATTTCACATTTTCATTACTGACGACCTCTACCTCCGAGCTTACCGGACAAAGTCACTATTAACACGGCTCACGCCACAGGAAAATAAAACATGATGCTGTTCGCATACACTAGACAATCCGACCTTTGCTGGCGTTGATCAGGACAAAAATAGGCCCGATTATCTTCTAGTGTTTGCCTGCCTTAAATCCAAACTCTGGAATTTGAAACTAGAATACCGTAAAATCGCTGCGATTCAACAAGAAGAAAATGTTGGATCAGCCTCAGAACTGAAACCGATCTCTGTCCTAAAAACTACGGTCGTGTAGTTTATTTTAGAATCACCACCAAAGGTTAAGTTGGTCCATATTTTGTTTACTGCTGATTATTGTCCCCAGAATACGTAAACATTAGTCCCGCTCTGTTCTTATGGTTCCATTTACATCAGAACTCATAGCTGGGTTTACCTCACGACCAATTAGACAGCATTCCAGTTAATGTAGTTGGATAGGTTCGGATTTCAGTATGGCGACGCCCTGATTGACATTGTTACAAGCTGTACTTTCCAAATGCAAAATCCATTATTTTTATTAAGCTTAGAGTTATAGCCTCCACATGCACCATAATATTTTTTCTTACTTGTTGTCTTGTGAAGTAAACATGTTTCCAATCAAGTCAAAGTCGGAACAAGAAGGACTTTTCGAGTTGGCTGTTCGACTTCGGGGAACATTCCAGCTGTTTTTCCCGGCTTATTGTGGTTCTGATTTTCATAATTGAATCAAGAACCGACCTTGGTGGAGAACTGGGCCCTGATTGGTGGGAATACGTTATCAGAGAACTGGAGCAGAGTTTGATCCAACAAAAACAGTAATATGTGGAGCTTCCTGAGCTTCTGTGGGGCTTTACCTGCAGCATGCTTTACTGATTCAGACCAGCATGCGTTTCCTACCCATCACCATTTCCTTCCTTCTTCAAATTCAGATCTGGAAACAAATCATTTGTAAGCAGCTTTTAGTTCCGGCAGTAATTATCCTTTAAAATAAGATTCTGACTCCTGATCAGGTTAATATGTCTTAACTTTTCTCCCGTTGGTTGAAATCACTAGATTCCTATTGCTAGAATATAGAAATGGACCATAATCTATTAGCTGTTGCAGCAGGTACTGATTGATGTGTTTTAACAACCTGAAAATTTTTGCTCCAGAACTCAGAAGGTATAAATGGGTGAAATAATCTTTGTTCCCCTCCTTTAGTTGAACCCAGCATTGAGTCTGCTCTGAAACAACCATGTAGAAAAACACCATAAACCCTCTGTTAAGTAAGGTGGAGGTTCTGTAGTACTGTGGGCCTGTCGGAGTTAATTCATTGTGAATTCTGAGCTATCAGGTCACTGTTTTTTTCTTTCTTGAATAAATGTATAAAATATTTTTTTCTGAATTAACCAGTGTTTAGGATTCAGGCCACAAGCCTCCTGGGTAGGTGGATCTGATCCTGCTTGTAGCTGCAGGAATATTGATATTAAACAACATTTTTAACTATTTTCTTTTTATATATTTAGTTTTTATTAATTTTAGTGAGATTCTGTTGTAATAAGGAAGCAAGACAACTTGTTTCCTTTGTATTATTCTTAGAATAATTTATTATACATGGGTGGATGGATGGTAGTAAATACCCAGCACTACTCCACAACATCCACTAGAGGGCCTCCCAAGCATTTAAGGCGTTGCCTGTTGTGTCATTGGACTGATGACAACAGAGACATGAAGCAGTAACGGTGCTTACACACTGAACGCACCAGAGAGTCTGATTTAAATGTAAAGTCGATAGAGGAGCGCGATTAAGCGCAGATTGGGATCCCGCGACACGTCTGAAGCAGATTTGCGTCACAAAAGAGCTTTTCTGCCTGATCTGTGCAACCAAGTATTGCGGCTGATGCGTTTCAGGCGCGACCCAAAATGTGCGCTGCATTTTATGTCTGCGGCAGAAATGGGAGAAATCTCAACTACAGCTTTTATTTGCACCATAACAACCAATCAGCTGAGGGATGTCAGTGATGCTGTGACTGACTGAATGGAATCAGCATCAGCAGGACATGTAAACTGATAAACACCGTGGCTAATTAGCCCAGAGACAGGAATAAAAACATAAACATTATAAAAAGGGTTAAACTATTTAGACAGGAAAGCTTTTAAGAGGTTTGTGGGCGGCTCTTAAAATAACCTTTCTAGCCACAAAACGGCTTCCTCACCCGGACACCCAGAACAGGTAATGTCTCCACCAAAGCACGTCCTGCTGGTCACATATAAACTTCTACTAACAGCAGACAGATGGACAGCCGCTCACCTGGTGGTTGGGGTGGGGGTGGGGTGTGGGGTGTGTGGGGGGGGGCAAAGCTTGGACCTTCCCGGCACAAACTGGGCGAGGAGTCGGGTTGTTAATTTATCACTCTGCCGCTGCTCGACCGGGTCTACCCCCGCAGTAAAGGTCCCGACATTTAACATGGTCAGCTCATAGACCAGAATCCACTTCGAGCTCCAGTAGGGTCAGGGGTCAGGATAATTCAACATTTCCGGTTCAGGGCACGTGAAAATTGCTTATTTTAAAGCGCGGCCGGTTCGCTTTGGACACTTCAAGGTGCGAATGTGCAAGTGACCAGCTGGGGGCGTGTCACGCTTTTTGGTCGCATCTATCGCCTTTGATGTGTAAGCACCGTAAAGATCAGAGACAGAGCTATTATGAAAGCAGAAAACTGATTGGATGAGTTAAAGTGGCCCCACCCACTAAGGTTAAGATCATCCAATGACATTACGTGGCTCTAAGAACTCTAAAGACATGATTGTTTTCTCTCTTTTTGCTTCTATCTCACATTAGAGATGAGTTGAAGATCAGGGATTATTCAAGTTTTGTTCTAGCTGTTGCATTAACCACATATACAGACTGTATTTCACTACTTGGCAGCTTTATTTGCTCTCAGAGGAAAATCTAGCAATCCTACATGATTTAGTGCTGCATGACCACAGAGTAACAGTTGACATGGGGCATTTGTCTGCTGGAGAGTCTCCCGTTTAACTGTCTGTCTGCTTTGAACTAATCCTCTTGATCTCAGACAGGGGGAGAGGCAGCTCTACAGCATGGTCCGAAAGTTTTTATGCTTCCAGGTTCGGATCAGGTGAGCTTGAGACACAATCACTCTGTGATCGCTGAACCTCTCTTTTTCACAAGATAATAGATTCCAACCACCCTGGAGGAATATAAACTCACTCTTTATTGGAATATATTGTATAACAGGTTGACGGCTGTAAACTAGACAGCGAGTCTGGACTGATCCAGAAAGGAGATATTACAGGCAGCCCAGAAGATTAAGAATCTCTTGAAAAATAGAGACTAATACTGGTTAAGAAACTTCCGTAGTTTGAGTTGCCAGGAGGGGGCAGTAAACTCTGCAGAAAAAAAGATTTAAATTGCAAACAAATTAAGTTGTGATTAGTGCAGAGCAAAAATGGATTTAAAGGCTAAAATATGAGCATTAGAACATGATGGGAACATCGGACTGGAAGTTTTCTTGGAAGTTACTAATAATATTCTAATGGCCTCAGATAATGGATTTGTGACTGTTCTGGTCTTGTTAGATCTCAGTGCTGCTTTAGACACAGTCGATCATAATATTCTCTGAGAAAGGCGTGAACATGTTGTAGGGATAAAGGGAAAAGCAGTAGGCTGGTTTAAATAATATATGTCCAACAGATTCCAGTTTGTTCATGTCAATGATAAATCTTCACATTCAAGGGTTACTTGTGGAGTACCACAGGGTTCCGTGCTTGGACTGATTCTCTTTACTACATCTATGCTTCCATTTGGTAAAATAATTCGACAGCATGTTATGAATTTCCACAGCTGATGATATGCAACTATATTTATTCATAGATCCAGATTAATCCAACCAGTTAGGTAGATTACAATCATGTCTTGAAGACATTAAAAACCTGGAACACTCTAAACTTTCTGCTTTTAAATTCAGACAAGACAGAAGTTGTTGTCTTTGGAGCATAAGCTTTAAAAAGGAAACCGCTAAATCAATCGCTTCATCTGAATGGCATTAAATTGGCCTCTGGTAATAATGTAAAGAACCTCCATGTAATGTTTTTTTAACAATACATGACAATAAAATCCTATATCAAACAGATTCCAAGATTTATTTATTTCAGCTCCGGAATATTGCTAATATTAGAAACTTCCTGTCCAGGAGTGATGCTGAGAAAGTAGTCAATACCTTTGTTACTTCAAGGATGGAGTACTGTAATTAATAGGAATATCTTTTACTTACCAGGTTCCTCTCCTGTGGAACCAGCTCCCAGTTTTAGTCCATGAGGCAGTTGTTCAAATTCACCAAAAGACATTTTTGGATAAACTGGCCTTCCTATATAAAGCATCAAGTGCCCAAAACCTGCATTGACTACTGAATACATCGACTATAGAGCACTGTTCTGCTGAAATCATCTAATGATGGGCTGACCAATTACAGGCCTGTACTCTCCTTTGTGTTCAAAGGGTAGTTAAAAATAGGACTCTATAAGTACATGGTTGCGTGGGTGACGTAATGTTACGTCAATGGATAATGACGTTGCGTGGCACCCCACCTACGCAGACGGGGAAGTATAAACTAGGTTTGAGTCTGTTAGCGTTTGCGCTTTGACATCTTGTAAACAGACAGAACCTGCAGCGCACCAAGCAGTCTGAATCTGAGGGAGGAAACAGAAAAACAGGTGCAGTAAAGAGGCGGAGCAACACTGGAAAGATGAGTTTATGAGTCATTTTTCCAGAACAGAAAGTCAAACTTGGTGAAGGACAGCTGAGCTACAGTCAAGAGTCAGTCAGTTCACCTTTTCTTCCTCAACAACTGAGTCCAGCAGTGGTGAGTACAGCTTACAATGTTCACGGGGATTCTACCGGCAGCATCAACAGTAAACTAAAAGATTTCAACCAGCAGTAGACTGGGAAATTTAATCTCATAGTTTTCAGGAATACAGTGTTCCTGGAATAATTTATATTCCAGATGTTTTTAACCAACATGAAAACTTAATGTAAACATTGTAAAAGTGGATTTATTTACATTTAATTTGTTTTAAAAATAGGAACCCTCCCATCAGTAGTTCAAAGATCGGTTTTATTGAACTTTGTTTGATAACAGAACGACTCTTCCAGTTTAAAGTACACAGGACGCCTCGCCCAGTCAGAATAATGCCAGTAAGGCCTCAGAGTAGATGAATGTTATTTTTATGATGAATCAGAGCAAAGTCCGGAGTGAGACTGCCAGGTCTCGGCTGTCCAGCTTATTAGAGACTGATCCATGTTTGCCCCTCTGCTGAGATGGTCTGGCTAAAGTTAGTTTAGGAAGACTGGAGGATGATACAGCATTTGAATTAAAGCTATAAACTCAAATATGCTTAGGAGGAGATGAATCTTCTCTGCCACTGCCTCTGTAATGAACACAACCCCCACAACATCCAGAGCTTTGAGGAACTCCTGGCGAATCTCATCCACGTTCAGAGCCTTGCCACCGAGGAGCGTTTTAACCACCTCAGTGACCTCAGCACCAGAAATTGGAGATCCTGACCCAAGGTTCTCAAAACTCCGCTTCAAGAGGCATGCGAGTAGGATTGACGAGTCTTCAAAGTATTCCTTCCACCGACCCAAAACATCCAGCACCGAGGTCAGCAGCACACCATCCCCTCTGTAAATAGTGTTGGTGGCAGACTGCTTCCCCCCTCTCCATCACTTGATATTGGTTGGTGGACTGCTGCGCGCCTCTATTTTCCCAATTGTCCAAGACATCCAGCTAAAGATCAGATGAAACAACAACCAAGTTAATCAACAACAAATCGAGCTGTGGCCTTGGGTGTCCTGATGCCATGCACGCATGGACACCCTTATGTTTGAACATGGTGTTCCCGGCAGGAGCACTCTCCAGCACCCCTCCAAGGACCCCAAAAAGGGTGGATAATCTGATATGCCATTTGGTGCATAAACATAAACAGCAGTATAGACTTGCTTTCCGAGACTACCATCTTGTTCACCGGCATAAACCCCGACGTACAGGTGCGAAGATGGAGGGCAACAAGTATGCCCACATCAGCTTGACACTTCTTAGCAGGGGCAATTCCAGAGTGGAAAATTGTCCAACCCCTCTCGAGGTTCCAGAGCTCTAGATCGAAGAGAGTCCCTTGATTTCAAGTCTCTCAACCTCAAACACCAGCTCTGGCTGCTTCCCCACCAGAGAGGTGATTTTCCACATCCCAAGAGCCAGCTACTGCAGCAGAAAATCGGACCAACAAGATCCCTGCCTTCGGCCACTGCCCATCCAATATTCCACCCGACCCCTATGACCCCCTCCCACAGGTGGTGTGCTCATAGGAAAGGGGCTCATGTCACCGGCCGGGCCCCATGAGTAAATGCCCTGCCACCAGGTTCTCAGCAATGTGCCCCACCTCCATGCCTGGCTCCAAACAGGAGCCCCGGTGATCATCGTGCAGATGAGGGATCACGGAGTCCCACATTTTTCCCATTATTGGGGTCTTTTTGGGTTGCACTTTGTCTGATACCTCACCTAGGACCAGTTTGCCATGGTCCCAGGTGAGCTATTCAAGGTGCTTTACATGATGTGGTGTAACTAATTTCACCTGTAGTGCCAGGTAAAAGATCACTGATATGGTCTTATGATCCTTGGGGCAGCAGAGACTTGGCGTTTTTCTTACTGAACACCTCTTTCAGGTCAAGATATGCTTTGAGGACCTTGGAGAGATCAGGAAACTCCATCTCTGAATCATATCTTGAGATGACACGTGTAACAACCTCTGCAGAGGAGAGGCACAAGAGGAAGACCAGTCCAAAATCTCCCTAATTGCCAGTCAATGAGAATTGTGTTTTGCGTACCTAGTTAAACCCAAGAGTATAGGCAAGGAGAGAGGGAGAGGAAATCACCAAAACATCTATCTCCTCCGTATGATTCTCGGCTGTTTGAATCGTGACAGGTTCATTGTTGGATAGTGTGACGGTGTACAGTGAATGCCCATTCAAAGCAAAAACTTCCCATAGTTTAGCTAAAACCTTTGTCTTTAAGCCAAGCTAGGAACCTACTAGAGTCAATAATTACCACATCATCCCCAAAGTCAATTAACACACTTTGACAATGTGTAAGAACACTGATCAAAAACAGAACAATTGTGCAGACCAAATGTCCTTCCAAAGGAGAAATGTGTGGTTCACTGGAATGGGGAACTGGAGAGACAACAAGGGTAATAGCAAACAGGGTTCTCTAGAGACAGGAGTCACTTTTTCGAGACTATGAGTTAAATCTGCCAAACCAGCCTTTAATATGGTTATTGCTCATTCAATCTAGTCACAGCACTCTTAAGACTGTGTCGGGTTCATTGTCGGGTACCGTGATGGCTGCTATCACTTCAGAAAGGACCAAAAGTGACACAACTCAAAGACGAAGGTATACACAAGTTTAATCAAACCACAAGTAAGGAATCTTCTCAGGTAGACCTGTGGATCCTCGGACTTTCTTAGGTGCACTGAGGAAATTTGAGTGACAGATAGGGTAGGGAATACGTCCAAGGTACCAAGATCCTCTCCTTTTGGGGATTACTAAAACCACATAAATCCAGATCAAAGGTCCAGAATCCAAGTGACTACTCCAAGACAAAGCAGGGGTAGAGCACCATGAAAGAATCCAACCAAGAATCTAACTTACAACTCCAGTGAGGAAGAGGCAAAGGCAGGGTCTAAACCGTCCAGGTGAATTCTCAAATATGCCGGCAAATACTGAGTTTAAAAAAGGTCTGGAAAGGTACGAAATCTGGCTGAGAACCAGAGAACACATGTAAGCTTTATAGGCAGCTGTACAGGTGCAAACAATTAAGGACATAGGGGGAGAATGGTGCATTCTTGGCTGGCTGGGAAATTGGGGATAACAGCTCAAACTCTTACAGCTTTAGTCTTTTCTCCGGGCCACCCTGAACTGAGAGCAGATGTTCAGCTGGACCTCTGCTGGTTTGAGGTGTTTCAGTGAAGGATTGATCTGTATCGGTTGGAGGTGTTGAAACCAGTCAGTAGTGTTGCCAGATCAGAAACTCCTGTTAATAATTAATCTGTGTCTACTGTCCTCAGAGTTCAGACATGTCTTCTAGCAGCAACCTGCGGTCTGAGGATCAGTTCCTCTGCTCCATCTGTCTGGATGTCTTCACTGATCCAGTCACCACACCATGTGGACACAACTTCTGTAAGATCTGCATCACTCAGCACTGGGATGTTAATATTCCCCACAAGTGTCCTCTGTGCAAAGAGCTTTTTCCCACTAGACCTCAGCTGAAAGTCAACACTTTGTTCTCTGAGGTGGTTTCTCAGTTCAAACATGAAGCTCAGCAATTTGTTCCTCTGAGAGAAGAATCTGAAAAAAAGAAGGCAGAGCTGAGGAAGTCAGAGGCTGAAGTTCAGGAGATGATCCAGAACAGACGACTGAAGATCCAGGAGATGAAAGCGTCGGTGAAGATCAGTAAAGATGCTGCAGACAGAGAGAAAGCAGAAGGTGTTCAGATCTTCACGGCTCTGAAGGAGTCTGCTGAGAGAGGCCTGAAGGAGCTCATCAAGGAGATCGAAGACAAACAGAAAACTGCAGAGAAACAGGCTGAAGACTTCATCAAAGATCTGGAACAGGAGATCTCTGAGCTGATGAAGAGGAGCTCTGAGGTGAAGCAGCTCTCACAGTCTGAAGACCACCTCCACCTCCTCCAGAGATTCTCCTCCCTGAAAGCTGCTCAACCCACCAAGACCTGGACAGAGGTCAGAGTTCATCCACCATCATATGAGGGGACTGCGGTGAGAGCTGTGGCTCAGCTGGAGGAGAAGATCAGGGAGATGATGAAGGAGATGATGAAGGCTGAGATGAAGAGGGTCCAGCAGTATGCAGTGGATGTGACTCTGGATCCTAAAACAGCTCATCCTGAACTCATCCTGTCTGATGATGGAAAACAGGTGAAACATGGAGATGTGAGGAAGAATCTTTTCAACAATCCAGAGAGATTTTCTCAGTGTGCTAATGTTTTAGGACAGCAGAGTTTCTCTTCAGATTCTTCAGATTCTTCAGATTTTACTTTCATGTTCAGGTTAAAGGAAAAACTAAATGGGATCTAGGAGTGGCCAGAGAGTCCATCAACAGGAAAGGAGACATCAAACTGAGTCCCGAGGAAGGTTACTGGATTGTTTTGTTGAGAAATAGAAATAAGTACTCAGCTCTTGCTAGACCTCCAGTCTGTCTCCATCTCCATCCTGGTCCTGAGAAGGTGGGGGTGTTTGTGGATTATGAGGAGGGTCTGGTCTCCTTCTATGATGTAGATGCTGCAACTCTGATCTACTCCTTTACTGGCTGCTGCTTCACTCAGAAGATCTACCCATTCTTTAGTCCCTGTACTAATGATGGGGGTAGCAACAGTTCTCCTCTGATCATCTGTCCTGTTAATGATGATTGATCTGATGAAGCTCCATGAAGGAGGAACCTGAGGGACTCTGGAGGTGACGTCCTGCTAGTGAAAACATCAGCTCTTACATGTGAAGATGCATGCTGAATGTCTTAAATTCATTGCATTGACTTCCCCATGTGCTTTAGGTTCTTTTATTGGTTTTTATTTGTCTAATTGGTCTTAGGCCTTCATATCTCTAAGAACTGCTTTCACAATATGAACCTTTGCGTTCTCTGCACTCCTTCTGCAGGCATCTCCTTGAGGCGTATTTCAGTATTATGGCCCTCACCTCTGGAACAGCCTGACGGAGGACCTCAGGGCCGCGGAGAACCTTCATGTTTTGAGAGCAGCTTCAAGACTCGCCTAGCTTTTAACTGATTATTATTTATCATATATATCTCTTTAATTAGTCCTCATATTTTACTTCATACATTTTATTACTGTTTTACTGTTTAATATTATCACATGTATCGTCTGTTTAGTTTTAATCTTCCTTCCAGTGTTCCCCCTGTGGGAGCCCTCTGCCTCGGGAGTGGTGGTTGGCTGTGGCTGCCTGGGTGCTCGCCAGATAGCGCTTGGGTGGAGATGGGGGTCTCGGCCCTCCCTCCTCTGAGCGCTCTGGGTCAGTGCCTCGGCTTCTGCTGTTGATCTGCTGCTGCTGATGATTCGTCTGATGCAGTTTCCTAACCTGTGTCATCTGTAGTCGGCCCAATGTCGTTTTTATTGCTGCTCTTACATATGTGTGTGCATGATGTGGGCAGGGGTGGGAATGCAGTTTATGTGGGGTTATTTTAATTCTGTTATGCACTTTGTGTTGCATTTTCTGTATGAAAAGCTCACTATTAATAAAGTTTGATTTTAGTTTTAGTTAGTTTGTGACTCCAGAATCTCTAGAACCGAGTGCAGATTTAGATCAATAAGCAGCTCTGGGGAAATGGTCCAACCTGAGAGAAAGTTTGAACATTTTATTTGAGTTACTTTGGGTCAGAACCATTGGTCCGTAGTTTAGCTCTTTAACCTCCTCTTCAACACGCTTTCATCCTAGTGAAGCTTTGAGAGTTAAAACAGTGGAAGTTAGAGAGAACAAGCTCAGTTGGGATGGTTTCAGTCTAAAGTCTTACAACAGAAGCTTCTATCACTGTAGCTCTAGATTAGATATATAGGATCTACAGACTGAACCAGCAGGTTAGAGCAGATCATAAACCGATAAAGAGATCAAAGAGAACCTTTCTACCACTGAAACCCCTAGTAGACCAGACTGATATTTCTAGATTTCCCATCAGATTTTAATGCTATACTGCCTAAACCTTCATTGAATTGGAATTTATATTTTTGAACAGATCGTCTTAAGAAGATGAGAATAAAAGGTAGAATGTCTCTGTCCGGTCTCCTGGGTCCCACCTAGGTTGTGTCCTCTCACCTCTGTTGTACATAACATCAGAAATAAGCCATCCTGAAATGTGCAGATAATATAGGTATTAATTTGGACACCGTGCAGTTATGAGGACACGGACAGACCTGTAGTGCATGAACTTGTAGTTGTGCTATGCTGTATGCTAATTGTATTAACTATAGTTTTTTTGTGTTGTGATTTTGCCCTGACTTTACAGTAACTTCATCTTGATCTTGTTTTTTATATACTCCATAAAAATATAAACATTTTTGTATTTGCTCCCATTTTTAATGAGATGAACTCAAAAAATCGGAAACATGTTCTACATACACAATATAACCATTAATTTCAAATATTGTTCACAAATCTGTCTAAATGTGTGATAGTGAGCGTTTCTTCTTTGCTAAGATAATCCATCCCACCTCACAGGTGTGCCATATCAAGACGCTGATTAGATAGTGTGATTATTGCACAGGTGTGCCTTAGACTGGCCACAATAAAACGCCACTCTGAAATGTTTAGTTTTCGTTTATTGGTGGGGGGTTAAGGGACTTAGAAAACCAGTCGCTATCTGGTCTGACCTGTGAACAATATTTGAGATAAATTTTTATTTTGTGTACGTAAAAAATGTTCATCTCATAAAAAATGGGAGCAAAAATAAAAGTGTTACATCTATATTTTTGTTCAGTGTGTGTTTATCTTAGTATAAATGTTCTTTTTTCTATTCTGTCATTTTGCTGCTGGGTGAAATTAATTTCCCCATTTTCATTCTTGAGTGGAGAAATTAATCAGAGATTATGTTCTTTTATCTGATTTAATAATGTGTTGATCAAATAGGGAGGAATATTTTTCATAGAGCAGTCACATCACTCAAACCTGCAAACCAATAAATTCTAAAACACTTTAGTATAGGCCAATTGTTCCCAAACTTTCCAGTCTCTGACCCACAAAATAAAAATTTAAGAGGCCTGTGACCCCAACTCTTGATGGAACATACAAGCATCTTTTCTGAGTCAGTTAAAAAGAGGAACAATGGCAACCAACATCAAGAGCCCATATCGACCATTACATGTTACTTTTAATAATCCAAGCCATGTTTTTCATCTTTCATTAGATTCATAAAATGCAGATGCCTTCTCATTGCCTCTTCTGGTATTGACATAATCTTCTCAAGATCCTGTTTTCATCTGTTTGTGGTTCCAAGTGGGGTCCCGACCCAAACTTTGGGAATTGCTGATATAGGCCATCATCTCTGATGTACACGAGCTCCTCTTTCCTAACACCAGCCGTCCTTGTTTGCCAGAACCGCTTCATGCAGGTCTTTTGTCAGATACCGGGCTTTGTTTTCCTACATGATCTACTGTCCTGGATACTATAAGACAGGTAATAATAAGTTAAATAATTATTAAATAAAAATATTACAGTGAAACCATTCCCAGAAGTCAAAAACATATTCATTACAACTACTTCCTATATCTGGGAATGAACCACACTGCTTACATGCTGAAGGGAACTCTGAACCCTACAATGAAAATGTTCCCAACAATCTTCTTAAGTCAGACTGAAGAAATGTTTTTCATTCAGAAAAGAGTCAAGAGTTTCCATAAAATGTTTAGTGTTTTATATTATGAGAGAACCCATAGCTCTTGAATTCTGATTGGTTTAAGTTTTTGCTCCAAGCTGTTGTGTTTCATCTACTCCGACTGTAAAGCATCAGTAGCACAAGAGCGACATCTTCAGGTTTAAACAGCTCAACCATCCACCACATCAATATCAATGTGTTATATTATTCTAATACTGTATTAACAAAAAACTCATGTTTGCTTCTATTTATTATCTGTTTTGCCATCGTGTCAAAATACACAACAGACATCTACATTTCATGAACAAGAACTTCAAGTTTTGTAATGAGTTCCAAATAGCAAGATGTCATGGAAGAAATTCCATAGAGAAGAAATATGGCTAAAGATCAAGCTCTACTGGCGTTTTAAAAATATTCATTATGAAGGTACAAAACCCCTCTTCAGGCATCTCTCTCTCCCTCTATCGTGGTTTATGGCTACCTGAGCGAGCTTCCAGAGCGTTTATACCAGAAGTGTTTTGAATACTCTACATACATAAAAATAAGACGAAGCATTCAGTTACACCAGAGTAGGTGAAATGTCCATAAGTCTCTTTCACCTTTAGTCCCGGGTATCATGCAATACTCCCCGGGTGCCTTTACTGATAATTACTAATCACTAAATAGAAGTAATCTTGAAATAATTTCCCCATAACAGCATCATGTCAGGCTCAGTGTTGGATAGTGTGGGAGTGTACAGTCCAATCAAAGCAAAGACTTCCCATGGTTTAGCTAGAAGGTTTGTCTTAAAGTCTGTGAATATTCTCATTCATCCAGATCGTGGTTATCTCAAGGAAATTTCAATCGAACACAACTGGACTTGGTGATTTGCCTTGGAAGACGTTTCACCTCTTATCCAAGAGGCTTCATCAGTTCTTCAAGCCAAGCTAGGAAGCTACTAGAGTCAGTAACTCCCATATCAGCCCCAAAGTCAATTAACGCACTTTGAGTAAAGACATTGATCACAAACAGAATTGATGTGTGGTAACTGTTGCAGACTGAACAAGAACCTGAATGTTCTGGTTGAAGGTCAACTACTGATCAGAAAAATCTACCAACTTTGCATCTGAGAGCTTTTATGTGGTTGTTTGTGGCGGAAGGTGTGATTGAGACAGTGTTAGAACAACTGAGGGACTCCGGTAAACATGAGAGCAGTTGAAGAACTAAAGCCATCAGCGATGACTCTGGATGCTTTGTGTGATCAGTCTGATGGAAACCAGTGCAGAGATGCAGGTCCACAGAGAACAAACCAGTTAGAAGTGAACTAAATCAGAGTTCAGCTCTGACTGAGATATCCAGACTCCTCTAGCGGCTCTGCAGCAGGTTTTTAATCAACTAATGAGACCGGAGCTGAACCAACATGGACGTCTGGTCCTGCTTCTGTCTTCAGACAAACAAAAAACAAAATGACTTGTTTGTGTCGGTGGTTTGTGTGTCTGTCTCAGTGTGGTTTGTGTTGCTCTGATCAGTGGGAACAGAAGTACAGTCGGCTGCTTTGTTTCTTACCGAAAGCGGAAAACTTTTTAAAGTTTAAACTCAATAAACAACTCCAAACTTTTGGAAATTCCAATATTTTTTTGTCTTTTAAATCTCACTAAACCTAAAGCATTAATCTGTGTTATTCTATCAACGGTTGTGTTTAACATTTATATGTAATTATTAATTTGTGGAATTTATTTATTTGGAAACTACTGTGTTTGCAGTCAGATCACAACCCAAGAAAGATTTAATGATATTTATGGACAATTACAAACATTTCCAATAGTATCTGCGGTTTCTTCACTGGATCCCTGCAAGGCTGAAACTCAGGTGAGTTGATAAAATATCTAACATCTTCCTAGAAACCTTTCAGAAGAGCTAATCTTAGTGTTATGGGGTTAGAAGACCATCACCACAGCAGATCAGTCCCACCCATCCCCTCCAGGTTTTTGGAGTTTCCCTAAGTTCTAATTGCTTGTTACTAATAAATTTCCTGAAATTGATATTAAAGTCCACCCATAAATATTTAAGGTATGTTGCTAACAAACAAGTTCTGGTGAAAACATGATCTGCTTGGCAGAGGTAATAAAAATAGCACTGTGGATTTTAAAGGTCTCTTTTAATGGTGTCTTTATTCATTTTTCCGTGTCCTTTGATTGGCTAACTGCAACACACTTCCTACACTGTCTCCGTTTACTAAAATCAGTAAAGTGTAATGTCAGAGTTTAAAAATGCTTGTATTTAGCCTTAGATGGAGTTTAGTTTGAATTTCAAAACCAAGACTGGACTGTGATGCAACAGTGCCGTTACTGGCCTCACACTGAGCCTCGCTCAGGACTCGGGCTCCAGATTGACACCTAGGCTAGCAGTCTGCTGTACGCTACATGCCCGCTAGTTGGATGGGGTGTTGGTGCCACACTCTTCCCTCTTTGCTACTGAGGTTATGCTTGATAGTTTCTTTTAGTTTGTCTAATGTCAAAATAAGACCTTGAAAAACTCCTCTATGATTTTATCTTTAGTCTAATTGATTACTGCAACAGCGTCCTCACAAGTCTACCTAAAAAGTAAATCAGACAGCTGCAGCTGATCCAGAACGCTGCTGCTGGAGTCCTGACAAGAAGCAGGAAATACGACCATATTAGTCCAGTGCTCCGGTCTCTGCACTGGCTTCCTGTCGCTCAGAGAATAGAATTTAAAACAAGTCTTTTCATGGTTTGGCACCAAAGTACATCTCTGACATGTTAGAGACATAGGAACCATCTCGGGCCCTGAGAACTTCAGGGAGGGGTCTCCTGGTGGTTCCCAGAGTCAACAATAAACACGGTGAGGCTGCATTTCAGTTTCAGGCAGCTAAAATATGGAACAATCTTCATGAGGATGTGAGACAAGCCTCAACTCTAACAATGTTTAAATCCAGGCTGAAAACAGTTTTTTTTACCAACGCATATGACAATTGAAAGTATTTTATCTGCAATTATTTTTTCTAGGTTGATGTTTTTTGTTTATCTGTTTTCTAAATTTATGTAACTGTGAAGCACTTTGAATTGCCTTGTGTATGAATTGTGCTCTATAAATAAACTTGCCTTGCCTAAGTCTCCTCCACTTCCTGTCGTGGGTCCCCTGGCCAAAAAAATTATGAATGGAAGTCAACGGAGCGATAAAAGGTTTTTGTAGGGGGGTTAGGGGGACATTTTAAATCTCTAAAGCACTTTGAGAAACTGTGTTTGAAAAGCGCTTTATAAATAAAGTTTGATTTGATTTAAGGCTCCTTTCTTCGTCCTAGAGGCTACGACCCTAGCAATCGTTCTTCTTCTGCAGTTGTAGTCCACTAGAAGTTTTTACACAAAACCTAAAGTAACTTTTGCCTCCGGTTGAAAATCAATATTTTCTCTGCATCAAAATTAGTCTTTAAAATTCACGGACATCATATGTTGGATCCATGGCACATTTCAAACTGGACCAGAAAATAACTTTCATCACTCCACTGACTTTCATTCATTTTTTCTATTTTTTTCTTCTGGTACCAGAACACATGATCATCCCAACAACCACTCGTTTTTCTACAGCTGAAGGAGACGCTCTGACTGATTCTCCTGGTCAGAGTTAAATCCTCCTGAATCAGCTGTGTTGCCATGGCAGCCAGCGCTGTAGAGACACAGACAGACAGGTGAAGGTCAGTGTGACAGTGTTTGCTCCAGGTGGACTTTGTTGGCTCCTGATTGGCTGGAAACACTCACCTGAACCCAGACAGCACAGAGCAGCAGCTGGGAGGAAAAGCATTGTGTGCAGTGGTGTTTCCTCTGGTGAACCTGGGGAGAAGTGGCGCTCTGATGCAGCTGAGGCCAAACAAGAACGAGCTGTGAGATCAGACGAGGGCCACGTGGTTTCTAACAGCTCCTCAAAGCTCCCATCAGCCCCTGCAGCCCACAGAGAAGACTGCTGCTGCTGGTTGACGGCTCAGATCAACCTGATGATGCTTTCAGGGTCTTGGTTTAAATCTGACAGCAGATGGAAAATAATCTGCCTCACATGATGCAGAAACAATAAAAATATTCATGTTCATTCATGAAATCAGGTGGATTTTTTTTCTCTCGATTGATTTGTTTATCAGTTGATATGAACAGGATTAATTTCACATTAAAATTAGAGAATTCTGTACGTTTTTAAGCAAAAACATTTTAAAATGGGCATGAATAATATTGTCCCTCAGTTAATCTATTCTCTCTACATCTTTGACTCCTGACTAAACCTACCTGTTGGTCTTTGTGTTGTAACCTAAAGGAATCCCTCAGCATCTTCCTCACCTCGAAATTTGTTTATAGAACCATGCAGTTTAACAAAGCATCAAAATGTTGGAAAGGGAGATTATTTTAAAAGGAAGATTTTATATGGTGAATCAAATTACACAGAACTGTGAAAATGCCGTATTTTTATTGTAATATAAAAGATCTAACATGAGTTTCTTGTTTTTGTGCGTTTTATAGAGAATAACAAAGAAAATGTTAATTTAATGAATTAACTCCAGAACATACATAGATCTGAATTCAACAAATTAACAGGATCATAAACTGGAACTGAAAGCCAACTCTGTGTAAAATGGATCCATTAACATTGATTTATTTATCGTTCTACAGTTATCTTTGCAGATTTACAGGAGAAGCTGGTACACTGGTCCACATCTCAGGCCACCTGTGGGTCAAAGGTCAACCCTTAACCAGATACCAGTCAGTTGTAACTATAAGGACAGGTAATCTTGTCCTCAACCCAAAATTATTTATTTTAAAATGAAATCATACATATTAAAGACCTATCAGCATCTCTGAAGCTGAGGTTCCTGCATATGAGTTGCTCTGCCTCCCTCTGCTGGTCAGAAGCTGAAACTGCAGCCTAAATCTACCTAAAGAACAAACTCCCTGGTTCATCTTTGCATCTGCTGATTCCTGTTGGTAAACTGAAAGATTTACTCATCATGCTGCATTTTTACTGGTTTCACTGGATGTTTCTGTGTACAAACAAGGACGCGAGTAGGAATAAAATCAGAAACAAAGAAAGGACAATGGAAATAACTACGAGTAAATGATTATTTTAAAAGATGGAGGAAAATTAGGACTATTCCATCCTATTCTATTCTATTAACCTTCCAACTTATTTAATTACTTTTCATTTTCCTTGAAAAAAGAAAAACAAGAAAAAAAGGGCATTTTAAATATTTCTAAAGCTGAGTCACATGGTTACGTCTCCATTTTGTGTTTTTGCTTCATTTGGAGATTCATTGTCTTTTTTTCAGTAAAGTTTTTTCCACATATTTGACATAAAAAAGGCTTCTCATCTGTGTGGGTTCTCCTGTGAGCATGAAAATCTGACTTGCATCTAAAACCTTTTCCAAATTCTGGACATGAAAAAGGTTTTGCCTCTGAATAAATTATTATGTGGGCCTTTAAACTATAATTTAGAGAGAACTTTTTCCCACATGTTTCACAAGAAAATGGCCTCTCATCTGTGTGGGTTTTCTTGTGATCATTCAAATGGCACATCTGTAAGAAACCTTTGCTGCATATTTCACATTTGAAAAGTCTCTCCTCTGTGGGTTTTATAATGCAGAGTTAAGTGAGTATTTCTACTATAACGTTTATCGCATATTTTGCAGGAAAAAGGCTTCTCCCCTGTATGAACTTTCTTGTGCATCCTTAAATTACTAGAATCAGAGAAACTCTTGCTGCATATTTCACATTTAAAAGGTCTCTCCCCTGTGTGGCTTCTATAATGAAGAGTTAAGTGATTATTTCTAGTATAACTTTTATCACATATCTTACAAGAAAAAGGTCTCTCCCCTGTATGAAGTTTCTTGTGTTTCCTTAAATTACCAGAATTAGCGAAACTTTTCCTGCATATTTGACATGTAAATCGTCTCCTCCCTGTGACGGTTTTAATGAATGGATTTAGATCTAAACTTCTAGCATAGTCATGAGTGGAAAGCAGCTCAGTTCTTACTAATTCACTCAAACCATCTGGAGTAGAAGTTTCTACTAAAGCAGTGGACTGCAGCTGGACAAACTTCTCTCCTTCCTCACTGCTGTGGACATCCTTCTGGTCCTGTCCATTTGGGAAAAGTTCTACTTCCTGTTTAACCAATGAAACATCTGGTCCCTGCTGTTCCTCTTTAATCCATGAAGGTTCTGGTTCCACCTCATATTCAGTCAGTGGTGAATCCGGTTTCATCAGTTCTTCTCTCCATTCTGGTTCTGCTTCCTCCTGGTCATCACTGGACCTACTGTCCTGGTTCCAGGAGACAGAAGCTTCCTCTTTAGTGGAGACATGAGGCTTCTGGAGGTCTGGAGGGACAAAGGAAATTGGCCTTTATATGTAAGGAGAAAGTGTGATACGATTAGGTTAAGGAATACTTTTATTAATATGTCGGATGAAAGAATCAATAAGAAAATTCTTCTTTGGAGTAAAGTCCAGAACTCTCCATGGGTCGCAGAGTTTCATGCTATTTTTGAGGAAACCGATCTTCAGTATATCTATACAAATATTTATCATGTAGTATAAATAAAATTAGAAAAAAAGCTACTTGTCAGGTTCAATGAAAAATGGTTAAGTGGTATAATGTTAAAACCGAAATTATGGACATATGTGAAAATGAAGCATAATTATGGAACGAATTTATGTTACAGCAAATTTAAGAAGAAACCAGAGATCCTTGATTGCTCAGTTAAGAATGCGAATCCTTCCCCAGCACTTGAGATTGGCAGATTTAAAAATATCCCAGAGGAACAGAGACTTTGTGATTGGTGACTTACGAGGAGTGGAGAACGAATCTCATTTTCTTTTATACTGTCCATTCTATGATGAACTGAGAGGACTTTGTTTAAATGAACTGTTCGCTCAAAACACTGAAATATTGTGGAGTAATGACGATGTCATGATGGAGTTTTTGTTTACTTCTAATGTATATAAATTAGCCTCTTTTTTTAATACAGCTTGGATTAAACGTCAGTGTCGAGTGTTTTTGCTAATCTTGCTGTTCCCCACACTTGAAAGGGGTAGACCCACAATGTGAGGGGTATAACCTGGATTTACTCAGACAGAGCCTCTGAATCCTTTTCCATTCTTGATTTGAGATTCAATGGTTCAGATGGTAGTCAGTCAGGTAAAAACCCTTGGGAAAACAAACCCACATGCCAGAATTAATATGCAACAATTTATAGTGGGGGGGAAAAAAAACACCCAGTAATCTGTACCTTAAACTGCTTACAAAAGGCGCAAATACAAAAATATTATCGTAATTCATTTAAATATATATACATTCCATAACATTCATAACATCCATCCATTTTCTTAACCGCTTAATCCTTAATGGGTCACGGGGGTGCTGGTGCCTATCTCCAGCTGTCAACGGGCGAGAGGCGGGACATTCCATAACATTCCCACGTAAACAAAACCCAATATCCACACAAAAGCCTCAATATATACACATCCACACACCTTGGTGCAAGCATTTAAAAATTCCTGAGCTTAAATCAACAAGAACAGAGTCCATTTTAAAGTCCACAGCAGCTTAACAGTATTCAAACAAAGGTCATGTCTATTACCGGCTGCCTCCTCACTTTTTGCTTGTGGTTGCCGACTACAAGCAGATAGCAGGAATGCAAACACCTTGCATATTCCAAATTACCGCGGCTGTTTGCTGGCTGTTAATTATGACCCAGCTGGGTCCGTCCGGCAAAGCGCTCCGGGTGCAACGAGCAAGCAACATTAGTTCCGCCCTGGGCTGCTGACATCCAGTAGGTCAGCAATACACCTCCCACCTGAGCATCTTGCGTTACAGCAAAGAGGGTCGTGCAACCTCACACCAGCTTGCGATCACTGAATTGCTCATCAAGGAAGGAAGGAGGACAACAAGGCGCCTGACATCTTGGTGGAGGACCACACCATAGCGACTTCCTTTCCGGTCCCGAGGTACTGAGCCTCGGGCCGCAGATCCTCCTTTTTGGGCTGGCACACTGTGCCCTGGAGTAACTAAAACATCTACATCCCTTACGACACCCTTGCTATCTGGGACTGCAGCGACACCCCTCCCGAACTGACATCGCAGCGCATTTTGATCATATAGCCACACGATGGCCCCAACAACAACGTTCCTCATCATTGTGTGCAACTTGCTTCTGATGAAGAGATTCGGGCTCTCTGCAACACTGTCCAGCCCATAACACACAACTTGGTGGGACCACAGAGTGCCCTTTGGGGTGCTAACCCTGATCTTCAGAAGGGACCACTGTGACAGAAAATTTTATTATCCTAGGACATTAGAAAGGTTTAATCCTCTTACTCAGTTTTTAGACAGCTGTTCTTATTCTAAGGTACAAACAAGAACCAATTGTTTGTAAACATCTGATCTTGACTTATGACTAATCTTGTTATTATCTGGCGTTACACTTATGACAGCTCCTGTGAATGTCTTTCTCAGCATTATGCTAAGTGTCCCTTATTGTTATCTATCTCCTGATTGTTTACTGCTGACGGCTGAAGTGAAACATCCACATCCGGTATATAAACTCACATCTGTCTGAAGCTTTGGGGGTTCTCACTAGGAGACCCTCCCGTGCACGTAAAATAAACTATGTACGAATATGGCCTCCTACTCCATGCACTACCGAGGTCACATCTTCACTCTTCAGATTCAACTCGCCTGCCGCCTTGTGAGTTATGTAATTAGTGTCTGAAGCCAGGTCTATCAAAGTTCCTATCCGTTGCCCTGCATTCGCCATGACTGCTAAGATCATCATGACAACAGGGAACTCCGGTAGAGCGTGTCGACGAACCACAGAGTTTAAGGTCCTTGCCGTCGAATTGCAGAAGACATTCCGGTATTGCTGGGCCAGCTCTGGGGGCAGTCTTGTCATGAACTCCTCCTGTTCCTCAGTACACTTCCTCCCACTGTGGTCAACCCGACCGGACTTGGGCCTCCCTTTGGGTAGTCCCTTTTTCCCCGGGCTGGGACACAAAAGGTAGTGGTGCTCTGTACCCCCTCGACCTTTGCAGCCATCACTTTTGCAGAGGAGGTTGTCTTACATTCCCCGTCACTGTGGACTTCAAGGCAGGTTCTGCAGACCCCACACTTTATAGCATGTTCTTTCTTTCCCACCAGGTTGAGGGCCTATAACCTTCTGCACACATACAACCTTTGCTTGTGACCACTCTCTCCACACACAGCACAAACCTCTTGGGGATCAGCTGACCTGGTGGTTACAGTTATAGCCTGCTTTATTTGACCCTTTGGCTCCTTTCTTAAGCTTGGTTTATGCTCGCCGCATGAACATTCCGTGCGGAACCAGCCGAGACGCCTTCGAGCAGCGTTTATACTTTCTGCAGCTTGTCCCTGCTGAGAGCCAATATTCTTGACGACTATAGGGGGCGGCGTAGGGCTCTACTGCATGCATACAACACTACACCATAGTAGAAGTAGTAATCATTGTTGTTTACAAGATGGTGACACCCGTGAGCTTAAACAAAGCTGGACTTTTATGCTGCTTAATTAGGAAAAAGATGAAAAAGGAGACTGTCCACTAGTCCATTAAAGCACAGTTCATCACAGTGATCTCAATCGGCTGAATCATAAAGATGTCCATTTACGAACCTCCGGCAATATGAGCTCTTGCCAGTCCGCCATATTTTTCCGCGCGGGACTGTTCGCGTAGTTACAAATTTTTCTAGGTGCGCAGTGCGAAAATTTTGGGGCGGGAGGAGGCCGCGTGAGGAGGCGCGGTTACTGAAATGACGTAATTTGGCCTCGTGGAGCCGTGCGGACCTCGCAGCCGCGGCAAGCATAAATCAAGCTTTAAGGGTTCCCCCATCCCTTAATTGCTCCAGTTCCTTGTAAATTTTTTCTTGACCTTTTAAAAATGAGAGCAGCATGTCAAATCGATATTTGTCGGCATCCACGCTCATCTTTTCTGGCGCAAACATAAGCCACTCTTTCTTTAGGACGTCAACGAACTTCCTCGGCTGGTGGCCTTTTACCGGGGGCAGCGCCTGTAGCTCTTCAACTATCTCCAAAACAATGGCTGGTTTATTTCCAAACCGATTCTCAAGCGTGTGAAAGATCTCATCTGCTTTCCCATACGCTGACAGACGGAGATCCCACAACACCTTCTCCTCCAGACTATCCAATGATTGCAACTTGCGAAACTCTTTTGAGCCGGTCGGTTCTCCCTGCCTTTGGAGCTCCTCCCAGTCTTTCTTCCATCTATGGAAGTTTCTTCTACCCCCATCGAGTCTAGGAAGGGCAGTCGGCCTCAGCTTGATGGCTGGTGACTGGACAAAGGATGCTGCGCTTTATTTACTTCTTCCTCCGCCTTTGCTTGTATCAGGACAGCTTTCCCAGATATCAGCTTGGCTGAACAGACCTCTACTTCCTTCATCCGGGCCCTGATCGTCTCCCTTCTCTTGCGCCAGGGCCCAACCGGCTCCACTGAAGAAATGCTTCCTTAGTCGCTTTGACCCGGACATCCAGTTGACTTAGCATGCAATCATATGCTTCCAACGTTATCCCAGGTGCAGCACTTGATAATCTCTCACATTCAGCATCAGCCAATTCCAAAGAAGTGACAAGTTCTAGATTAATAACTGACAGAAAAATATGTTTATAGGCCTTTTAAAAAAGTCATCACGTATGGCCTGTCCATCACCATGTCCTCTGTTGCTGACTTGGCTGTCTCTTGACCACTACTGTGTGTTTGTTAACGTTGCCAGTTTTATCCAACAAGAGACCTCTGTGAGAACTGTCAGGAGGCATAATCTAACCCCGGAAGTGGTTCCAGGTTTTCTTAGACTCTCTTATTGCTTTACCTACCCCCTGGGATTGTATTGTGAATGATTTCAACAGTTGCAGATGTACCTTCCCTCAACAGTAGCCTATACTTCAGACAACATAAAATGTGCAGACAAGAGTTTTAGACACTGTAAAAAGACGTGTTAATGAAACAATTCTCTTTTGTCTGAAACAAAACCAGCAACTTCAGGAGCCCCACTGCTGTTAACAAAAAATAAATAAAGTACTACCAAAATCATAGAAGAAGAGTGACTTCGACTACCGAGGACGGGACCACAGGCGACGTAACGTTACGTAAACATCTAGGTAAAATAGTGGTGCAGTACGTCTGATTTCATGCCTACTACTTGCTCGTTTTCTACACAGCATTTACTGCATAAACGGGCAAGTAGTAGCTACTATGTAGTACATACTATATGTATTGGATGCAGGGTAAGTTTTTAACTAAGTACAGCTTCTGGCAGGAGCTGTGAGAGCAAAGCACACAATGCTGACCCAAAATGACTAATTCCAAAAAGAGGAGCCGCATCTATAGTTTAAAACTTTATCAGCTGTAAAAGGTTTATAAGGGCTATTGGGAGTAACAAGTAGGGGGGAGTGTTGAGCATTTTTTGACATATGTAGGAATACGCGGTCAACGGCGGCAAAACCAATAGGAAAGAAATCAAAAATTCCATTAATATGGTCTAACATACCATCTACAATAATGCTGCCATCTTTTTTTTGTTATCTGAAATGTTAACCAGCTAATGATCTCTTATGGTCACCATGTTGTTTTTTTCTCCTTCTGCACTCTATCCACTCTGAGTCTGTTTTCTGCCCCCTAGTGGAAATATCCAGAACTACACGCAAAGCAAGCAAAAGATGCATCCTACTGCTTGTGTCAACGTGAAGTTAGAAATCAGGCATATTTTCAGCCTTACAGCATCAGGAATGTCTACTCTATTTTGACTAAAATCATAATAATTTTTATTTATTTTCATAGAATTTAGCTGTGTTTTAAAATAACATGATGCAGTCTATATAACTGTAAAATTGGCAACTTAATGCTAAGTTAGGGTACAAATTATTTTAGAAGGATAGAATAGAATAGAATAGAATAGAAACTTCTACCTTAGTGGAAAAGTTTCTACGGCTCTTCAGGCATAAAAGAAACATTAATACACTTGAAGTTTCACTATAAAAACAATATACTGTGGTTTAGATCTCATCGTTTTTACTAGTTGAAGATCACTACAGCATTAGGGACAAAGGACTTCTTGTATACATTTTTAGTTGCCAGAGGTACCCTATTCCTGAACTCATGGGTTCAAATTGGCTAAAAAGTGGATGGCTATTGTCTGCCACAATGTGCCTTACTATATTTTCCGTACTTTCAGCAGCCACTTGGGAGATTATTATTTTTTTTTTTGTGATTTGCCAACTGTTTTTCCTGCCCAAGTTTCCCTTTTGATCTGTAGTTAGCATGACCAAACCAGGCAGGGATATGTAAAGTTAGAATGCTCTTAACAGTTGTTTCATAAACAATTTCAGGAAATTTGCTGGCTAACACCAAAGCTTTTAAGCTTTCTTAAGAGATAAAGTCTCTGTGAGCATTTCTTAAAATATATAATCTGTGTTTTTAATAAAGTCATCTAGAATTTAACCTAAATATTTAAAATCTGTCAGAGTTCCAAAAGGTTGGTTAGAGAGTAAAACTGGCTCCGCTTTAGAGTCTTCTCTGAGGGATATAATGAGCTCCTTTGTCTTTGCTACATTAATATCTAGCTCTCTCTGTGCAAAACAACGACTCCAGGGCTTTAATGTGAGAGAAAAACAATGCTTCAGCCATAGGGTCTTGTTTTTTCCTTAACCAGAACAGAGCCATATCGTCGGCGTACTTAATTAAAATGCAATTTTGATCATTAATTGCAAATTAGTTTGTATAAAGTGAAAAAAGTAGAGGGGAGAGAACACTACCCTGAGGGTAGCCAGTGCTCACTGTGCGGACCTCAGAGGTTTCCCCACCACTGCTAACCCACTGTGGACGACAAGATAAAAAGATCCTGATCCAAAGGATCAGACGAGAATTTACCTTCAGATCCATGAGACTTTTTAAAAGAATGTGGGTAGACAGTGAATTAAAAGCCAAACAGAAATGGACAAAACAATATACTGGCAAAACATTTTCTTAATATAAAATTTCTTATGATAATATGGATATGAAATGTCTTGTAGGGGGAAAAATACCATCAAATACCATTTGGATTAGAGCTGGGTATTGTTAGGAACTTCACAATTCGATTCGATTGAATAGTGTTTACTCAGCTTTGATGTCGATTCAATAACTCCACAATTAAGAGCATATTTCTCAAAAACGCATGCAGTAATATCAATGTTTAAGAACAAATTTCTACTTGTATTGAATTAAAATTCAAAATGGGTTTAAAATTCATTTTTTTCGTGTGTTACACTTCTAATTTACGTTTAATTTCTAGCAGTGTTTACTTGGTTTGTAGTGGGACGGATTGGTGCATTAAAAGCAGCTAATTCAGGTGATTGAAACTGACTTGCAGGGCAGAACATGGCTGTGATGATTTGGTGCCTGTGGGGGTTTGGCAGAGAATATCAGGAGAAGATGCTTTTATACTATGTGATTACGCATAGCGGAGGCTGACAGGTGCTTGATATCTACTTCTGATTGACTTTTAAACTTTGGTTTCATCTGCAGCAGACTGTAAAATGATTCCACACCCAACTGGAGAAAGTATTTTTGGCTGGTAGCTGACCCAGAGACGACTCCGTACCAGAAACACGGGAAGCTATGCTAATGCTAACTAGCCTCGCTGTCTGCAAAAAACAGAGAAACTTAAACGTAGCATATAATTCCGATAAGCGCATACACTTCAATCCAACTACACAATCCTTGTTTCAACGTTTTTTTTTTGTTTTTTTGTTGTTTTTTTTACAAACGTTACTCTGTCAGCAGCCTGTTGTCTAAACCAGCGAGCTAACAGAGCTACGTAAAGAAAGCGGGCATGAGAGAAGCCGACGGCAGACGTCAATAATGCAGCGTATAGAAATATTTTCCAGGTCAAACTCCGCTTCCCGAAAGTTATAAACTTTCCCCGGAACCAAGTCATGGTACAGAAAGCTATTAAAAAGAGTGATGCGGTTAAGTCTGGGGATCCGCTGAGCCGAACCTTCTCTGTGGAGCAGCCTGTGTCGCTCTACCGAAATGCACTGCGGTCTCCTAAGGAAACGCAGACGAACAAATCTACACCACAGTGACACAATATATAATATGGATACCAGGTTTAGTATTGATCAATATCTATTAATTAATTAATCTGACAACTCTAGACCCCAACATGTTTCAGGCTGTGTTTTGGTAAAGGCTGTCTTGTTCAACGTTGAACGCTCACAGTAGACTGTTTCCCACAGCGCCCCTACTGGCCAGAGGGCTGAATCGATTCATAGGAGTATATGAATCGATATTGAATTGAGAAAGAAATAATTGCAATGCATTGATGAATCGATATTTTTACACAGCCCTAATTTGGATATAACCTCTAACTGCAGTATAAGCTAACATAGTAATTTAAATTAGAATCGATTACCCTACCCACTTTATGGAATACTTATGATACTTCGCTTATGGACACGTAAATAAAAAGACATCAGCAGGTATGTGGCCTGGAATTAATGCAATGGCTCCAACTGAACGTATATATATATATATTTTTTTTTTCTTACGTACCCGACTCATCTGAGCCCAGCCCAGTGTCTGGTCTTACGCATTTTGGGAAGGTGCCTGTGTCTTCGTTTGGAAAGGGGGAATAACTGTCATTTTGTTTTTACTATCGTTGGGAAGGGATGGGAATATGGGTTATTTGGGGTCATTTTAATCTGTAAAGCTCGTTGAGTTGCATTTTTTGTATAAAAAGCGCTTTATAAATAAAGTTTGATTTGATATATTATTATATTACTGCTAAAAGCAGTTCAGAAAAATTCTGACATGATTACATAACATAACGAATTCTGAAGCACTCAGTAGACTACAGGTGTTCTTAACAAGCAGCTAACACTACAGGTAGCCTGCTTGGTGAACAACATAAATAATTGATTTGAAATATGATTACATGTGTGACAATATAAATATTATTCTCAAAAAGAAGTTATTACAAACTTTGGTGAAGTATTTCGCGGCATTGCTAGCATTTTTAATCAGGCATGACGCAGCCACCTACACTTTGTGAACATCTGCAGTTTGCATAATATTTCCACCATTTAATCACACCGCCTCTAATGAACCATTTATACACGAAGCTAATATTTATCAGAGCGTTAGCGGCGGCTTAAATGTGACCTGAATAAATAAAACTGTGATGGAAGCCAAATGTATTCCCTGTGTTCCTGATTAATGGCGTCCTTCTTGAGGAAAACTTTTTGACCAAAACCATCAACCTGTGAAGCATCAGCAGCTAAACCTAGTTTCTGTAGCAGCAGCAGAAACTATCAGTCTGCAGTAAAAACACATCAGCTACTTCATCCGGACCTACCAGAACTTTTCCCCTGCAGCTCCACGCCGATCCTGGTTAGTTTTATCTGAGGTTTCCAGCAGACTCCCAGCAGTCTGATGTCTTCCTCGTAGCGGACGATGGTTTTTTCCACCTCGGTGAAGATTTCTTCTGCAGCAGCAGTTAGTCGCTCTCTGATAAACTCTCTCAGAGGAAGAACTGCAGACATTGTTGCTGAAATATTCCGCTGGGAAACCAAAACACGCGCTGCAGTAGTTGGCGCCTTTTTTTTTTTTTTTTACTTCAGGTGGGTTTTACACTGAGAGAAAGCAGCAGATCGGTTTGTTTACCGCCCCCTGCTGGACTGGAAGTATGTAGAAATTATTCTGTCTCGACATAAAGCTGGGGCTAATTCTCCCAAGTACAGTTGGTAAAAACAATATAATCATATAAATTTACACCAACTAATTAGGGGACCAATAGTTTCGAAATAAAACTTTAGGGCAGGATTTCCAAACTCATTTCCATTTTGGGCCACATCAAGATCATCAATGTCCTTAAAGGGCAGATTGTATTGTATATTGTACCTGTATTATATATATATATATATATATAATAACAAATATCTGTCCCAAGAAGTATTTAAAATTTGACAAGTACTTCTTAAAATGAAATTGTACTGAAAATATTTTCACAATGATGGGGATTTAGGACTAATCAAATAAACACTGATTTGACTCGGAACACAATATTTAGGTGCATTTAAATATAACTTAAAGGTTCTGTTTATATGGTCCTCTAGAGTTTAGATTGGGTTAACGTTTATCAGTGTTTATCATGTCTTGGGTAATGTTTGAACAGAAATTGTCACTGCATTAGGCTTAAAAGTGAGAATAAACTCACAAGAACAAATGTCTAAATTTAAGATAACATTGCTTATTCATGTGGTGAAAAATTGTGTGAGTTTCCTACATAACTTATGTCAATTAATACTAAAAAAGGAACCCAAATCCCTGGTTAAACTTAAAATTGGAATAAATATTTTTGGTTAGAATGTAAGTGAAATAATCCTTAGTAAAATTCCTTTGTTTAAACCTTTATTAAAACCATTAAAGATACAGACTAAAATACATACGTTAAAATTTTATTTGTGTATAAAGATAGGAATTGATCAATGATGTAGTAAAACGCAAGTTAAACTTATTTTGTGTAAAGAAACAGTATTTGTTTCATCCTCATTTCATTAATTTTTCACCAGCTAATTGGTGAAAACCATTAAATTGTAAAACTGGGTTAACCCTACTGGTATACATACTTTAATCTCTGTTAACTGCAAAAAACATCTAAACTTTACCTGGGTTGGAAAGCATGGACATTCAAAATATTATTTTTGGGGTTTTGTTAAAGATTTTTCACCTGATTCTGAACTGATCCTGTTACTGGTCAAATAAATCTGAGTGAAATCCAAAGTCTGTTCCTTTTCAAGTGTAGGCGTCTCACATTTGGAGAAAACACATGATAATTGTCCCTCATTTTATCTATTCTTATCTCTACACCTGTTTTGTGAAATATTTTTAAAGGATCGCTGTGAGTCGGCACACACAATATTAAAAGAACAACAAAGACACTGATTTATGCTAGAATAATGTGTCACTTTTATTCCCCACACAGTATACAGTATCAGCAGCAAAAGCAAAACAATGCTTCATCAAGCAGGCATAGAGTTTTCATCACAGCACTTGACACTTGACAGTGGAGAGCCAGTCACCTCTCGGTCAGATCTGTTAACTTAACACGAGCCGGGCGATCGTGCAGAAAATTCCACAGCAGACTCTCAAAAAGCTGGACAGCTCCGACTCCAATGATACCCAGAGGAGTGCGTAAAGAATGAGGCGGGCCGAGCCTCACTTTCAGGCCCCCCCTCGCTTATCAGTTTGCCTGGTTTTGAAAAAACATGTTTTCGAAACCAAGCCGACCGCAGTTTCACTAGAGCTGTCTGCTAGAGATACCAATAAGACCAATAATAGAAAAAACTATTCATAAGTAATTGCCTTAAAATGAATGATACAATAAAGGTTTATTAAATTATCTTCTAATAATGATTAAACAGATTTCATTACTTTTCAATCCTCTTGCAAAAAAAAACCAAACTAATATTTCTAAAGCTTTCTGAGTCACATGTTTACGTCTCCATTTTGTGTTTTTGCTTCATGTGGAGATTCATTGTCTTTTTTTCAGTAAAGTTTTTTCCACATATTTGACATAAAAAAGGCTTCTCATCTGTGTGGGTTCTCCTGTGAGCATGAAAATCTGACTTGCATCTAAAACCTTTTCCACATTCTGGACATGAAAAAGGTTTTGCCTCTGAATGAATTATTATGTGGGCCTTTAAACTATAATTTAGAGAGAACTTTTTCCCACATGTTTCAACAGAAAATGGCCTCATCTGTGTGGGTTTTCTTGTGATCATTCAAATGGCACATCTGTAAGAAACCTTTGCTGCATATTTCACATTTAAAAGGTCTCTCCTCTGTGTGGGTTCTATAATGCCGAGTTAAGTGATTGTTTCTACTATAACTTTTATCATATAATTTAGAAGAAAAAGGTCTCTCCCCTGTATGAAGTTCCTTGTGCATCCTTAAATTAATAGAATTATCCAAACTTTTCCTGCATATTTGACATGTAAATCGTCTCCTCCCTGTGATGGTTTTAATGTGTGAGTTTAGATCATAACTTCTAGCATAGTCATGAGTGGAAAGCAGCTCAGTTCTTCCTGCTTCACTCAAATCACCTGAAGTAGAAGTCTCCATCACAGCAGTGGACTGCAGCTGCTCTTCTTCCCGACTGCTATGGAGATCCTTCTGGTCCTGTTCATTTGGGAAAAGTTCTACTTCCTGTTTAACCAATGAAACATCTGGTCCCAGCTGTTCCTGTTTAATCCATGCAGGTTCTGGTTCCCCCTCATATTCAGTCAGCTGTGAATCTGGTTCTATCGGTTCCTCTTCTCTCCATTCTGGTTCTGCTTCCTCCTGGTCATCACTGGACCTACTGTCCTGGTTCCAGGAGACAGAAGCTTCCTTCTCAGTGGAGACATGAGGCTTCTGGAGGTCTGGAGGGACAAAGGAAAGGGGTAATTCATATAATTCAATAGATGACTGTCTCATGAATAACGTCTCATGCATTGGAAACTGTTTATGAATCTGCTGTGGTCTCCAGTGTGAATAAATGCTCTGGTGCTTCTGTTTCAGGAGGTTTCAGTTTGCCAGAGGAGTGGCTGGGATAAACGTCAGAATAAAGAGTTATTATCTTTTCGAATTATTCACAATATGCAAATGTCTCCTGTTTGATTGGCTAACTGTAATGTGAATCTTATGCTGCCTTCAAAAAATTAAACTACTTCACTGGTGGAAAAAATCAAATGGATTTTCTTCAGCTCCTCTTTCCTGGGTAAAAAAAAAGTAAAAGGCTGAGGCTCTATGTCCACAAATAAACCAAGCCTGACCCAGTTAGCATCGTTGCTAACAGTTAGCTTTAGCTTCTTGCTTCTACTAGCGGAGGCATGCTCTCCTCTCTCCGGGTTGCAAAATGAGCCTTCCTGATGGCGATTGCGAGCCAAGACCATGAATAATAAATTTCTCTGTAACGTAGAAGAGACTGGCTTTTACTGACTCGCTCATTTTGCATTATGGTTTCCTTTTGCAGCTAATGCAGGACCTGCCCTCTCTGCCCCCACATACTAATGTCCAGCTGGTCCCCGTTCCCATGAAGTCAGCCCTGATTGTAGCAAGAACTCACATAATGGACTTGGACCATACCTGTCATTAATAGCAGTGAGCGGACAATCATAAACCCAACAAATAACCCCAATAATCTGAAACAGTTAACAAAAGTTCGACTTTCACTAAATCATACATTCACTCCTTCTCCAGTCACAATTAAAATAATATGGCACATTTAAATTTCCATGCACTGTTGCACAAAACATTTATTATCAAAGATCTGATTTGTAGACCATAATTCTGTTTATTTTTAACAGAAACATGGCTGAGTCCAGATGCCCCTGTTTTTCTTAGAGCCCTCCCATCCAAATTTGATTATCACTTACTCCACAAGGAGTTAGTGGGGAGGTACAGCTTTTATAAATTTATCTCCCAAACCTGTATTATTTTATAACAATAGAGCTTTGGTATACAATGCAACTATTTTAGCATTTATAAGATATTTTGAGACAGTTTATAGGCCTCCTAAAACAAAGCGCACTTTTTACTCAAGAATTTTTAGAGTTTTATCAATCCTGTACAAGTCTTTTGAAAGGATAATATTAGCTTGTGATTTTAATCTACATGTGGATTACCTTTTAGATCCTTTATAGACAGTTATTTTTTAGATATACAGAACTATATGGATTATATGTCGACTTGGCTGTCTCTGACCACTACTGTGTGTTTTTTAGCATCACCAGTTTTATCTAGCAGGGGATTATGAGAAATGTCAGGAAATGTCATCTTATATTACCTGAATTGGCTGCAGATAATGTTTAAGGTAAGATACCTCCTATATCAACTGTACGTTGGGGTTTACCCCGCTGAATGAGAGGGTAGCCTCCCTCCGCCTACGGGTGGGGGGGACAGGTCCTGACTATTGTTTGTGCTTATGCACCAAACAGTAGCTCAGATTACCCACCCTTCTTGGGGTCCTTGGAGGGGGTACTGGAGAGTGTTCCTTCTTGGGACTCCCTCATTCTGCTGGGAGACTTCAACGCTCACGTGGGATAGGACAGTGAGACCTGGAGAGGCGTGGTTGGGCAGTATGGCCCCCCCGATCTGAACCCGAGCGTTTTTTTGTTATTGGACTTCTGTGCTCCTCATGGATTGTCCATAACGAACAACATGTTCAAACATAAGGGTGTTCATGTGTGCACTTGGCACCAGGACACCCTAAGCCGCGGCTCGATGATCGACTTAGTTGTCGTTTCGTCTGATCTGTGGCCGCATGTTTTGGACATTCGGGTGAAGAGAGGGGCGGAGCTATCCACCGACCAGTACCTGGGCGAGTTGGCTCCGGTGGTGGGGGAGAATGCCGGACAGACCTGGCAGGCCCAAACGCGTTGTGTCCAAGTTTTGTTCCAACTCAACACAGTGGTTACCCTCAGGATTGTAAACAGTTGTTTGGTTTCAGTTTGCTGGGAACAGTGATGGCTTAGCAGGGATGATTTAAAAAATGTGAGCTCCATGAAGGTTCCTATGATGCGTTGTAGTCAGCTGGTTGAGTTTCTTGCAACCCAGGACGTCTCCTTGCGACGCCCCTATCTGCAGCCAGGTTGAACCAGCGGATAGCGTGTGTGAAGATCTCAGAGTCTGTGCATGCACGGCAAAGTGGATTCTTTCGTACAGAATCTGCAAACAAAAAGCATTCGTTTAACAACTTAGACACAGGACACCCAGCACTGTCTGCTTTTTGGCAACTATTGCCAGCCAAAGTCTAATTCATATTCATCTATTCTGTTGTCAACATTTAAATATATACTTACACAGGAGCAAGCTCTTTGTCGTCATCCAGCTGAACGACTTCTTGCCATTGACGCCTTTCCAGTTGATCCGCTTCCCGACATCATCATGCAATATGCGGGCTTCTAAATACTCCTACTAGTTTATAAATCATTAAATGGTTTAGCACAGAAATACGTTAAAGACCTGCTGTCACCATAGCAACGTCCCCATCAGATCCTCCAGCTCTAGTTTACCAATCATCCCTGGAATCAGATCCAAAACATGTAGAAGCAGCTTTCAGTTTCTGTGCTACTCTAATCTGAAGAAAACTTTCTGATGACTGGAAAGCTGCTCAAACACTGAGTTGCTTAAAATCACAATTAAAAACTCATCTGTTTAGAGCTGCTGTTGAGTAAAAGATTGTGATAAATTGATGTTTTTGACTTTCTGTATTGCTGTATTACTTATTTAAATTGCTGTTTTTACTTTATATGCTTTTATAATATGTTTTGGGGTTTTTTTTCATAGCACCGAATCATATAAAGTACCTTGAATTACCCTGTTGTTGAAAGTGTGCTATGCAAATAAAAATTGCCTTGCCTTACTTAATAATATGCTTAAATTCAGCAAGTCGTCTCATCTGATCTGAGCTTGTAGTCAGCACGAGCAAACCCCCATAACTCGCCCCATTGATGAGCTGTCAGGCTCATAGCGAGCTCTACATGCACTGAAATACTCTTAGCAGCTTTGAAGAGCTCAACAGTTGACATGTTTTCAAAATAATTTCATTTCTGCTAAATATTTTTAATATTTATTCATAATTCACAGATGAATATCTCAGGAGCGAAATTTGTGGATTTAATTTGTCGACTGCTTTCATTTATATTATTTTATTCTTCTTTATAGATTTTGTTAAATTATTTTGACTTTTTAATGAAAAACTTACATCAGAGCCTTTTTTCTGCGTATTGTATCAGAGTTGATGGATCAGCTCTGAGTTCAGGCTTGGAGCTGTTTCTCTCCCAGATGAAGAACACAGGTGCTTCCTGGAATGATTCTTTCAGCTCAGTCGATGCTTGTAACTGTCATGGTGTTATTAAAGTGAAAAGCCACAGCTAACGGTGTGGAGGCTGCAGAGCACAAACCCACACGGCTGCAGGAAAGGAGCTTTGATTGGCTGTCAGCAGTTTGTTCTGTTCTAATAACCACAGAGAACAGATTCATATCTGCTGCTCTACTAACTCATCATCTGCCTCCATCTCTGTGGTTTCTTTCTGCTTCCTGGAAACATTTTCATTGTTTTTATTCAAATCAACATTAGAGCTGATATATTATAAAGTGAATCAGCTCAGGAGTTCAATCAGAGGAACATCATCATTAATTCTCCCTGATCTCCTGCTAATGAATCTCCTCCAGGCCTCCTGATGAACTCAGCCCTCATGGAGGAAACATTCAGACTTCAGTCCAGACTTATCAAATCTCTGGATGCTCGTTTTCAGCAGCTGGAGCCTCAAAGGAAATCTTACTGATCAGAAATTACAATTAAAACTACTGCAATAAATAATAAAATAAAACACAGATTTATACTTTTATCCTTTCAGGATTTATTACAGGCGCAAAAAGAAAGTTTAAGCAACTGCTGGATAAAATCAGAGGTTTTACATATTTTTACAGAAATGTATCTCAAAGCAGATTTTTGCTCTTCATGATTAATTTGCAGCAAAAATGTTTTATTTTGCTAAAAATCAATCAAATTTTTCTTTAAAAAGGCAAAAATCTGTTAAAAACCAAAATTTTTGTCAAAATCAATGTCAGAAATTATTCTGATTCCTTCAAAGCTGCTTGTTCTGCTTTTTTCCTTTTCCATTGGTGAAGAATATCTGACTTTATGAAGACTGATCACTGAAATTAAGCTAAGCTTGAATACATCATTTCTAAAGATTACTAATAACAATATTAGTAATTCTTCCAGCTTGGCAGAGAGAAAAGTAGCAGAGGAAGCAGAGAGTCAGTCTGTGTTCAGTAGGTGGACGGTCCCTTGTTGTTTCTGAAGCTCAGCAGCAGAGAGAGTCCACAGCAGTACACCAGACTCTTCACTATCAGCACTGTGTAGAGCAGGCAGAGCAGCTTCACCCTGCACTGAGACTGGAAGGACACTGACAGACACACAGAGACACAGAGACCTGATCAATCTCCACATCCAGCTTCTGATGAGCTGAAGCTGATCATGTGTTTGTCAGCAGGTGATCTTACAGTCAGCTTGCTGCAGAGCTGCCTGGTCTGGTCTCTCTGGAGGACAGGAGGCTGGAGCTGGAACCTCTGAAACAGAGAAGGAGACAAAGTGAGAAATGTCCGTCCTCTGCTCCTCTGCTCTCTTTGACAGCGTCTCCACATGAAGCTGAATCACTGCTGAACACAGTCACCAAGCCTTCATTACCTTGTTGTGTTTGGGCCTCCACTCTGCCCCCCTCATGCTTCACAGAGCAGTTGTATCTAGAGGTGATGAGAGGGTCCTGATCCACCAGTCTGATGGAGGCGCTGCGTCCCGACTCTCTGAGCTCCAGCTGCTCTCCCTCAGCAGGGGGCAGATCCTCCCAATCACCATTATTCAGTCTTTTCCAGGAGATCTGGACCAGAGGAGGAAACATGTCTGAGGCCAGACACAGCAGGAAGCTCCTCCCCTCCAGGTGGGCGCTGGATGCTGCTGGGTACACGCTCACCACGGGCTTCACTACCTGCTCATCTGAAGGTTGACAGCAGCAACAAGCAGCACAGACACACATTCACACAGTCAGCAGCAGCTTCCAGCACTGCACTGCATTCAGTCTGATCCTGGAAACTACATGGACTCTGATCACTAAACTACTCAGCAATACAGCACACAGTTACCTGCAGACACTGGATTCACTTTCACATCCAACACTAACTCATGGCAGCTTCGCTCACATCTGGGACCAACTTTTCATCTCTGATTCATTCTTTTCACAATCCACCAGTTTTCTACTGATTATTTCATCAATAGAAATCAACTCTTCCAGATGATTCACAGATATTAGACCCTGCAAGGATCAGCTGCTCTAGACCATCCATGGATGGATCTTTTCACATTTAAACTCAAAGAAATTCATTTACCAGATAAATGACCTCATAGTGTCACTGGTTAATTGGCTCTTTGATTTTAGTCTGCAGAAAAATAAATACATTTATTGAATTTTGAATTATCATATTTTGTCTCAGGGTGAAATAAAAATGCTGATTTATTATAATTATAAATTCTTCACACACAGGTTAACTTTTGTAATTAAATATAATAAATATGTCATAATCTAACATATCTATATAAATCTACTGAAGTTAAACTTTCCTAATGTTACTTAGTTTTATACATATTATTGAAATAAACATGATTCTAAGTTAAAATAAAATATAAAATAATTTCCCTGTAGTTATATACAGCAACAAACAATAATTATAGAAATGTCTTTTTTTAAATTAACAGAAAAGTTTATAAATGAAATTTAATATTATTTATTAATGTGACAATATTGCAATATTATTTCCAGCTGAAATATAATTCAGTAATGATGTTCTATAATTTAATTGTATTTGTAGTTGAACTATAAACAATATTTATTTGAATCTTTTATACGACGCAAAATATCTTCATTAAAATAGTTTTTCTTATCTACATATAAAAATGTAAAATTAAAGATATTTACAATCATTTTTTACATTTTGATTCAAATAAGCTGAACAACAATGAGTTGGTAATATTTTAGTAAATATTCAGTGTTCAAAAATTAGTCAAGAAATATAATTATTGGTATTAAATGTCATTCATAATTTTCAACCTTGTAGTTTTGAATACATATTTCTAAAAAAAAATATGATGAAACCAGCTAAAGAAATCATCGATAATTTATCTGATTAATGTTTTTTTTCTGTTCCAAAGACTTTAAAAAGTTACAGAAACGATAAAACATGAAACTTTTCAAACATTAAAAATAAATGTTTTCATTAGTCGCACAGATTAAAATCTGATTTTAATGAATCTATTGAGTTTTTTTCAGCGGCTCCAGGATTATTTCTCTACTAATGATGGAAAATCTGCAGCAGCAGAAACTGATTAAAACATTTGAACTTCTAGACTAAAAAAATAAGATAATTCTACTTTATTACCTGTTACATAAAGTCTGGTTCCAGAACCAAAGATTGGGTACCAGAACCCTCAACAAGAAAGACTGATACAAAAACCTCTCTGCAGATTTTTGCTCTTATTATTTTCAGCTTCTTTTAACTCTGAGTTTTAGCAGTTAGTAAATGTATAAAGAATATTTTACAATAATTAAAATTTTATCAACAATATTAGCAGATTTTACAGGATTAGAGTCAATGAGATTTTTCATATTTTATTCTCCAACATCTGGAAAAATCTAAATTTATTTAATAAAGTTGTTCAGAGCCTTTTGAACATGTTTTTCCTCCGTGATTTATGTTTTAGCAGTTAGTATAAAGATAATCTGTGTTTTGCAGTAATTAGACTATTAACAACAAAATCACAGGAGCTGAATCACTGAGAAGAAAAGATAATCACCATCAAACATTGAAGTAATAAATAACTAGCTGTTTATGAATTTTAATCCTGTTTTCATTTGTTATTATTTTAATGTTTACTTAACCAATAAAACCAATAAATATTCATTCTTACCTGTTACATACAGTTTGGTTCCAGAACCAAAGATGGGGTAAAAATAGTCAGAACCATCACTCCTCCTCACAGTGAGAAAGACTGATACAAAAACCTGTCTGCTGATTTTTGCTCTTATTATTTTCAGTTTTTCTCTGTCAGTTTCATGTAACTCTGAGTTTTAGAAGTTATTAAATGTATACAGAATATTATACAGTAATCAGACTTTTATCAACAATATTAGCAGATATTACAGGATTAGAGTCACAGAGTTTTCAGATGTTATTCTCCAATATTGGTACAAATACAGCATTTATTTAATAAAGTTGTTCAGATGTTTTTAAACATGTTTTTCATCAATTATTAATATTTTCATGCTGAATTCTCCACTAATGATAAAAACTAAATCATGAAGCAGCATGAAGTGACTTTAACCACATGTGAAGTCGTCCCATAAAGCAGTAAATGTTGGTTCTTACCGGTTGGTTGGTTCCATCCAGTCTGGTTCCAGAACCAAAGAGGTACCAGGATCCTCCACACAGTGACAAAGACTGCTCCAAGAAGCTGTCTGCTGCTGAATGGCTCAGCTGAGGGGAAGCAGGATCAGATTTCAGCTCCATGATGTGTTTCTCTAATCTTCACATCAACATGACTGTCTCTTCTGCTCTTTTCTTTCAGCCCCACTAGCAGCATGGTTCTGATGTCCACTACTTTAGTCCACATGGACTGGATCTGGGAGTTAGTTCACATCTTCATGTTGTCCTCAGGATCAACTGGAAGAAAGTTGGCTGCTTCTTCATTCTTGGATACAGATTTCCAAAGAGTCTGAATGAGAACAAAGCAGTCCTCTGTAATCTGAGCTCATGTTCAGGAGATCAGAGCTGAACTGTCTTGGAGAAGTTGCTCTGAGCTTCTGTCTGGATCCTTGGCAGAACCATCAGAAATGTTCTGTGAAGATCCAAAGTAGGTGTGAAGGAAGCTCTGCAGACATCCTGGATGAAAGCTCTCATCTCTCCCAGTGTGTCTCCTTGTTTGTTGGGATGTTGTCTTGCTGAAAGTCTTCAGTGTGTTCAGTCTGAGCTGCAGCTGCTGAGATCTCCTGTGATCATGAATGCTGCATGCTGCTCTGTGGTTTCCTGGATGCTGATGATGGCGTCATGAAGCAGAGACAGAGCTCAGTCTGACTGGGGAAATATAAAAATACATTTCAACCTGTTTCACTTTTTGAATGAGTCACTAAGATCAGACGCCTTGAGGATTCTTTGTTACCATAAGGAGCGGCTGCTTTTGGCCCACGAGCCACAGCTTGGGAAACTCTGTGGAATCTCTCCGGGAACAGAAACCGGTTAGCAGCAAACTGTCTGAACAAAGAAATGACTGGGCTCTAGTTTTAAGATTGGCTTTAGCAAATACATTTTATTATAAATACTTTAGAGAGACCAATTAACTTAACAGTCATGTTTTTAAAACTAGAATTTAGATTCCAAGATGATTTTTGTGAACCTTTAGCTGGTACATTTAAAACTTTTCACCCAGCTACGTCTTTTCTAGCTGCAGGAGAAGCTATTTAAACAAGACTCTAACCCTGAATTATTGTTTCCCTTTGGCACAGGAACAAGGCATCTGTTTCTCTTGTGTGTTAACGTTATTTCCTCTACAGCTCTCTGTAGACAGTATCTACCCTGTAAAAGGTTTGACACTGTAGCAGAGAAATCTGCCTGAAAGTAGTGTATTACAACTCCATGGATTCATCAGTAAACGTAACAACAAGCAGGAAAAAGAGTACAACATTGCTCCAAAAGGTCTGTGTTTTATGTTCTGTCTGTTTGGCACATTAATGAGTAGCATAAACTTACCATCTTGCCCCAAAAAGCTCTCCAGGCTTTATCCGTCATGACGTTTCCCTTATAAAAACTGTGACTGGGGTCATATATGATTGAGTGCTTCTCCACTTCGATGATCAACCTTTCGTCGTCCATGGTGTCACGCAAATGACTCTCCCGCGACCTACTGTCTTCAAACGGGGACGCACAGGTAGTAAAGTAAAGCTGTCGTAAAGAAGCCCCTTTTATTTTATTTTGAAATTTTCTGGATGCAGAGCCGTCTGACTTCCTGTCTTCCCCTATCCAAAATGTCGAAATTTACACGTTTTACAGGTGTAGCGTGTAGAAAATAGGACGGCTGCGTATATTTAGAAAAGTGCTGCGACATGACGCGATTATGACGAAGCAAAGTCGTGCGGCTTTCGCTTCCGGTGGAAATGATTATATTGATTACAGCGGTGGATATCAGCCGCGTATGACGTACTGCTGCTGTAACATGCTGCTGACGCGTCCGGTGGAAAAGGAGGGGTTATGGCTCATTCTGACCGCACTTTACCACGAGGCAGCAGGACGCTCAAAGTCAAGAAAGTGGCTGCTTGAAAATTAAAACCCAGCTACTTGGTCAATGTGCACCGTTTGCCTCGTAGCGCGTCCGCGAGGTCATGTCAGTACGTCAGTAACCCACGTATCAGGCAGGCGGGGGATTTCTCTGTTGTTAGTTATGGTGGATTATGTAGAGAAAGTGCTTTATGCTTTGCTTTATTATTTATTATCTCTGCCTGACAAATGTGTCCCTGAGTGTCTTCCACCGCTTTTTGCAGACTTCTTCTAAACACACAACGGAAACATAGTAGTGCATGTTTAGCACCGTAGTTGCCCGAACCGGGCTTGGCTAGCGTAAGCTAACAAGAAAGTTGAAATAAAGTATTAAACTGTTTACCTGGCTCTCCAATATCCTCTGATATCTTCCTCCAGATAAGGTCCGATCTCTTCCTGTCCTTGTAAAAAGAGTTTGTCCTCCATGTTGAAATGAATTTTACTGACTGGCCGATGTAGGGATAGATGACGTGATCAGTGATCAGGGTCACTGGTTGGTCGCTGCCTCGCGTCGGCTGCCCCAAAGTTCAATTTTCCCAACTTCATGAAGCAGCAGCCTGGGACGTCATGGTGGATCATCAGAGCATCAACCCGCTGCCCTGACGGGCGCGATGAGCTGCTTGGCAGCTTGACGCGCGCCGGCTGCATAGGTACCATAGACTTTGTATGTAATCGAGCTGCCCTGCTGCCTCGCGGCAAAGTGCGGTCTGAATGAGCCATAAGACATACCCCCACTAGAGTCTGAGGGGCTGATTTATCAAGATTCCTGAAAATTACAGCAAAATTGCGTGCGACGCTAAAAATATGCATGAGTGGGTTTTCCTTAATTTGCGAATATTTAAGATTGCCTGAGCAATTAATTCATAACAGGGGCAAGTAGCACGATTCAAATGAGGAGTTTGTGCGCTCGCTATGAGCTGCTATGAGATGAGGAATATGTGCATGGAGTCATTGTGTCTTTGGCAAAATAAAGGGGAAAAAACTTTTATGGCTGTTAAAGATTTAATTCATATTAGAATATTGTGAATTAAGTTTCTCCTTTGTCAGTAATATGACATTTTTTGTTTGTCAATAATAAACTTATGTTGAATGTGATGGTGCAAAATTAAGACATGCCCTTCAGAAGTACTAAAAATAGGCCCAGTGCTTTTTAACCTTTATATGCTCCCTCTTGGCATTGTTATCAGAAGAAATGGAGTTAACTTTCACAGTTATGCTGATGATACACAGATTTACATCTCCATGTCTCCTGATGACACACGGCCAATGGATGCACTTTTTAACTGCATTTTAGACATTAAATCCTGGATGGCAGAAAACTTTCTCCTGTTCAACCAGGACAAAACTGAGGTTTTAGTTATCGGTCCTGAAGCTCAGAGAGAAATTCACTAGCAAGGACCACGGATCATAGAGTGTGATTAAAAGTTTATTGAATGAACGGAAGTCTGGGGAGACGAGCCGATGAGGTCAGGAGGTAGACTCAGTGTGGGGGTTCAGTCTTCAGGAGTTCGTCTTTCCTGTGCCTGCTCAGGACCCCCAGACAAACCTGAAAGAAAAAGATGTTAGAAAAGGCTACGACTGTGAGTAAGCTAAACGAGAGGTAGGGGATGAGGATGAAGCGAAGGGTCAACAGGATGAAGGGAAGAGGAAAGAAGGGTCGAAAGCAATGAGAGTCGAAAGGGATGAGGGTCGAGGGGTCGAACATGTGGGTTCAAGGGGACAGAACTTAAGGGTATGGAGCAGTAAAGTAGACCGAGGTTAGACCACGGATTGGCCACTGGAAAGCCAGGTGGATGAATTAATGTTGATTACTGTATACGATGAGAGTTGAAGCGTTGTCCTGCTCCTGAACCTAAGTTAACATGTTAACTAAATTTTTTACCTAAACTACAATCATTGTCTTTTAACCCGGGATTTTTGACACTGATATGACTTTTATCGACCCACATTAAAACATTACAAACATAGGTTTTTATCACCTAAAGAACATCGCCAGAGTCCGCCCCATTCTCTCTCGGGCCAATACGGAGACGCTAATGCAGCTTTTATCACCAGTAGAATTGATTATGGTGACGCCCTGATTTCTGGTCCTCCCAAAAAGACTACCTCAACTTTACAGCTTTTACAAACTCAGCAGCTCGTGTCCTGATGAAGACCAGGATGAAGGAGCTCATTACACCGGTCTTAGAATCACTGCATTGGCTCCCCGTATGTTTTAGGATCCATTTTAAGGTTCTTTTAATGGTCTTTAAGTGTCTTAATGGTCTTGGGCCTTCTTATCTGTCAGAAATGCTTTTACCGTATGAACCCTCGCGGTCTCTGCGCTCCTCTAGCAGCCGTCTCCTTATCATCCCCAAAGTCAGGACACAGACTCATGGTGAGGCGTCTTTCCATTATTACGGCCCTCACCTCTGGAACAGGCTGATAGAGGATCTCAGGGCCGCAGAGAACGTTCATGTTTTTAAAAGCAGCATCAAGACCCACCTTTTTAACCAAGCTTTTAACTGATTATTATTTATTAATATCTTGTATCTTAAGTGCACGTTTTACTTGATTACATTTTATCAGTGTTTTACACAAAGAATGTATTATTTTATCAATGTTAAAATGTTATCGGTGTTTTAATATTCAATCTTATCTTTATCTACTGTGTATTGTAATATTTCAACCTGTTATTTTAATCTTCTTCCCAGTGTTCCCTCTGTGGGAGCCCTCTGCCTCAGTAGCGGTGGTTAGCTGTAGCTGCTTGGGTGGAGGTGGGGGTACCAGCCCTCCCTCCTCTGCGCGCCCTGGGTCGGTGCCTTGGCTGCTGCTGTTGATCTGCTGATGCAGATGGATCCATGATGACAGTTTCTTACCCAATCTGGCTCATCTGTACTGACCCAATGTCCTTGTTTACTGTTGCTTTTAAGTGTGTTTGTGCATGGGAGATGGTTTGGTGGGAGGGGGGTATTCAGTGAACAACTAGAGCTCAATCCTTCACTTTTGTTTATTACCTCATTCTTAGCAAACAATAGACTGAAATATTTGTCTATTAATATTCTTCCTAAATATCAGGTGGTGCCCAGTATATAATAATTTTCCCATAAATTATTATTCATATTGCTTTCCATAAGTAATCCTTCATAAATATTCATAACCAAATAAATGCAACCTTCTGTAATCCCCAACACATTTAAAGCACTGTGAATTACCTTGTTGTTGAAAGTGTGCTATACAAATAAAATTGCCTTGCTATAAATACTGGTGATAATTAAGACACTTATCGTGCAACAGTGATTTAAATGGTTCTCTAACTTCTCAAATAATGTTTTTTTCTCCTGCCTTCTCATTCTGACTGATAAAGCCTGTAAATAATAATGATGAACTCAGAAACCTTCCTGATCTCAGTGAGTCTCTGTGAGAGATGGAGGTGAAATCAGTGAACCTGGGCTGTGGTTTACTGCTCTCTTTCTGTCACAAACACTGTTTGACATCTGTTCATCTGGAGGTTTTTGTTCAGGCTGCAGGGATCATTTCTCACTGTGGGAACCAGACTTTCTACAGCCGCAGTAGTAGGAGGCTGCATGATCCAGTTTAACTTTATTTATATTCAGTGTACAGCTGTACAGATTCCTCTCAGCAGAGAAATCATCTTGCTGAGGATGACTGAAAGGTTTAGATGGGCTATCACCAATGTCGATATAAAGAATAGCTCTGAATGTTTCTGTTTCTTTCTTCTGGTACCAGGTTACAGGACTAGGACCACATTGATCAGTCCCACAGGTGAAGGAGACGCTCTGATCGACTCCCCTGGTCAGAGTTAAATCCTCCTGAATCAGCTGTGTTGCCATGGCAGCCAGCGCTGTTAGAGGACACTAGACAGACAGGTGAAGGTCAGTGTGACAGTGTTTGCTCCAGGTGGACTTTGTTGGCTCCATGATTGGCTGGAAACACTCACCTGAACACCCAGGACAGCACAGAGCAGCAGCTGGGAGGAAAAGCATTGTGTGCAGTGGTGTTTCCTCTGGTGAACCTGGGGAGAAGTGGCGCTCTGATGCAGCTGAAGGCCAAACAAGGACGAGCTGTGAGATCAGACGAGGGCCACGTGGTTTCTAACAGCTCCTCAAAGCTCCCATCAGCCCCTGCAGCCCACAGAGAAGACTGCTGCTGCTGGTTGACGGCTCAGATCAACCTGATGATGCTTTCAGGGTCTTGGTTTAAATCTGACAGCAGATGGAAAATAATCTGCCTCACATGATGCAGAAACACTAAAAATATTAATGTTCATTCATGAAATCAGGTGGATTTTTTTTCTCTCGATTGATTTGTTTTTCAGTTGATATGAACAGGATTAATTTCACATTAAAATTAGAAAATTCTGTACGTTTTTAAGCAAAAACATTTTAAAATGGGCATGAATAATATTGTCCCTCAGTTAATCTATTCTCTCTACATCTTTGACTCCTGACTAAACCTACCTGTTGATCTTGGTGTTGTAACCTAAAGGAATCCCTCAGCATCTTCCTCACCTCGAAATTTGTTTATAGAACCATGCAGTTTAACAAAGCATCAAAATGTTGGAAAGGGAGATTATTATAAAAGGAAGATTTTATATGGTGAATCAAATTACACAGAACTGTGAAAATGCCGTATTTTTATTGTAATATAAAAGATCTAACAATGAGTTTTTTGTTTTTGTGCGTTTTATAGAGAATAACAAAGAAAATGTTAATTTAATGAACAATTAACTCCAGAACATACATCGATCTGAATTCAACAAATTAACAGGATCATAAACTAGAACTGAAAGCCAACTCTGTGTAAAATGGATCCATTAACATTGATTTATTTATCGTTCTACAGTTATCTTTGCAGATTTACAGGAGAAGCTGGTACACTGGTCCACATCTCAGGCCATCTGTGGGTCAAAGGTCAACCCTTAACCAGATACCAGTCAGTTGTAACTATAAGGACAGGTAATCTTGTCCTCAACCCAAAATTATTTATTTTAAAATGAAATCATACATATTAAAGGCCTATCAGCACCTCTGAAGCTGATGTTCCTGCATATGAGCTGCTCTGCCTCCCTCTGCTGCTCAGAAGCTGAAACTGCAGCCTAAATCTACCTAAAGAACAAACTCCCTGGTTCTTCTTTGCATCTGCTGATTCCTGATGTTAAACTGAAAGATTTACTCATCAAACTGCATTTTAAACAGTAGAAAATTGCAGCCAGTTTAAAAGCATAACTGGTTTCACTGGACGTCTCTGTGTACAAACAAGGACGTGAGTGAGAATAAAATCAGAAAAGACGACAAGATATTAGAAAAAACTATCAATAATTAATTATTTTAAAAGATGTGGGACAATTAGAACTATTCCATCCTTTCCTATTCTAATAACATTTAAACTTATTTAATTAATTTTCATTTCTATCCATAGGTAATTGTTTTAAAATGAATGGGACAAAAACAGGATTATTCAATTCTAATAATGTTTAAACGGATTTAATTACTTTTCATTCCGCTTGCAAAAAAAACCCAAAAAAACATAACATTTTTCTAAAGCTGAGTCACATGGTTACGTCTCCATTTTGTGTTTTTGCTTCATGTGGAGATTCATTGTCTTTTTTTCAGTAAAGTTTTTTCCACATATTTGACATAAAAAAGGCTTCTCATCTGTGTGGGTTCTCCTGTGAGCATGAAAATCTGACTTGCATCTAAAACCTTTTCCACATTCTGGACATGAAAAGGGTTTTGCCTCTGAATAAATTATTATGTGGGCCTTTAAACTATAATTTAGAGAGAACTTTTACCCACATGTTTCAAAAGAAAATGGCCTCATCTCTGTGGGTTTTCTTGTGATCATTCAAATGGCACATCTGAAAGAAACCTTTGCTGCATATTTCACATTTGAAAGGTCTCTCCTCTGTGGGTTTTATAATGCAGAGTTAAGTGAGTATTTCTACTATAACTTTTATCACATAATTTAGAAGAAAAAGGTCTCTCCCCTGTATGAAGTTCCTTGTGCATCCTTAAATTAATAGAATTATCGAAACTTTTCCTGCATATTTGACATGTAAATCGTCTCCTCCCTGTGATGGTTTTAATGTGTGAGTTTAGATCATAACTTCTAGCATAGTCATGAGTGGAAAGCAGCTCAGTTCTTCCTGCTTCACTCAAATCACCTGAAGTAGAAGTCTCCATCACAGCAGTGGACTGCAGCTGGATAAACTTCTCTCCTTCCTCACTGCTATGGAGATCCTTCTGGTCCTGTCCATTTGGGGAAAATTCTGCTTCCTGTTGTTCATGTTTAACCAATGAAAATTCTGCTTCCTGCTGTTCCTCTTTAATCCATACAGGTTCTGGTTCCCCCTCATATTCAGTCAGCTGTGAATGTTGTTCTATCGGTTCTTCTTCTCTCCATTCCGGTTCTGCTTCCTCCTGGTCATCACTGGACCTACTGTCCTGGTTCCAGGAGACAGAAGCTTCCTTCTCAGTGGAGACATGAGGCTTCTGGAGGTCTGGAGGGACAAAGGAAAGGGGTCATTCATATAATTCAATAGATGACTGTCTCATGAATAACATCTCATGCATTGGAAACTGTTTATGAATCTGCTGTGGTCTCCAGTGTGAATAAATGCTCTGGTGCTTCTGTTTCAGGAGGTTTCAGTTTGCCAGAGGAGTGGCTGGGATAAACGTCAGAATAAAGAGTTATTATCTTTTAGAATTATTCACAATATGCAAATGTCTCATGTAGGTTTGGACAATTATGTCCAAAATAAGAATCCCGATTATTTGGATCAATATTGTAATCACAATTATTAATCACAATCATTCATCCAGGCGTGTAAAATATCTATTTTTATTGCACCAATTATAAATGTAAAATGTTGCAAAACATTTTTTTGAAAAATAAAACTTTAGATTAGAACAGATGATAAATAATGCAACAAAAAAAGCAAAAACATAGTCCATAGTATTTACTACATGCTATTTAGCAACTACTACTAATGTAGTAAATACTGCATAGCAAACTAATGCGTAATAGGCATGAAATCAGACGTACTGCTCCACCATTTTGAATGTCCTTTGACCCGTACTGACTGTTCTCTTGACCCAGATGTTAACGTTACGTTCGCCTGTGGTCCCGCCTCCTCTAGCCGTTATTTTGTCTGGTATGACTTAACAACTTAAATGTTTAATCAGTCAAAAAACAACTACAGTAATCAGTAACATCGCTACATGTACATTTATCCGCCGAAACTGCGGCGGTATCAATGGTTGACAGTTCGTCTGTAGCCATTTTTAGCGAGGTCCTTCTTCTTCTATGATTTCGGGGCGTCCACTGCATTGTGGGATAGCGTAGCATCCACTGGCTGCTTACTGTGGCGGTAGTACACTTTCGGGATTTGGATCTACTACATTGATCAAATACTCCTTTTCACCTGCTACGTAGCAATCGTAGTGCAGCCATTATGAGTGCTGAGTGGCGTGTGCGCGGTTTTTATTTGGTCAGCTTAATGAAGCTTTAGCCATGCGTTGCCCCCTGGTGGTTGGCAGACTATTGGTTGAGGCCGTGTTTGATAAAGAGGCACGAAGTGAAGCTCGCCTTTTGAATGTAAATATCGTTTACATCCAAATTCGATTAACTGTGCAGCCCCAGTCTCCTGTTTGATTGGCTAACTGTAATGTGAATCTTATGCTGCCTTCAAAAAATTAAACTACTTCAATGGTGGAAAAAATCTAATGGATTTTCTTCAGCTCCTCTTTCCTGGGTAAAAAAAAGTAAAAGGCTGAGGCTCTATGTCCACAAATAAACCAAGCCTGACCCAGTTAGCATCATTGCTAACAGTTAGCTTTAGCTTCTTGCCATGAATAATACATTTCTCTGTAACGTAGAAGAGACTGGCTTTTACTGACTCGCTCATTTTGCATTATGGTTTCCTTTTGCAGCTAATGCAGGACCTGCCCTCTCTGCCCCCACATACTAATGTCCAGCTGGTCCCCGTTCCCACGAACTCAGCCCTGATTGTAGCAAGAACTCACATAATGGACTTGGACCATACCTGTCATTAATAGCAGAGAGCGGACAATCATAAACCCAACAAATGCGACCCCAATAAACTCAAACAGTCACCAAAAGTTCCACTTTCACTAAATCATACATTCCCTCCATCTCTAGTCACAATAAATATAATATGGCACTTTTAAATGTTCACTCACTGTTGCACAAATTGCTTATTATCAGCGATCTGATTTTACATAATCTTATTTATTTTTAACTAAAACACGGCTGAGTTCAGATGCCCCTGTTGTTCTTAGAGGCATCCCTACCAAATTTGAAGGAAAGAAACTTTGGTAATAATTAGTATTAGAGGTACGTAGTAGTCGTGTATAGGTGGCCTAGTGTCCTTTTTTGAAAATACAATTTAAATCCATCTCAAAAACTGTAATTTTGGCATTTTGTACGTACTTTAAAGTACAATTACTGAAAAAGTACACAGTAAAAGTAGTTCATACTTCGGTACTATGTAGTATTAGAGGTACGTAGTAGTCGTGTATAGGTGGCCTAGTGTCCTTGTTTGAAAATAGCATTTTATCCTTTATCAGAAACGGTATTTTGTGGGGTTTTTGCGTACTTTGAAGAATAATTACTGAAAGAGTACACAGTAAAAGTAGTTCATACATTGGTACCTGGTACTCGAGGTACTTAGTATGAGTGTATAGGTGATCTAGTGTCCTTTTTTGAAAATACAATTTCATCCTATCTCAAAAGCAGCACTTTTGACTTTTTGTAGGTACTTTGAGGCACTATTACTCACAAACTACATAACAAAAGTACTTTATTCTTATTACACATCAGCTCCTTCATCCGGACCGACCAGAACTTTGTCCCTGCAGCCCCAGACCGATCCTGGTGAGTTTTATCTGAGGTTTCCAGACCCCCAGCAGTCTGAGGTCTTCCTCGTAGCGGACGATGGTTTTTTCCACCTCGGTGAAGATTTCTTCAGCAGCAGCAGTTAGTCGCTCTCTGATAAACTCTCTCAGAGGATGAAATGGAGATATCGTTGATTAAATATTCAGCTTAGATACCGGAACACAACAGTCTTCTTGATACCACACGATGCTGCAGTTGGAGCCTTTTTGTTTTACTTCCGGTGTTTCACACTGAGAGAAAGCAGAGGATTTCTGTTTACCGCCCCCTACAGGACTGGAAGTATAAATTCTTATTCCTTGTCTCACTGAAACAACATATCTTCGTCTTGGAGGCAAAAAACCCTGTTTATTTCAATCAAAAGCACCCGTTAAACCCAGCAAGCCAGTGTCACCAATTTAGCGACTTCTAATGACTTTTCAGACCGTCTCAACCACCTCTTTTCCCCAAAAAGCACCTAGTATATATTATTTACTTTCTGTTAAACGTTGTTGCCGATATTCCCCGCAGATTAGATACCCAACTTGCTCTGCAACCTCACTGTCCTGCAGTAAGGGAATAATTTGGTCAATGTTCATGCAGCTCGGCTCATTTCACCCAGCGCCATACAGAGACATGGAACTGATTTCACCCAATCAGAAACAAACTAGTTTTAATCGAAAAGTAAAACAGAAGTCTGCAGGTACATTAGACCGAGCTTCCTGTTTTTAAGCCATACATGAACATCGTTCTCCACAGAGACTTGTCTGTATATATGCTGCATTTAAGGAACATTTGAAATCTATGTAGGACACTTAAACATAAGCCAGAAACTCTGATTTATTAGCGGTCGGCAAGCAATGTTTGATGCATACTAATTATGCCCTAGGCCTACTTATTTTGTGCAAAGTATTAAAAAACAAATAAAGATATCGTTGTAAATGTAATGTAAAGTTTTAAATGTTCTACTAGTTCCCTTCTCTCAACAGCATGCTTCAGTTAAAATAATATAACACGTTACAAAGTCTGTTCTTGAAGACAAAAGTCATATTATCCAGTAGCACAATTTCCCTGTTTAAATAATGTATTATTTAACTCATGAACAAATAATAATCTAGATAATCATTTCCTCCTTTCTGTTTCATTCCGTTTTCCTCATCATTATAACTTTCTATTGAAAGTTAAAAAGTCACCTACCAGTTCTTTTTTATCCTCATGTTTCCCCATTCGGTTCTTTTGTTCTGACATGTCTGAACATGCTGGTTTTGAACGATTTTTATTGCGAACTGGTTTTATTTCCATTGAATGTTGGAGGAGAAAAAGAAGACCGCCAAATTATTGATGATATCATCACGTCAGTGTAATGTGATGATGTCATCGATTTGCTAATTAGCGTGTGACGTCAGCTAGCCATTTTATGGGCCAACTTAAGCTTGGTTTATGCTTGGCGCATCCGCGAGCTCCGCACGGATCCACTCGGCCAAATAACGTCATTTCAGCAATGACGCCCTGATGCACAGCCACCGTGGAGACCCAAATTTCCGCACAGCGCACCTAGGAAATATTATAATTACGCGGACGGTCCAGCGCGAAAAAACATGGCGGTGTGGCAAAAATTCATATTGCCGGAGGTTCGTAACTACAGACATCTTTATGATTCGGCCGATAGAGATCACTGTGATTGTGTTTTATTGGACGAGTGGACAGTCTCCTTTTTCGTCTTTTTTCCTAAGTAAACAGCATAAAAGTTTTGCTTTGTTTAAGCTCACGGGTGTCGCCATCTTGTGAACAACAGTGATTACTGCTTCTACTATGGTGTAGTGTTGTATGCACGCTGTAGAGCCCTACGCCGCCCCCTACAGTCTTCAAGAATATTGGCTCTCAGCAGGGACAAGCTGCAGAAGGTATAAACGCTGCTAGAAGGCGTCTTGGGCAGTTCCGCACGTCTCATTTCCGCGCTGAATGTACATGCATCCAACATTAACCAAGCTTTAGGCTATGCAGGTCTGCAAAAGTTAGTTAATTAGTTCAGATAAAAACAGCTGACTTGAACTTAAAATGTTACCAAACCACATGTTCCAATTTGTGCTTTTTTATTTTACAAATTGCCCCCTTTTTTCTCATGTGTTTAATGAGGCCCACTGACATTGAGAGTGGACAGGAACCCGGGTTTGGTGCTATGGCTCTGCTGACACCTGCTGGGTATGAAAAATTATTGCAGGAAACCTAATTGTCAGAGTTAACTGATATACTGATTCAATGACCTGGTAGCCTATATACAATAAACTTATTTATTTAATCTTTCAGAAAAAAACTGAATGGTTTAAGTAGTTTTGAAACCAAAACTATTGCGCCGTGTATTCCTTAATATTAAACATTGTTAAATATTTAATCTTCAGAATTTTTTTTCCCTTTGTGTTGCATCTGGGTATGGACGAGTTACCAGAATCAACATATGGACACGTTTTGATGGTTTACGTGAAGTTTTAAATTTTTACTGTAAATCAAAATTTAAAACAAATCTGTTTAGAGCTGCCTATAACTAAACAATGCTGTTTTAAATTTTTTTTTTTACTTTTTCTAATGTACTTTTCATGCTTAATTCTTTATTGCTGTTTTTAATTTCTTCATTGTATTCCATGCTTTTATCATATGTTTTGCTTGTTGATCACAGAATCATGTAAAGCTCCTTGAATCATCTTCTTGTTGAAAGTTTGAAATACAAAGAAAACTGTCTTGCCTTATCAGCTAGTCACTGCCCCTTCCTTACCTAGTTGGCTCACTGCTGCTCACTGAGATCCTTCCCAGGGAATGGATGAGTAGAATTTTCTCTAAAGCCCAATGCAGCAACACCTACCCAGTCTGGTCTTTTTAACAGGGACAAAGAATCATCCATACCGCCAAGAATCACCAATAGTCCAGCGTGGAGAAAAAGGATGGTGACACGTTTTTTATTTTTCTTCTGGATGGTAAGTAAAAACATTTTTTACAAAATAAATAGATATGAGCTTTTTTTAAATGCTCGTTTCAGTTTTGCTTTAGTTAGTCTCAGACCACAACCCTTTTATGATAGAGAATAAAGTAAGTAGGGGCAAAATTAGATAATCCGGAAACCCATCAGATACAGTAAGTGGAGATCATTGATTGTGCTACTAGTTCTTTAATCAAAGTTGTACAAAAGGCTATTAATTTAGTTATGTCAGGTACGTTAGAGCAGTATTACTTCCACTGAAGTTTTTTTTTAACCAATCTTAATTAACCAAGAAAAAAAATCCATTGAGATTAAAAATCAAATTTTTAAGGGTGTGCTGGTCGAGAGGCAGGAAAAACTACAAGTACAACTGTGCATGTGGTTTTCTTTTATTGCCACTAGATGGCGATCAAAGTGGATGGTTCTCATTATATGGCTCAGAGAAATTCATTGAGGGGAATAAATATTTGAACATCCTGCGATTTTGCAAGTTCTCCCACTCAGAATTGTTTTTTTTTTTTTGGGGGGGGGGTCTTAATTTCAAACTGTAGGTCCATTTCCACTGTGAGAAACAACATTTTTGTTTTAAATCATCAGGAAGTCACATTCTGTGAGTTTTAAAGATTTTTTGTATTTTATTGTCTCACAAACAGACAAAATTGTTGGTACCCTTCAATTACTCAAAGAAACATTCAAAATGCTCAAAGAAATAACTTGAATCTGACAAAAACAAAAATAAATTAAAATTCTATTAAATGTAACCAATGAAAGTCAGATATTGCTTTTCAACCATGCTCCGCCTGAATTATAAAAAAATAAACGCATGAAACTTGCCTGGACAAAAATGATGGTACCTCTAACTTAAAATTTTGTTGCACAACTTTTGAAGCCATCACTGCAATCAAACGGATCCTGTAACTGTCAATGAGACTTCTGCAACTCTAAGCAGGTATTTTGGCCCACTCCTCATGAGCAAACTGACCTTTAAACAGGTCTCAGGTTTGAAGGTTGCCTTTTCCAGACGCCATGTTTCAGGTCCTTCCAAAGAAGGTCAGCAGGATTTAGGTCATGGATCACAGAAAGACATTTTAGAATAGTCCAATGTCTTCCCTTTAGCCATTCCTGGTTTTTTTTTGGAGGGTCATTGACCAATTGAAAGACCTTTGATCTGTGACTGAGACCAAGCTTTCTGACACTGGCCAGCCCATTTCTCTCTAGAATCCCATGAGATTTCATTTTACCCTGCACAGATTCAAAACACCCAATAACAGAACAGTAGGGATGGTATTCTTTTGTTGATGTGCCTTGGCAAAAACTTCGATTTTTGTCTCATCTGTCCATAGGACATTCTTTCAAGAGCTTGGTGTTGTTTGTTTTTAGACAAATTCCAGTCCGGCTTTTTTATGATTTGTTTTCAACAATGGCATCCTCCTTGGTTGTCTCCCATTAAGTTCACTTTGGCTCAAAAAATGACAGATGGTGCGATCTGACCTTTAATCTTTTTAGAAGTTTTTCTGGGCTCCTTTGTTACCATACATATTATCCGTTTCCTTAATTTGTCATCACTTTTCCCCTGTGGCCGCATCCAGGAAGGTTTGCTTGAACCCATGGATCCTAAATCTCTGAATAATATGTGCAATTGTTGTCAAAGTAATATCAGGGTGCTTGGAGATGGTTTTATAGCTGTAGATGTCTGTAATCTGTATCAAACGTACTCTTCCACTGTGGGGGACAGAATCTAAAACAAAAATGCAGAAAATAACAGTGGATGATTTTTAAATATTTAATTTATATTCATTACATGACATAAGCATTTGATACATCAGACAAACAGAACTCAGTATTTGGTACAGAAAACGTTGTTTGCTGTGATGGAGAAATTTATTAATGTTGATTACTACTGATTTGTTCTTTTTGTATAACCTCTTAAAGGGTCACTGTGGTGCTGAGCAAAGAGTGACTGATCTTGATTTTGAGGTTCACACTGTGGATGCCTGACTCATTTAAGGGAAGAGTACATGTTTCAATTTATATTTGGAATTGTTTTGATTTTCGTTGTGTACTGGATTGATACTGCCTAACATTGTGCCCCTTTTCTTTGTTTTGCAGTTACGTTTATGCAGCCTGACTAATGAGGAACCAAACAGGAGTGCCACCTTGGGGCTAGGGGCCGTCTCATACTTTTACCCGCCTGTCCTGCGCAAGGACAACACGACCATAGTTGGGAGGTTGCTTATCTTACGCCCTAGCGGGATTTTTGTATGGGATGCTGTTATGAAGTTCAGATAATGCAATTAAGATGGATGCTTAGATTAGATAATTTTGTTAGATATGATTCAATGTGACATGTAATAATTGAAATTATTTGAACCACTTTTATTGTCTTTCTTTTTGAATGCTGCCCGTTTCTTAGGTTAGTAATTGTGAGTTTACATGGTGTAAAATGTATACATGGTGAATTTTCCTTAGTATTTTAATTTGTCTTTGAGATTAGATACATGGGGAGGAGACTGTGATGCAGAAATTTATTATTATGATTCATCTGTTAGTATTATTAACACAGAAGAACAGATGGGCCACAAAACAGGTGTTGAGTTCACATGGGAATCTAGATTAGAGAAAACCTCACTGAGAGTTTCTCTTATTGTGTTACGATTTAACCCAAGCTATTGCCGTCGTTTTGTATTTGCCAAGATTCACTTATTCCCAGCTAAAGAGCCAGGTGCCTTCATCCTGAGAAATTCCCACCCTGAGAGAATAGTTTCGTCTTCAGAAGTCATAGAGGCAAGGTTGCTGAACTTTATAAATACTTATTTTCATTTAAGCCGGGAGGGGGCAGCATTCAGCATTCACTGTGATCTGTACTGTTCTCCTGTATGATCAATTGGAATATAATTAAACCTCCAAGATAAAATGAAGGAATCTCTCTTACTTCTTTATTTAAAATGGCTTTTTCCCACTAAATGGGAAAAAATGGCAATTACAGAGATCAGACATTTTCTTTAGTTCTTCACCAGGCTTGCACACACTTCAGCAGGGATGTGTGCCCTCTCGATAAAGATAGTCCAATGTCTTCCCTTTAACCATTCCTGGGGTTTTTTGGCTGGGGGTTTTTGGGGGGTCATTGACCAATTGCAAGACCTTTGACCTGTGTTTTAGACCAAGCTTTCTGACACTGGCCAGCACATTTCTCTCTATAATCCCTTGAGATTTAGTTTTGCCCCGCACAGATTCCTCAATACAGATCTTCTCCAGAGTGTTCAGGTTTTGGGGCTGTTGCTGGGCAATACTTTCAGCTCTCTCCAAACATGTTTTATTTGGATTCAGGCCTGGAGACTTGCTAGGCCACTCCACGACCTTGAGATGCGTCCTATGGAGCCACTCCTTAGTTGCCCTGGCTGAGTGTTTCAGGTTGTTATCATGCTGGAAGACCCAGCCACGACCCTGAAAGAAGGATATTATTTGCCAGGATCTCATGGTACATGGCCCCATCCATCCTCCCCTAAATACGGTGTAGAAGTCCCATTTAATAATGTGAAGATTCTTAGCCATGGTTGTCATAAAGAAAGAAAGATCTGCTAGTTTTTACTTTATGAATATACAACGGCTTTCAAATAGACTTTTTCTATTTGTGTAAAAGCTATGAAGTTTATAATTTTCCATCATTTAGTGTAACTCCACCATTACGTGGCTGGAAAAAAAGGATCTTCTCAGCTATAAAATGCTACAACTCTGGTGGAGGTCAAATCCACAACCTTTGAAGAACCTTGTTTAATCTAGAAGTCCATTGCGCCATAGAGCCACGCATTACTTGTGGTTTGTGCTAAAAAACACATGTCCTCAGAGAAACATTTGTTACATTAGAGTGCCTAAAATGTTTTAATAATGCACTTCAAAGTTTCGGGTTGATGTTAACGTGCACTTCAGAAACTCATAACTTCTTTACCAAGTGCAAGGTCTTAGGTGGGGAAGCTTCCCATTAAAGTGTATCCACAAATATATATCTTACAAAGAAGGTCTTCATTGTTTATGGAACGCATAATGGTACGACTCTGGTGGGACTCGAACCCACAACCTTTGAATGGCTTGTCTTACTCTAGAAGTCCAATGCGCTATCCATTGCGCCACAGAGCCATGCATTACTTTCTCTGTGTGCTACAAACCACATCCTCAGAGACACAGTTGTTACGTCAGACTACTTAACATGTTTTAAATATACACTCCAAAGAAATTGTATCTTTATCATGGCATGGAAACGGTCAAACAATTAGGTCATGGCTGAATTCAAGTGACAAGTTCCAGGGATTTTTTTTTGGGCCATGACGGTCCATTGAAGAAGATATAAATAGGGAAAAAGGCATGCTAGTGGTTTGGTGTTATAAATTTTAAACAGACGAAGCTTTCCAAGCATCGTTTTTTTAGCAACAGATGAAACTTTTTTTGCTGTAGTCCTAAGGAATAATTTTACTGCTAGCTGGTAGGATGCACTCTCAAACATTGGAAGGGTAAACTACCCCTTTTCTCCGATGTACTTTTTAATACCAAAACACTGGCTCTTAGGTAGAAGAGTTTTCTAGGGTGTATTTCCACCATTATGCATATGACAAAGAAGAGATTTGTCTAGAATTCCTATGCACTATCTATGGCACCCAAAAAGCTCTTGCACTGTTTTGAACGAGTTCAGAAAACCAAAACAACCCAGAATCATTGTGAAATTTGTTTTACTATATCATGTTATACATGTGTTAAATGGTCTCTTTTTCCGACATTGAGCTTTTCATTGTTCAATAACTTAATATGTTTTGTTTACTAACTGATCTTACCAGCGTTTTGTTGCACCAGATTGGAATGAGTCGGTTATTTTGGACAATGGAAAGCATCAGAATAATGAGTGATAAACTGCACATTACTGCTCACAATGGTCAGATATGTAGGTTGCTACCAGTAGAGTGGAAGTGACATTAAACAGAGAAGATTCTTAGCCATGGTTGTCTTGAAGAAGAAAGATCTGCTAGTTGTTAGCTTACTTTTTGAATATATGAAAACTTTCAAACAGACTTTTTGTATTCGTGTAAAAGCCCTCAGGGCGTTTACTTTTCCAACATTTAGTATATCTCCACCATCATGTGTCTGGAATAAAAGGATCTTCTCAGCTATAAAATGCTACAACTCTGGTGGAGGTCAAATCCACAACCTTTGAAGAACCTTGTTTAATCTAAAAGTCCATTGCGCCAAAGAGCCACGCATCACTTGTGGTTTGTGCTACAAAACACATGTCCTCAGAGAAACATTTGTTACATTAGAGTGCCTAAAATGTTTTAATAATGCACTTCAAAGTTTCGGGTTGATGTTATTGTGCACTTCAGAAACTCACATGACTTCTTTACCAATGTGTTTTTGACTAAGTGCAAGCTCTTAAGTGTGGAAGCTTCCCATTAAAGTGTATCCACAAATATATATCTCACAAAGAAGGTCTTCATTGTTTATGTAACGCATAATGGTACGACTCTGGTGGGACTCGAACCCACAACCTTTGAATGGCTTGTCTTACTCTAGAAGTCCAATGCGCTATCCATTGCGCCACAGAGCCATGCATTACTTTCTCTGTGTGCTACAAACCACATCCTCAGAGACACAGTTGTTACGTCAGACTACTTAACATGTTTTAAATATACACTCCAAAGAAATTGTATCTTTATCATGGCATGGAAATGGTCAAACAATTAGGTCATGGTTAAATTCAAGTGACAAGTTCCAGGGATTTTTTTTTGGGCCATGACTTTGTCTTGAAGAACAAAGGCATGCTAGTGGTTGGTGTTAACTTTTTAAACAGACGAAGGCTTTCAAGCAGTCATTTTTTAGCAAACAGATAACTTTTTTTGCTGTAGTCCCTGAAGAATAATTTTACGCTAGCTGGTAGGAATGCACTTCTCAAACATTGGAAATAAACTACACCTTTTCTCCGATGTACTTTATACCAAACACTGGCTCTTAGGTAGAAGAGTTTTCTAGGGTGTATTTCCACCATTATGCATATGACAAAGAAGAGATTTGTCTAGAATTCCTATGCACTATCTATGGCACCCAAAAAGCTCTGCACGTTTTGAAACGAGTTTCAAAAACACAAAACAAACCCAGAATCATTTGTGACATTTAGTTTTTCTTATTTCATGTTATACATGTGAAAATTGTCTCTTTTCCTCATGAGCTTTTCATTGTCAATAACTTAATATGTTTTGTTTACTAGACTGATCTAAGCAGCGTTTTGTTGCACCAGATTGGAATGATTCGGTATTTTGACAATGAATAGCATCAAAATAATGAGTGATAAACTGCACATTACTGCTCACAATGGTCAGATATGTAGGTTGCTAACAGTAGAGTGGAAGTGACATTAAACAGAGAAGATTCTTAGCCATGGTTGTCTTGAAGAAGAAAGATCTGCTAGTTGTTAGCTCACTTTTTGAATATATGAAAACTTTCAAACAGACTTTTTGTATTCGTGTAAAAGCCATCAGGAGGTTTACTTTTCCAACATTTAGTATATCTCCACCATCATGTGTCTGGAATAAAAGGATCTTCTCAGCTATAAAATGCTATAACTCTGGTGGAGGTCAAATCCACAACCTTTGAAGAACCTTGTTTAATCTAAAAGTCTATTGCGCCAAAGAGCCACGCATCACTTGTGGTTTGTGCTACAAAACACATGTCCTCAGAGAAACATTTGTTACATTAGAGTGCCTAAAATGTTTTAATAATGCACTCCAAAGTAATTTCCTTTTCATTACGGCAAGAAAATGGTCAGTCAAATCCTGGCATTATTGATCCGAGTAGGTCTTCAAGATGTATATTTCGGGTTGATGTTATTGTGCACTTCAGAAACTCACATGACTTCTTTACCAATGTGTTTTTGACCAAGTGCAAGCTCTTAAGTGGGGAAGCTTCCCATTAAAGTGTATCCACAAATATATATCTCACAAAGAAGGTCTTCATTGTTTATGGAACGCATAATGGTACGACTCTGGTGGGACTCGAACCCACAACCTTTGAATGGCTTGTCTTACTCTAGAAGTCCAATGCGCTATCCATTGCGCCACAGAGCCATGCATTACTTGTCTCTGTGCTTAAAAACCACATCCTGCAGAGACACAGTTGTTACGTCAGACTACTTAAAATGTTTTAAAATAACACTCCAAAGAAATTGTATCATTTTATCATGGCGTCCACACGGTCCAAACAATTAAGGAAAACATTAAAATTCAAGTTGACAAAGTTCCAGGGATTTTTTTTTTGGGTCATGACTTTGTCTTGAGAACAAAGGCATGCTAGGTGTTGGTGTTAACTTTTTAAACAGAAAAGGCTTTCAAGCCAGTCATTTTTTAGCAAACTGATAACTTTTATTTGCTGTATTTCCCCTGAAGAAATAATTTTATTACTACTGGTAGGATGCACTTCTCAAACATTGGAAATGCACTACACCTTTTCTCCGATGTACTTTATACCAAACACTGGCTCTTGGGTAGAAGAGTTTTCTAGGGTGTATTTCCACCATTATGCATATGACAAAGAAAGAGATTTGTCTAGAATTCGCTATGCACTATCAATGGCTCCCAAAAAGCCCTGCACTGTTTTGACCGAGTTCAGAAAACCAAACAACCCCAGAATCATTGAGACGATTTTGTTTTACTATATCATGTTATACCATGTGTTTAAATGTCTCTTTTTCCGACATTGAGCTTTTCATTGTTCAAAACTGAATTTTTTTTGTTTACTAACTGATCTTACCACGTTTGTTGCACCAGATTGTGAATGAGTCGGTTATTTTGGACAATGGAAAGCATCAGAATAATGAGTGATAAACTGCACATTACTGCTCACAATGGTCAGATATGTAGGTTGCTACCAGTAGAGTGGAAGTGACATTAAACAGAGAAGATTCTTAGCCATGGTTGTCTTGAAGAAGAAAGATCTGCTAGTTGTTAGCTTACTTTTTGAATATATGAAAACTTTCACACAGACTTTTTGTATTCGTATAAAAGCCCTCAGGTCGTTTACTTTTCCAACATTTAGTATATCTCCACCATCATGTGTCTGGAATAAAAGGATCTTCTCAGCTATAAAATGCTACAACTCTGGTGGAGGTCAAATCCACAACCTTTGAAGAACCTTGTTTAATCTAAAAGTCCATTGCGCCATAGAGCCACGCATTACTTGTGGTTTGTGCTACAAAACACATGTCCTCAGAGAAACATTTGTTACATTAGAGTGCCTAAATGTTTTAATAATGCACTTCAAAGTTTCGGGTTGATGTTATTGTGCACTTCAGAAACTCACATGACTTCTTTACCAATGTGTTTTTGACCAAGTGCAAGCTCTTAAGTGGGGAAGCTTCCCATTAAAGTGTATCCACAAATATATATCTCACAAAGAAGGTCTTCATTGTTTATGGAACGCATAATGGTACGACTCTGGTGGGACTCGAACCCACAACCTTTGAATGGCTTGTCTTACTCTAGAAGTCCAATGCGCTATCCATTGCGCCACAGAGCCATGCATTACTTTCTCTGTGTGCTACAAACCACATCCTCAGAGACACAGTTGTTACGTCAGACTACTTAACATGTTTTAAATATACACTCCAAAGAAATTGTATCTTTATCATGGCATGGAAATGGTCAAACAATTAGGTCATGGCTGAATTCAAGTGACAAGTTCCAGGGATTTTTTTTTGGGCCATGACTTTGTCTTGAAGAACAAAGGCATGCTAGTGGTTGGTGTTAACTTTTTAAACAGACGAAGGCTTTCAAGCAGTCATTTTTTAGCAAACAGATAACTTTTTTTGCTGTAGTCCTGAAGAATAATTTTACTGCTAGCTGGTAGGATGCACTTCTCAAACATTGGAAATGCACTACACCTTTTCTCCAATGTACTTTATACCAAACACTGGCTCTTGGGTAGAAGAGTTTTCTAGGGTGTATTTCCACCATTATGCATATGACAAAGAAGAGATTTGTCTAGAATTCCTATGCACTATCAATGGCACCCAAAAAGCTCTTGCACTGTTTTGAACGAGTTCAGAAAACCAAAACAACCCAGAATCATTGTGACATTTGTTTTACTATATCATGTTATACATGTGTTAAATGGTCTCTTTTCCCGGCATTGAGCTTTTCATTGTTCAAGAACTTAATATGTTTTGTTTACTAACTGATCTTACCAGCGTTTTGTTGCACCAGATTGGAATGAGTCGGTTATTTTGGACAATGGAAAGCATCAGAATAATGAGTGATAAACTGCACATTACTGCTCACAATGGTCAGATATGTAGGTTGCTAACAGTAGAGTGGAAGTGACATTAAACAGAGAAGATTCTTAGCCATGGTTGTCTTGAAGAAGAAAGATCTGCTAGTTGTTAGCTCACTTTTTGAATATATGAAAACTTTCAAACAGACTTTTTGTATTCGTGTAAAAGCCATCAGGAGGTTTACTTTTCCAACATTTAGTATATCTCCACCATCGTGTGTCTGGAATAAAAGGATCTTCTCAGCTATAAAATGCTACAACTCTGGTGGAGGTCAAATCCACAACCTTTGAAGAACCTTGTTTAATCTAAAAGTCCATTGCGCCAAAGAGCCACGCATCACTTGTGGTTTGTGCTACAAAACACGTCCTCAGAGAAACATTTGTTACATTAGAGTGCCTAAAATGTTTTAATAATGCACTCCAAAGTAATTTCCTTTTCATTACGGCAATAAAATGGTCAGTCAAATCCTGGCATTATTGATCCGAGTATGTCTTCAAGATGTATATTTCGGGTTGATGTTATTGTGCACTTCAGAAACTCACATGACTTCTTTACCAATGTGTTTTTGACCAAGTGCAAGCTCTTAAGTGGGGAAGCTTCCCATTAAAGTGTATCCACAAATATATATCTCACAAAGAAGGTCTTCATTGTTTATGGAACGCATAATGGTACGACTCTGGTGGGACTCGAACCCACAACCTTTGAATGGCTTGTCTTACTCTAGAAGTCCAATGCGCTATCCATTGCGCCACAGAGCCATGCATTACTTTCTCTGTGTTTATCAAACCACATCCTTCCAAAGACACAGTTGTTACGTCAGACTACTTAACATGTTTTAAATATACACTCCCAAATAAATTGTAGCTTTATCAATGGGCATGAAATGGTCAAACAATTAGGTAATGGTTAAATTCAAGTGAAATTAGGTCATGGTTAAAATCAAGTGACAAGTTCCAGGGATTTTTTTTGGGCCATGACTTTGTCTTGAAGAACAAAGGGCATGCTAGTGTTGGTGTTAACTTTTTATAAACAGACGAAGGCTTTCAGCAGTCATTTTTTTAGCAAACAGATAACTTTTTTTGCTGTATCCCTCTGAAGAATAATTTTACTACTAGCTGGTAGGATGCACTTCTCAAACATTGGAAATGCACTACACCTTTTCTCCGATGTACTTTATACCAAACACTGGCTCTTGGGTAGAAGAGTTTTCTAGGGTGTATTTCCACCATTATGCATATGACAAAGAAGAGATTTGTCTACAATTCCTATGCACTATCAATGGCACCCAAAAAGCTCTTGCACTGTTTTGAACGAGTTCAGAAAACCAAAACAACCCAGAATCATTGTGACATTTGTTTTACTATATCATGTTATACATGTGTTAAATTGTCTCTTTTTCCGACATTGAGCTTTTCATTGTTCAAGAACTTAATATGTTTTGTTTACTAACTGATCTTACCAGCGTTTTGTTGCACCAGATTGGAATGAGTCGGTTATTTTGGACAATGGAAAGCATCAGAATAATGAGTGATAAACTGCACATTACTGCTCACAATGGTCAGATATGTAGGTTGCTAACAGTAGAGTGGAAGTGACATTAAACAGAGAAGATTCTTAGCCATGGTTGTCTTGAAGAAGAAAGATCTGCTAGTTGTTATCTTACTTTTTGAATATATGAAAACTTTCAAACAGACTTTTTGTATTCGTGTAAAAGCCATCAGGAGGTTTACTTTTCCAACATTTAGTATATCTCCACCATCATGTGTCTGGAATAAAAGGTCTTCCTCAGCTATAAAATGCTATAACTCTGGTGGAGGTCAATCCAAAACCTTTTTAAAGAACCTTGTTAATCTAAATGTCTATTGCTCCAAAGAGCCACGCATCACTTGTTGGGTTTGTGGCTACAAACACATTGTCCAATAGGAAACATATGTTTACATAAAAGCAGTTTAAAATGTTTTAATAATGCACTCCAAGAATTTCCTTGTCATTACGTCCAAAAAATGGTCAGTCAAATCCTGGCATTATTGATCCAGTATGGTCTTCAAGATGTATATTTCGGTTTGATGTATTGTGCACTTCAGAAACTCACATGACTTCTTTACCAATGTGTTTTTGACCAAGTGCAAGCTCTTAAGTGGGGAAGCTTCCCATTAAAGTGTATCCACAAATATATATCTCACAAAGAAGGTCTTCATTGTTTATGGAACGCATAATGGTACGACTCTGGTGGGACTCGAACCCACAACCTTTGAATGGCTTGTCTTACTCTAGAAGTCCAATGCGCTATCCATTGCGCCACAGAGCCATGCATTACTTTCTCTGTGTGCTACAAACCACATCCTCAGAGACACAGTTGTTACGTCAGACTACTTAAGATGTTTTAAATATACACTCCAAAGAAATTGTATCTTTATCATGGCATGGAAATGGTCAAACAATTAGGTCATGGTTAAATTCAAGTGACAAGTTCCAGGGATTTTTTTTGGGCCATGACTTTGTCTTGAAGAACAAAGGCATGCTAGTGGTTGGTGTTAACTTTTTAAACAGACGAAGGCTTTCAAGCAGTCATTTTTTAGCAAACAGATAACTTTTTTTGCTGTAGTCCTGAAGAATAATTTACTGCTAGCTGGTAGGAATGCACTTTCTGAAACATTGGAAATGCACTACACCTT